>JAJJWW010013428.1:0-110997 GCA_023531295.1 Papaver armeniacum
GTGACAAACTATTAACATCAAAACGTAAGGAAAATTGAAGGAGGCTTGTCTCGACCTTTTATAAATAGGATTTGGAATCCTTGCCTCCGGTAGTTTTGCACAAATCGGGGAGGCCGGCACAATTGGTGGGGCCGGTGCGGCTTGGTCGACGTTGGGAAGTTGGCGTGAGTTGGGAAACTCGAGTGTGCTAGTCGGGTGGGACCGGACAAAGTGTAGAAACCGTGCGTGCTTGCAGCGTAACTTGGGCGGCCATTGGGAGGTCTGCCGCACTGGTGGGGCAAGTTGTAAATAAAGAGGAAGTAGGCGTTTTCTTCATACAAACAAAGTTTCCTTATTTTGCTTTCCTTCACGTGCGGTTTTCCATTAGGGCATCATCCATGCCAAAAAAATCCGGAAGCATTATGTCCTTCATTGCTCCTTTTCCTTTTAAGGTTCCGTATTCATACCCAACGCGAATGTATCGTCTCCCTTGTTTGAGAAGGGGTTCTTCCCGTTGATTCCCCTTCCTTTGCTTTGCTTGCGTTTTCTTGTTTTTTTTTTTTTTTTTTTTTTTGTTCACGCTATCCTCTTTTTTATATGTGTATAGACAGGATGGAACTTGATCATCTTTCCATTTCTTGGTGTATGATGGGATCTTCCAGACTACGTGTTTCCTTTTAATTTTTTTGGAAAAGGACTTAGATCTCGGGGAGATCGATCTTCTTCTCTTGAGGAGGTATTGGTTGGGGTTGAGTCTTTGTTCCATGAAGCTAACGAAATTATTAAGGACCTCCCTTCCATCTATCCTCACGAAGAACAGGTGCATGTTCAGACTCTCTTGGGTTCAGTGGACGCGGAGGAGAACGCCATGATTCTTGATTTTGATGTGGATGAATCAAAAAACTTCCTTCGAAGTGTCGATGAGAAAACTTTCGAAGGAGTATATGATAGAAACGAGACAATTTTGAAGTTGATGCCAAAGGTGTTATTGATGATACTTGGAGGGGGTCATGGTGGCGATTGAATAGTTTTCTTTGGAGAGACACCGCCGGCCGTGGTCACTTCTGGATGGGATGTTGAGGTCATTACCGCTAAAACCGCCGAATGGAACCTTGTTGCCCGAAGGATTGTCAGAAGTGCTTGAAGATAGCTTTGCCACCAAGGGACTTGCGCTCCATCCTTGTAGGCTAGTTCCTCCTTTTGTTTTTCCGTTAGCCGCTTAGTTCCCCGATGTTTTTTTTTTTTTTTTGCAAACACATCTTTCCTCTTCTTCATCGCAAACCTTTGCTTCATATATATATATATTTTTGAAAGAGGTTGTGGTATGATGGTTACGCAATGGTTTTCTCGAGTTCTTTGATGTATTTCTCCGATATCGATATCTCGAAGGATTCGCATTCAGGAAGAGGTATATTTATTTTATTTTTATTTTTTTGACAAAAGGAAATCTCCGTGGAAAAAATACAAACGTTTATTCATCCTTGGGAAGTACAGCTATTAAGAGGAATGATTTAAAGGAAGTACCGAAAAGGAGTGATTGGGAAGTACAAAGATTTTAGGGATTGGATTCGAGCCATCGCGAGGAACTATCACGCCGTGTGTGCTCTGCATTGATGAGCTTGCAATATCCTCCCAAAAGGGTATCCGCAAACAGGTGCATGCTCGCCTTCACCTTCCTCTATAAATCCATCTTTATCACATCCTCCCAACTTGAAACGAGCTTTCCTTAACCACTACATCTCCGATTGGAAAACGGGTTCGTAAGTCGTGTGACCATTTGAGCCTTGGTTGTTTGGTTTCGCTAGAAGCTTCCAAGCTTCTTGCAAAGTGTTCGAATGGTCCAGCTCCCCATTCACATTTTTTGACAAAATGTATGTTTGCTTGTTACTACTCAGTCCCCATGACAGTAATGGGGGAGAAAAGGCCTTGGTAAAAGGTTGCTCTGGCCATACTTACTTGCATTTGAAAATCATGCGCTAGCGCCAATGGGTCCCTCTCGGATGCTGGGTTCCTTCAATAGCTCGTTGATGCGATAACCGTGGGACGATTTGTTCAAATTCCTTCGGGCGTGGATGTCCAGAGGGTGTACATCCAATTCGCTTTGTTGTCACGAGCACCCATAAGCGTCCCAAAATCATGTCATGATCTAGTTCTCTGACAATGTGGAACTTACTATGCGTTATAGCGTCTCCCATCTCGATCTCTAAGTTGATGTAGCCATGCGCGTTCAAAGCCTCCTCCCAGTTCTTAATCACGGACGGGGAATAGGTAGCGTCTTGTTTTGTAAATCCTGCTACCTTTAGTGTCTTGAAAGTAATGATGTTGTGGTAGGAGGTCGTGTCGTTGAGCTTGTCGTCAAATATGTTACCTCTTAAACGGGACGTGGTTAGCAGTCCCCTTCCCCTTTGGTTGGGTCCGTTTGAGAGCTGGGCCGGCGTGGGTGCCGGGAGAGAAAGCCGCCACGGACACAACACGATTGAGAGATGCGAAATATCTTGTCACGCACCTTGGAAAGATAGATAATTTCGCATATATGTTGCATCATGGATTGCATACCCTGCTCACGGAATTCCCGAGGACTGGCAGCTTATGGGGAGTGGGTCTCGCGCACTCTTTTCGTCTCCTAGTTGAGTTCTCCCCGCTTCTACCCTTCTTTGAAAATATGCTTTAGTCTGTTGCACCTTAGTCGGGTGGTGAACGAACTCGTGATAATGATAAGATTTGGGGTTCGCCATCTCGCCTTGGGCCAATGACGTCCGAGTGGCGGCCTCGATGACATCATCTTGAACCTGTGCTTCCAGGAGGTCAATCACTCGATGGGGAATGGGAAATCAAAGGTATTTCCTTGGCCTCTCGATGCCGCACGGAGTTTTAGCGATGATCTTCCGCCGTGAGGGTTCCGTTGCACAGGCCGCGCTTTCACGTTTCTACGGTGGCCGTAGTGGCTCCTTTTTCCCTCTTCGTTCACTATGTTCACTAGAGGATGAGCCGGATTAAATTGTTTGGTGATGAGGCGTCTACTCCCCAGCGAGTTTCACGCGCGCCTTCGCCCGAGTTGGCCTAGTCCTTTCCGAAGAATAAGTCGGGTGCCGTTGTTGCAGACGCCCGCGCTCATGGAGTTCGGAGAACGCTTGGAAACGCAAGTTTTCTAAAGGTGGCGCAGAGATTGGGACCATACCGTTGATGCACGCGCTTACTAATTGTTGCTCGGCCACGCTTTGGGTCGTGATGGGGCCGAAAGTGCTTTGAACCTCGAACCTTTTGACTAAATCATTCTTGATGTCTGCTATCCCACCGGTACATTTTCCCGAGGTCTCAAAAGGTAACTTGTTCGTATTTTCACGAAGAAATATTTGGGGAAACGCGGTGACCATGCTACTCCAGTTGGGAATGTTGCCGGTGGGATGTTGTTGTAATTACGTATACGCCCTTCCGTAAGTGATTTTGAAAAATTCCCCTTAAAACTAAGAACGGGATTATATTCATGTTCACCTAAGGATTCCAGAAACGAGAAACATGTTCGCGTGCATTCTCGGTACCACCGTATAGGTAAATTAAGGAGAAGAGTACCCCTTCGGGAGAGGGATCAGATTTCGATTGGGTACGGGGTTGGTGATGGCTACATCCAACTCATCATGCTTGATCTTGGTCACAGAGTTGTTCCAAATCTTGTCTCGTGGACGGTTGGGTGGATTGATTTCTCTCCAACGGGATTCTAGTGCGAGTTTCTTCATCCGTGGAGGGTGCTCCGCCGAGGTGCCGGCGTCGGGTTGTTGGAGATGTTTCTAGGCCTTGCTAGAGGATGCGACTTTGCCCGGTAGTCCTCCGTCGGGTTTTGAGAAAGGTGAGCACCCTTTGTCGTGTTGAAACCATGTCTGCTCACCGCGAGCGTCTCCCCGGCTGTTCCATCAAATCGGCGATGGTGATGTAAGGACGACTTCCTCCGGTCCCTCCGGCCTCTCGTCCCGTCGGGCGGGTAATTGGAGCCTTAGTTGGTCGGAGGCGCCATGCCGGAAGAAGATCTGGAACGGCGGCGGCTCCTGAAGCATGGTGATCGGGGCGTGACACCTCAAGAGATATTCTCGTTGCTTGATTAGAGGGTCGCGCAAAGACGCTAGAGGAGGCGTGCGGTCGGCCCCGGTGATAGGCTGTGGCTACAATTAAGGGGAGTGCACTCGATGTTGTTGTTGTCACCGGTGAAGTAACAACGTTATTCTGGAGAGAGACGCCAACATCGTGATGCGTTTCACACTGGTGTTCTTTTGCTGCTCCGGATCCGAGTTCTACCAAGTCGGGATTTGACGTCTGGGAAACGAAATCGAGAGTTGGAGTTGGTATTGTAGCCGATAGGATCAATCCTCCCGCCCCGTGGTCGCCAATTGTTTATGGGTAAAATCAAGTCCGCCGATTTCGGTAATTTTGTGAAGGGGAGTGAGAAACTCGGTTCAAACCCTAAACAAATGTGTTGCACGTGAGCACTTTATAGATTCGAGAGATCAATACAAGTCCGGCTCTAAACCAAGAAATGGTCGTTCCATACTTGCTTCTAACACAAAGTGGAGGAGAAGGGTAGATTTGTGGAGGGAAGCAAAGAAAGGCGTTGAGGAGAGTAGTATCTCGACTTGTATCGTAAAGTGAAAGCTTAGGAAGCTTGCAAGAGATAAAGCTTTTTGGGAGAGCTTGCAAAGTTGCCTTTTCCGAGAGTGTAGTATTTTTCTCCGACCGAGACTTGTTGTCTCCGGTGGAAATAGGTAAGACCTATTTATACAAGTCGAGATTGAAACGCATTCCCTGCCTCATGAAGGAAGAGAGCAAGGTGAAATAATGGGAGGAGGTGGTAACCGCATGATTTAATGGGTGAAAACGTTTTTCACCATTATTTCCTCTTTATTTGACCGCTTTATTCCCTTTTCACGCTTTCTTAATATGAGCGTAGTGTACGCCGACATGTCAGGACCGCCAAACCAAAACCCCAAAGAAGCATCCCCGCTTGTGTTGGATGTCTCGAGTGTTGGTTGCATCTTGAGTGCAAGTGGCGCCGCTTAGTGGCGCGTGTGGCATGTGCCAATAGCATGTATAATGCCTTGGTGGTAGGTTGCACGGTTTGCAAGTTAGGCTACCAGCCGTGTGTGTTTGGCATGTGCCAAATGGCATGTGCGGAATGCCTTGGTGGTAGGTTGCACGGTTTGCAAGTTAGGTTACCCAGGTGCGTGTTTGGTATGTGCCAATGGCAAAAGCGGAATGCCTTGGTGGTAGGTTGCACGGTTTGCAAGTTAGGCTACCAGCGAGCATGTTGGCATGTGCCACGGCACGCACGGCCATGTTGACCTAGTTACAAGTCTTGCGTAGCCTAGGGGCGCTATTTGGCGTGGGCCAATGGCATAGCGGCTTTGAAATATGGCTCATGATACGTGTTGGCATGTGCCAATGGCACGACGGTCCGTGGTGACCTAGTTGCAAGTTAAGCAAGCCTAGGGCGCTATATTTATGGGCCAAAGGCATAATGCATTGAAATATGGTTTATGGACATGTGTTAGCATACGCCAATGGCACGTGCGGCCATGTTAACCTAGTTGCAAGTCTGGCAGCCTAGGCGCTATATTTGGCATGGGCCAAAGGCATAGCGGCTTGGAAATATGGTTTGCGACACGTGTTGGCATGTGCCAATGGCACGCGCGCCATGTTGACCTAGTTGCAAGTCTTGCAAGCCTAGGGCGCTATATTTGGTGGGCCAAAGGCATAGCGGCTTGGAAATATGGTGGCGACACGTGTTGGCATGTGCCAATGGCACGTGCGGCCATGTTAACCTAGTTGCAAGTCTTGTAGCCTAGGGCGCTATATTTGGCGGCCAAAGGCATAGCGGCTTGGAAATATGGCTTGCGACACGTGTTGGCATGTGCAATGGCACGTGCGGCCATGTTGACCTAGCTTGAAAGTCTTGCAAAGCCTAGGCGCTATATTTGGCGGGCCAAAGGCATAGCTGCTTGGAAATTTGGCTTGCGACACGGTTGGCATGTGCCAATGGCACGCGCGGCCATGTTTACCTAGTTGTAAGTCTTGCAAGCCTAGGGAGCTATATTTATGGGCCAAAGGCAAAGTTGCTTGAAATATAGCTTATGACACGGTTGGCATGTGCCAATGGCACGTATGACCATGTTGACCTAGTTGCAAGTCTTCAGAATCCTGTGGGCGCCATATTTCCGCTGGGACAAAGGCATAGCGGCTTGGTATTGTGCCACAGCGCAGTGGTGCGGCTTGGTTTGGCATTTCATACATGGCGCCAAAGATGCGGCTTGGTTTGGCATTGTTGCCATGGTGCGCAAAGATGCGCTTGGTTTGGCATTGTTGTCATGGTGCAGCGGTGGTGCGCTTGGTTTGGCATCGTTGCCATGGGTGCTCGTGGTGCGGCTTGGTTTGGCATTGTTGCCATGGTGTGCAGTATGCGGCTTGGTTTGGCATTGTCGCCATGACTTGCGCAAGATCGCGCTTGGTTTGGCATTGTTGGCATGGTGCGCAGGTGCGCTTGGTTTGGCATTGTTGCCATGGTGCTTGCAGGGGGCGGCTTGGTTTGGCATTGTTGCCATGGTGCGCAGTGGTGGCTTGGTTTGGCATTGTTGCCATGGTGCCAAAGATGCGCTTGGTTTGGCATTGTCGCCATGATGCCGCAACGCCGGCTTGGTTTGGCATTGTTGCCATGGTGCGCAGGGCGCGCTTGGTTTGGCATTGTTGCCATGGTGCGGCTTGGTTTGGCATTGCTGCCATGGTGCGGCTTTGGTTTGGCATTGTTGCCATGGTGCGTAGGCGGCTTGGTTTGGCATTGCTTCCATGATGCGTATGGCGCGTTTGGTTTTGGAATTAGGTTCGTGTTGAAAACCTAACCTGTATTTTGAAAAAATACCCTATTAATTATTTACACCCGAGTTAAATGCTCTTAGTTAATGTGTTATGTAACACTAGGTCATGGGGTTTTACGATTTTACCCCTTGTCTAAAAAAACCACCATCAACACCTAGTTAAGTAAATGTTTTTACATCATAAATGTCTACCATTCAAAATTTGAGAAACATAATGCACATCTACTTATAAATTATGAAACTACAAAGTTAATTATCTATCGCCTATAAATCCGATACAATCAATTGTTCAAGTGTGCCGCATCTCGCAGATACGATACTAATACACGATATTAACTATTTTAGGTCACATTTTGTATGGCCATAACTCTAAAGCATCGATGCACTTCTATACTACCCTTATCTTCTAACGTGTTGTCCTTTTGCTAAAGCATTGCTCGCTTGAACCCACCAAGTGTTAGTATTTCAAGTTTAGTTCCAAAACTCGGACTCGCTTGATTTGATTATTAATGTCAACCTAGATTGGTTAGATTATAGGAACACATAAATGTTAGACTTTCAAGTTATTAACGAAGACCTGAGATGTATTTGCATCCACGAAGACATCATCCTTCGCTTGGTCCTACTAATTACATACATAACTTGCTTTATTGTTGTCGTTTGTTAGTTCAAGTCTATATTCATTGAAAACATAAATGTATAAAGTGAGATTATATCCAATGACTTTAGGGTGCCTTTGTAATTATATTATGATCAAAGTATCATACTAGTTTTTTTTTTTTACAACTTGAGCACATGGAGTTATGAAGTATGCTTTATCTATGGACTTAGTGTAGTATCGACATTACACTAATTGGTATTCTTTATTATATGGTGTGATGAACTTCCGGAAGAATTCAAACATTGGAATTACGTTTGAAAGCAATTTCAGAAACATAGTTTGGGAAGTAGACTTGCGAAAATTGTTTCGTAATTGAGTTGAACTAAGAACGGACCACAGGGATGGACCGATCCTAACAAATTTTAATCTAGTTTTACATTTTCGATCAATTTGTTATCTTCAGATTTCTACAAACATCGAGATGTATATGAATTAAACTTGGATTATTCATATAGTGCGGAGATAATGATTTGAACATCTGAACTATAATACTTATTGTTCAAGTATGCTTCTTTGATACTCAAAGAGAGTAATTTAATTAAGTGAAGTCTCGTTGTATTTCCTTCGCTTGAAGTTTTTTTTGGGATTAAACTTTTTAGAAGTACTATTAATGGGAAACTCACTACACCATAGTTCACGTTTCGAAACAACAAGTGTTGCAAAACGAGGTTATAACGACGATTTTCTATAGCGAATCCACACATTACATTTTTTTAAACGACAATATAGCTGTTACGAAATTTGGTTGAACGACACTTTGTAACAGAGGAAAACATGAGGTACGAAAATATACCACCAACTTTTTCTTAGAAATCAGTATGAACACGCTCAATACAATTCCGAGAGTTCATCTCAATCAAGGAATATTATCAAAAGTTATCTCTCTATCTCTTGCAATTAGAACGTTTACAGAAACAAGTTTGTGAACCTAATTACAGAAAGGATTACTTGACTGCATCAAAGACTGTTAGAGCAATGCCCGGTCGAACTCGCAAGAGTTTCTATCTCAAGCTTGTTTATCAAGTTTAGTCGTCAAAACTATAAGTCTTGAATTATAGTCTGCTTATAGCTATATCTCGAATTATGATAGAATACGTAATTGAGCTTTAGACTTGTTAGAATCCAGGGAGTTGATCAATAGGATGAAACACAAAATCAATGCAATGGTTGGTATGATAAAAGATCGTGATTCCCAATTAAGGGTTCTTCGAAAGAAAATGTTATAGTTTGTTCCTCCGGATCTTACTCGAGGCTAAACTCAAAGAAGATGCCCTTGAGTGGGTTAAGTTCTAAAATTGGTTAAGTATGTTTACATACTCATGAACAAATACATTTATATAATAAGGAATTCAATCTTTGAAACCGTTGCTATAATGTTCATAAATAGATTCGAGTGAATCAAAACCGATTTTTCCTCAATTGTTTTTGTATACTTCTATGAGAATATAAACAAGAAACTACTCTATAACTAGTTTCATTTGAGTCATTTGAACTAGTTGTGATTAATATGAACAAGGTTGATATGAAAGTGTTCGTATGGCTAACTTTGGTTAACTATTGTTGAGCCAACTAGTGTACACGTTTAGGTACAGCTTACCCATATCTAAATGAAGGTACATTTCATATGTGTGTAACAAGCTAAGACAATCAACTGTTAAAAGATGTTAGATTGAATCTAATAAGGTTTTCATCTAATGGTGAATATTTAATGCTTTGTTACCAAGGTAACATTGATTAAAAACCCTGATTTGAAGACTATATAAGGGAGAACTCTAGCAACTGGGAAACCTAATCCCAACACCTGGTGTGTGATACTAGTTAGTAGAGTCGATTCTCCTTTTAATCTAGGTTTTTCTAAAACCATTATAGGTTAACGACTTAAAGACTTCATGGGATTCGCCGCACTCAACTATTTTCTCGGTAGCTGCGTGTTTCGATCTTACTTTGTTTTATCGTATTGAGTACTATCTTCTCTAAGATTTGCTCGAGATTTAATCTCCGATATGTAAGATAAAAAGTAATCACAAAGCTCTTCTGCCTCATTCTTTGTGATTACACAATACCTCTACCATACGATTAAGTTATTGTGAGGTGATTGTTATTACTAATGTTCTTCAGAATATAAGTCTGGTGTATCAATTAGTGCCATCGATGTTAACTACATTGATATGACCGAATGAAAAAATGAATATGAGCTGTATACTTGGGGTAGCGTTTGAGTCAAACAAAAGCTTATTTAGCACCGTCCAAATGGTTTGGGTATCTCCAATATAGGCCCGTTATGACAAAAAGGCGCATTGGAATTATAATTGGGAGATTTCTTGTTTAGTCCACTAAACCCGACCGGATTAATGGCTATTCCAGTGGGAAATAACATTTACTCCCTAGTACAAAAAGATTTGAAAAGAGTAAAATTACTCTACTAACCCTAACATATAATATACTATGTATGTTATTAGTAACATATGTAATATGTAGTAACATATATACTAGTATACTACTAGTATTAATATGTAATATGTAGTAAAATATGTAGTAACATATATAGAACAAATGTAGTATGTTAACATACTAGTATTAATACTAGTAACTAGTAGTATACTAGTATTAATATGTAGTATGTAGTAACATATATAGAACAAATGTAGTATGTAGTAACATATGTTACTAGTAGCAATATGTTATATATTGATACTACATTATTAATATGTAGTATGTTATATATTGACACTACATATTAATATGTAGTGTCATATTAGTATGTAGTACATGTTTATATATTGATATTATATATTAATATTGATACTACATATTAGTATGTAGTATGTTATATATTGATATTACATATTAATATGTTACTAGTATAGTACTAGTTACTATTACTAGTTACTACTAGTATACTTTACTACTAGTATATTACTAGTTACTACTAGTATACCCTCACCCCACATATAGAAGGAGAGAGACAATTCTCTTAGATTAAGAAAATTGCATGAGATTCATAATTTTACATGTTTTTTCTTATTTTACCCTTCGTCTTATCTCCAACACAATTACCTATGTACAATAAATATGAGTATATATGGAAAATTCATCTTGGAAAGCAAAGTCCGCCCATTTAGTGGGACAAACAAAAACCAAAATTCCGCCTATATAATAGGGACGGGAGGAGTACTAGTATATTACTAGTTAGTACTAGTATACTAGTAAACTAGTTTACTAGTCTACTAGTACACATGTTACTACTAGTATAGTTGAGTAGTTACTTAATTTAACATATTTTTTTTACTATTAATATAGTACATATTGATATGTAATGACCATATTGATACTACTAGTATGTAGTAACATATTACTAGTAATATTTACATGTGTTGATATTAATTAGATCCGTAAGGGTGTTTTAGACATTTACAAAACACACTTTATAATCTCCACAAAGTTTTTGGACTAGCGAGTAATAATCTAGTCCAAAAACATGTTTTTGGATTAACGAGTAAATGTTTTTCATGGGTGGACTAGCCATTAACCTGGTCATGAAAAATTGGACTAAATAGTAATTCCTACATTATAATTTGCGTTGTTTGCATGCGTTTTGACACAAAGAGAGGAAGGGGTCCATCAAAGTTTACGTATAAGGGATTAGTGAAAAGAATTAAAGGACAATGATTTTACACACACCGCATGGAGTCTCGTGAAGAATCCAGAAAGGAAATGATGGTACATTTCAACTGTGTGGGAGTCTCATAGCCGATCTCAGAAAGAATTGAAAGGAAATGATGGTTGATTTCAATACTTCAAATATTGGGATTGGGAATGGAACAGGAACAAGGGACCTAATCCTGGTATAGAGAGGAGAAGATTATGGAATTTAATCCTTTGCATTTGATGGGCTATTTGGATTAAAAAGGAAAAACAAAGTGTTCAATGGGCAATTAAAAATTTTAGATGAGAGCATTGATAGTGTAAAAGTTTTTATGTTTAATTGGTCTGTTTGTGTAATTTGTTTGAGAACACTACCGTTAATTTAATCTCTAGTAACTGGATGCTAGTTTAGATCCTTCGTAATAATAGCTCTACTACTGTAAATGAGTCCAGTATCTTTCTTCTGAGCAGATATCATACCTTTAATGGTGGAATTGTCTTTTTATTTTACTGTCCTATTTGAGTCAAAAATAAATAAATAAATTGGGATTGGGAATGGTAAAGCGGATCCCATTCCCTTCTCTCATACAGTATTTGTACCGGTGTATGGTTAAGCTTTGGGGCGCATTTCTAGGCGCACCAACTTACGTAGGACTAAGGCTAAGTCCTATGGGCTAGATTGGACTGCTAGATTGGCCAAAAAGTGTTGCAAATCATGAAAAAAGTGTGGGAAAAAAGTTAACACTCAATCTGGCTACTTCTCCTAGCAATTGCTCGCAGCCGCACTATCGTGAGATTAGAACGCTCGAATGGTGCGGCGCTCTCAAAAGTGACCAAACGCCAACCGTTCGGCGCCACAAAATCTAACGGCCGAGATTTAAAAGCCAAACCGTCGGGCGCTCAAAAGTAACCAAAACGCCTAACCGCTCGGGCGCCACAAAACGCCGCACGCTCGGGCTCACGCGATGACGTGGATGGCCAAACTAGCAGCTAGATATCTAGCTCATAGGACTTAGGAGGTTGCCCAAGCTGACGTGAATGACCAATCAAAGGTTGTCGCTGGACCAAGGACATCCTCCAACTTCCCCTACAGCTACATAATTAAATAAACAGCTCTTGGCTTTGTCAGTAGACGACTAGATGCATGCAACTTGCAAGTCATGGTACGAGGAAGTCAATTTCAGTTGCTCAGGTATAATTGATTAGCGGTGATTACATAAATAAGCAGCTCGTGGTTTTGTCAGTAGATGACTAGATGCAAGTCATACCACGTTAAACATTTAACTGTTGGTACGAGGAAACCATTTCTTTTATTCAAGTAGGAGTATATAATTCATTAGCGGTGTGATTGAATCGAACAAGAATCTGGATTAATTATACCTCGTCAACCAAAATGGAAAGATGGAAGTTGCTTAGTCGAAGCAATAACTGTGTGATGACATAGTGGTATTGGAACTGTACATTGTACCCATTAACTTATAGGCTAAGTCCTATGGACTAGATTGGACTGCTAGATTGGACAAAAAGTGTTGCAAATCATGAAAAAGTGTGGGAAGTTAACACCTAACTGCCACTTCTCTCCTAGCTTTTTGCTCGCAATGGATGACTATCGGCTAGATTGAAACGTCAATGGTGCGACGCATTTACAAAAGTGATTTAACGCCGAACGTTCAAATGGGAAGAATATTCCGTAGTATCAACCCCTGAACGTTGTTCCATTCAGCGTTTTCAGCTCATTTATATTCGTCCGCAAAAAGTTAGAATAATTTGTATGTCGCTCTAACATATTTGAAAGTCCACAAAACCAGCTTGTACGTGCATTAAATATTCACTTAAAGCAATAAGATAATTTGTGTACTTGTCATCTCATTTACTGACAAGATTCATGCTTTACTCGGGCATTACACCACACAGTCCACACTCTACGGCCTACTCTACGATTAAAGCAAAGATATTAGTATTTGTTTATTCTTTTCTCTCTGTCGCAACTACTAGTATTTAATTCTGTTTTTTCTTTCCGTACGTTATTTCATTCTTTTATCCTTCGTTGAGAGATAGCGAATAATGATGAAGATAAGATCGGCCATTCAAACGAATTCTCGGGTTCGTTCACTTGACGCCGTACTATTCTAGCGTTAGATTTGCATCTTGTTTGTAAGCTGCTAGATTCGCCATACCATAGGGGTTAGTAGGTTTCCCAAGCTGACGTGGATGGCCAATCTAGCAGCTAGATATCTAACCCATAGGACTTAGCCTTACATACTCCCTCCGTCTCTAAAAGATAGGCTTGTTTCCTTATTTGGGTATGTCAAAAAAATAGCCTTGTTTCCATATGTGGAAAGTCATTATGATTTTACTAGTATACCCATAGAGGGACCACTTCTCTCTCCCTTTTCTATCTTAATATTAAAGGGGGACCACTTCTCTCTCCCATATCTCTTATAACAAATGAGTGGGGACCAGATTAGGAAAAAACATGAAAAAGTGACTACAATGATTGGTTTTCTTAATTTTGTGAAACCAAACAAGCCTAACTTTTAGAGACCGGAGAGTATTTTATTAAATCAACAAACTACCACAATAACGGGCACATGTACTGATTTGTAAATTCCACTCTGCAGTTTCCACTAAATTTTCATCGACTAGATCTTAAATCATCGTAATTTCAAGGCAAACACTAGTCCAGAAGGGGTTATAAATCACACATGAAGTCTGTTGTAAAACATGGTTTATAACGGTTTTCGTCTGTTATTCGAACCGTTATTTATTTGGTGTCACTTTTTAAAAATGACAAATAAGGAACGTTATTAAATACGACGATATAAAATTTGTGACTTAAAATCACATACAGAATCTGTTATTAAGTATCACGGTTATTATATGTAGCATTAAATAACGGTTGGTTTGTGTCATAGAAAAATCGCGGTTATAATATGTGAAGTATAATAACGGTTGATGCATGTCATTCAAAAACACGATCCATATTTGTTATAATTCGAGGTATATTCATTAAAAAAATTACCGGTTGATGCATGTCATTCAAAAACACGATCCATATTTGTTATAATTCGAGGTATATTCATTAAAAAAATTACCAATTCTAACGAGATAGTTTCGTCATTTTCTGGCTACTAATTGATTTTGTATTCAGATTTTAGCACTTGATTCAAATTTTGGGATTCAGATATTGATTCAGATTTTGGTATTCAGATTCTGGCTACTGATTCATATTTTGGGAATCTGAAATTCGTTTAGAAATATAAAATCGGGATTCATTTATGTTTGGCGATTTAAATTCATCCAGATTAAAAAAAAGAATACATTAAACAAATTGACTTTATTAATTAATTTTTTAAAAGAAAAAATTCAAAAAATTAAATTGAAGATATATATCCTAACAACCCAAGTTACAACCTGAAAGTTAAAAGTAATCAATATACTCTCAATGCCACTTAACTTGATGTCTCTCCTCCAGTAGTCACATATGCCTTGGGCCAAATAACAAACAAACCTCTTTTAACATTCCCAAGTACAACATCATCATCTCTATTGCATAACATTGCACTCGGATCAAAATTTTCCTCAATCATGTTGTCGCGGCTTGTTGGATAAACTTCTCCAGGTCTAATTTATTACTGTATGTTGGCAACATCCTTTTCTTTTCTTGCACAGGTGAAACATCATTGACCAATCGCTTTTTGGTTGATTTTTCTGTTCTCCATGCACTGTTTGCTTTTGTTAAAACATATTTCTTGTGGATAATTTTTTTATCTGGTCCGTACTCTGTTATATTAAAAGAAATGCTCTCAGATATACGATATCGACATGCAGTGTAAGCATTTAATTTCAGCACTTGGTAAGGTTATAGAAAGCCAAGAAAATATAGAATGACAGATGAACATAATCTCAAGGAAAAAACAACTGGACTCACTTGAACAGAGTTCCAAATATCATCTTTGTATTCATTAGGAACCACTTTCCAAGACTTATACCCCAACCCTGTTTGCGACCTTGTAATCTCTCCGATCCAGGTGAAAAATTGTGGTGGCCCATTCCATTGCCCATGCTCATTAAATAATACTGTCAAACACTAATCTAGGATGGAAAACCCGAATTAGAATAATTAATGAACCATCTGTCATTTAGAAAAGAATGTATTTGATTGAACAAAACTTACTAGAAGCACATAAATTGTAGTTGATATAACTTCAAAAGTAAGGAAATCAATGAACAGATATCTAACATTACCACTATTGTTTTCATGAATGTGCTCAATTTCACACTCTTGTGAGTTAGGAGCATAGTCTGATCCATGTGTTAACACAGTTCCATCCGGTTGGCTCCTTGAACTATGTTCACCATGACTTGATTCAGATACTATGGGGCTATGTCTAGGAGGAGAGGGAGGCCAGTCCAATGTGGGGCTACATTCCCTTGAAAAAGAAGTGGTCATCTGAAACATCAACAAACATAATGAATACACAAACAGAAATGGATAACAAGCAAAGTAATCACAATAATGTAGTTCAATACAATTATTTATTGATAAATAACAATACTGGTTGAATCCAGGATGTTAAACAAAGTTTCTCGGCATTCAAATACTTGATCATAATAATAATAATAATATCTCAACCACATCTGTTAACTAAACACCATAGAACCGAACACTAACTATGACAATCACGTTCAAATAACCATAAGCTTTCATTCAACACATCTCAAAACTCCAGCCAATTGATTTCCATTTCTATCACTGTAACCTTGTTCCATAAAGTTCAGAGGATGAGTACCCTTTCATATTCATCAATAATCAACTACTCTACCAACATTCTAATAGTTCTACATAACTGATTTTTTCATTGGACATAAAGGTTTTAAACACACTAACACTCGGTATACACGATAATAAAATCAAAATACCACTTGATATTACAGAGCTATAGCAATGCTATGTAACCCAGGTTCAGATTCAATCAAAGATGGTCTGAATCTTTTCTATCAAAAGTCAAAATTTATTAAGCTAGTTATATTATTAATAAAAAGTAAAACAATCCCATGTAACCCAATTTGAGATTCAATTCCAGATTCAATCAATTTAATCTACTCAACCATGCGAATTTTCAATCAAAGATAATCTAACAAGAATGTATTACTACAAAACTAGATCAATCCTATGTAAGCCAATTTCAGATTTAATCAAAGAGTCTAATATGAACTCATGCATCTTTCAAATCAAATATCATAAGTTATTTAGATATAGATGAGAATAAAAAAGATATACCTTGGATGTTTTTGATCTCTGAATTAATATTCCCACAAAAAAGATATATCTCTTCACATCTCTGAATTGATTTTAGGGTTGAACTTATAGTTGTTCAAAACACCAAGCGGGAATAATCCCGCCCAAAAGGATATTCGTTTGATTTCATCAGGGTTCAAATCGAAGAAAAAAAATTGACTGAGATTATTACGGCTAGATGTTCTTCTTCCATTCCTTCTCAATATATTTTTATTTTCATAGATTTTCATCCTAAGCGATGCGTAAATATTTTCCAAAATTGTATAACAAATATCTCGAATAACCCCTAATTTTGTGCCAAAATATCAGATGATGGAGAAATTTTTTACCTTTAGAAGGAGATAGAGATGAAAAAGGATCTAGGCTTGGGAGAAAACTCCGTTTTACATCGGGTACATCAAACACACGCGTCTTCCCCATTTTTGTTTACACGCCACAAAGCCCACAACTATATACTTAATAAAAGAAGATAGGTGTACACGCGTCTTCCCCCTTTTCCCCTTTCTGTACTTCTTTTCGTTTGTTATGTTTTAAGCAGCTTTGACTAGTTGACTATGGTTGACTGACAAAAATAGGTTGACTGATGGGAATAAAGAAACGTAAAGTTTTTCTTGTCAAAATTAATTTGTGAGTATAATAAAATTATATCGCCACATCCTGAAAAGTTTAACTAGAACACTGGTGCCACAGTGAGAGGGCCGATAGAAGAAAAACGAAACACCGCTGATTGCATAACGCGTTATACATCTTTTTTTTTTGTTGGAATGTTATTTTTGAGGCATATACATCTTTTTTATGGTCACATGAATCAAAATACGACTGTATAAAATTTTGGAATGATATTTTTAGATACTACATCCGTTTTAGTAAAAGAGATACTTTTACGGTTTCATTTCCTAAAATAGGCCAAATTGAAAAAGTAAGAGTATCACTTTTCCGAAACGGATTGAAAATATCACTTTTTCGTAAACGGAGCATAAGTATCACTTTTCGGAAAGCGGGAGTATCACTTTTCCTGAAACATGACGAAAGTATCAATTTTCCTGAAACCAGGCGAAAGTAACACTTTCCTGGTCGGTCGACCTATTAAAATTAGAATTTAGAGTTACATAATTCCCGGTCTAGCTCGTAATCAGGCCAACCTTAGTTACATGGCATGTTGCAGCCATATGGGTAATTTTCAAGTTTCGCTCATAATTATGAAAAACCGGAACTTCGTCGTTTCAAATTGAGAAGTGCGTCACAATTTAGTTCCATAATCAAGACTCGACAGTTTAGTTGAAAATTTGACCAAGTTGGAAGATTTGTGTCAAAATTTAGTTCCATAATCAAGACTGGACACTTCAATTGACAATTTGACCGAGTTGGAACGAGTTCGATCACAACCGAGGAAACCGGAAACTTTATCCTTTCGGGTGAGAAGATTTGTGTCAAATTTAGTTACGTATAATCAAGACTCTCCAATTGGGTTGAAAATTTGACCGAGTTGGAACGAATTTGAGCAAAACTGAATAAACCGGAACTTCATCATTTCGAATTGAGAAGATTTGCGTCAAAATTTAGTTCCATAATCAAACTGGATAACTCAGTAGAAAATTTGACCGAGTTGGAAGATTTGTGTCAAAAAATTTCCATAATCAAGACTGGACACTTCAATTGACAATTTGACTGAGTTGGAACGAGTTCGACAAAATCTGAAGAAACCTGAACTTTATCCTTTCGAATTTAGAAGATTTGTGTCAAAAATTAGTTACGTATAATCAAGACTCGACTATTCAGTTGAAAATTTGACCGAGTTGGAAGATTTGTGTCAAAATTTTGGGTCCATAGTCAAGACTGGACCCTTCAATTGACAATTGACCGAGTTGGAACGAGTTCGAGCAAAACTAAAGAAACCTGAACTTTATCCTTTCGAATTGAGAAGATTTGTGTCAAAATTTAGTTACGTATAATCAAAACTCGACTATTCTGTTGAAAATTTGACCGAGTTGGAACGAGTTTGAGCAAAACTGAATAAACCGGAACTTCATCATTTCGAATTGTGAAAATTTGCGTCAAAATTTAGTTTCATAATTAAGACTGGACAAATTGGACCAAGTTGGAAGATTTGTGTCAAAATTTAGTTCCATAATCAAGACTGGACACTTCAATTGACAATTTGATCGAGCTAACCAATAGTACAACATGCTTCTCTTACGATTATGAATGGTGCTTCATTCATTACAGTGTAAATAAAAATCAAACCAAATTTGAAATAATTGAACAAGCTAGAGTTCTTAGAATTATCAAATGCTACAATTACTAATCTATAACCAATCCTTTTCTCGCACATTCATTTGATCAAAGAAAACACTTGAAACAATTGATTATATAGTTAATAAAATTAATTCAAGTTGCATTAGTTATAAATATATACAAATTCTGCACCCATTTCATAGCACTGGTAATCTCCATTGTAATTAAATTTGAAGCTCATAATCAATTGATAACAAAAAGAGGGTGGCCAGGATGATCAGTACTCGTTGCCTAAATATGACGGTTCTATGAAGGAGGAACTCAACATCAAGAGATCAGAAATATGGGTTTACAAGTTCTATAATTCAAATAATAACAACAATGAAAGCAACGACAAGGAAAAGACACCATCAGAATTAGCTTTATTGTTATTACTGCACTCCATCAATAGTTAGCATATTGCTGTTGTCTTGTCTGTGGTGAACGTAAGATTAAATGTAATCAATATCATGAAGTAAATCGGTATATATCTTGAAAAAAGAATAACCGTTTAAGGGTTGAACTTGAAAGAGGTTTTAAAGCTTATATATAGGACAACTCCGAGTAATGTCTATAGAGTGTGGAAAAAATCGGAAGACTAATATAATTAATCCGCACCAACACGCGAGAAGCACTCTGCAACACTTACTAGTTAGATTCTTCAAGTAAGTGTAAATATGGTGTACAATTAACAGTAGTTTATTCAAGTAATCTGCAAAATTGGAAGACCCGATGTCTCACTAAATGCGCAAGAAGCACCAAACAATCTAAAGTTTTCTATATCTCATCGGTTATAGGTTGAATCTAGTTCCAAGTGTCTTAGAAGCTTTAGTTTTTGTAGCATAAACACTCATATAAGTACAGATCGGAAAGGAAAGGGCGACTCTAATTATGAAATTGAAGTTGTTTTGTTAAAGCTATTTAATCCACTGATTCTAGCTAGCATTACACAGTGTACTTTTCATTCTTAAAGTAATCAATAGCTACATAAACCCTTATCTCCATTTGAATATAAACTCATCCAATCATACCTAGACATAACCACTATCTCAAAGATATCCTATACTTCAATAAAAATTTCAATTACATATAACAGATTCAAGCATCCATACCTCCACTACGACTCAAATTGAAACTCTACCTTCTTCCTACTTTCTTTCACTTTGAATCAATAGCAACTTTCACTTTCGAAGTTTTTTTGTTAAAGCTATTCTAGGTTTAGCATTTAATTTTTGGATTAACCTGACAGAAGCTTAAGCAAAAAAAAAAAGAATCAAAGATGAAATTGGATTTGAAACTTACTTTAATTTGATATCTTCTTCTTCTCCAATCTCCTCTTAGGTTTTTCTAGCAAAAATAACAGAGAGAAGGGTTTGAAGAAATTAATTCATAAAACTACTTTAATTCAATCAAACTAATCAAAATCATTCCTTCCCAATTTCTACCTTGACCAATTTATCAAATCAAAATCTTTGGATGTGCAATTTTGGTCACCAAAATCAATTTTTTAGGGACCAGATACAAACTTGAGAAAAACCCAGATACAAAGATGACATTGATTTGAAACTTACTCAGTACCTTCTTCTTCTTCTAAGTTAGAGTCTCCTCTTGGGTAGTTAGGTTTCAGGAGGGAAAAAAACAGACGGCGGGTGAATATTGAAGAGATGAACTCAGATTTTATCTTCTGGTTCTAGGCGTTAACTCTTTCGTAAGAATGGAGCCAATACGACTCTATGGTATGGACTTATGGAAAGCAAGTCGGTGTATGTGCTAAGGAGCCGTTTTTGTGGTGTGGCTAGAATGAACCGTTTTGGCTCTATGGACTTAGGGCAAGTAAGCCGATGTCTATGCTAGGTGGTTAGTCATTTTTGTGGTGCGTAACAAAATATTAATGGGGGCGTATTTAAACGTATTATATCCGACAGATTTGTTCCGTGATATAATGGTTCATGAAAAATCACGCACCTACAAATTTATCACATTTGAAAATAACGGTTTTCTTGCGTTAAACGAAAGGGTCCCACTATTTTCATATTAGATGACGTGATTTGTTTGTAATACCCTAATCACGCAATTAATCTGTCATTTAAAAACGTGATTTATAGCCCTTTCTGGACTAGTGAAATACAGCGCAATTATGCACTAAAATTTATTTTTAATATTAGAAACTTAGAACAACTTAAATAAAATAATTTCGTCTCCTAGCTTGGATGATTTCAAATTCTGTCTAAACTGGACCTAGGCCAATTATTTGGGGTCTATTACCCTCAAATTAATTCTTAAAACTAATCCATATAAATACTAATCTTTACCATTTTCAGTAAAATCCAAAAACATAAAAACCTAAATCAAAAAAACTTTTTATTTACATTCTAATCTTCCAAATTCTCCAAACCCTAATCAATTTTTTTTTTTGATCCTATTCTCCAACGATCTTCGATTCAACCAAGAAAAAGGAAAATCTCTATCAACTTGTTCTAGTATTCACATTTCTTCATTGATTTATATGTTTAAATCTTTGATTTATGAAACTCAAATCTTTGATCTACCTAGAATCGGTTTATGTTGACATGTCGTATAAACCAGTTTTGGGTTTTGTTACTCAGCCATGAAGAGCATGTAGAGTAATCGTTTTATATGATGATTAACATAAATTTTCGGGTCTGAATCGGAATATGAAAAGACATCACGATTGGTTGATAAGTGCATTAGCATAACCCGATTCGGGTACTAAATTCTTTTGAACTCGGGTTTCCATAATCAGATTTTGTTTGCTTGTTAATGTACCGATTGTGGAATTGCCTCTTCAAATTCCATTGTAATCGGATTTTACATATGTACCACATAAACCGATTCTCAATGTTTGAAATTCTCTGTTTTTGTGTTTAGAATCGGATTACATATGTTTTCCCATGTACCGATTGTAAACTAGATTTTTATTTTTTGTAGATATGGACTTGGCCACCTAGCATTTTATTCTCGAGAGCTCACCCGGGGAGGATATTCACGAGTGCCACAACGTGTGCCACAAAGAAGCCTCTACAAGTTCGCATATGGCGGTGAGACTCGGCGGAGGAAGCCCTCACACCGGTAGACAAGCTTGCACTCGAAGAGCTCTATGAGGTCATTAGGTTTTCGAGGAGAATGAGGGATTTGATTTCATCTAGAGGGATTATGACAGTACATTTGGAAGCTATGTTTGAAAAAATGGTTGAAGTTCAACACTAACTCGGGCGAAGCCGTCGCTCAGTAAATGCTCCAGTCTTTGCTCCCGATGCTGGTGCTCCATGATTTATAAGTTTTTAAAACTTTAGACTTGTTTATTTAAGTTTTAAGTTTTAAAACTTCGTGACTTTGGATGGTTAAGGTTTATATTTTGGATGATCATGGTGTTGAACTTAATGCACTTAAACTTTTAATTATAATTATGTGTATCGTAAAAACAAGTTTATGCATGCTCAATAATTTTGTTTCCAAACACGTGCAAACAATCCGGCTACTCGATATGTTGGCGTAATACGATTGTTTAGGATCCATTAAAATCGGTTTATGTGTGGGGTGATTAAAACCCGATTATTGTGTTGTTTTTTCGTATCTTTTTCTACCTAGAATAGGATCACATGTGAATTTATCTAAACTGATTATTGTAGGTGGAAATCCAAATTTTTTATTTGTATTTAGTCGGTTTATATTGGTGTTTATGGGTAAAAATCGTTTCTGCCGATTTCGGTAAATTCGGTAGGTGAGTGAGAAACGGGTTCAAACCCTAAACAAATGTCCGCACGTGAGCACTTTATAGGTTAGAGATCAATCTGCATAAGTCCCGGCCCTAAACCAAGAAATAGCCGTTCCGGACTCGCCGGCCTAAACCAAGCAACCATGCCAAAACAAGCCGCATCACAAGCACCATGGCAACCATGCCAAACCAAGCCGCATCTTCGCGCACCATGGCAAGGTGCCAAGCCAGCCGCATCTGCGCACCATGGCAACCGTGCCAAAACAAGCCGCATACTGCGACCATGGCAACAATGCCAAACCAAGCCGCATACTGCGCACCATGGCAACCATGCCAAACCAAGCCGCACTCTGCGCACCATGGCAACCATGCCAAAACAAGCCGCATACTGCGCACCATGGCAACCATGCCAAACCAAGCGCATCATCATGACCATGGCAAGGTGCCAAGCCAAGCCGCACTCTGCGCACCATGGCAACAACGCCAAATTCCAACCCGCTATGCCTTGGGCCCACGCCAACATAGCGCCTTAGGTTTGCAAGACTTGCAACTAGGTCAACATGGCCGCACGTGCCATTGGCACATGCCAACACGTGCATGAAGTATTATATTTCTAAGCCGCTTATGCCTTAGGCCCACGCCAAACATAGCGCCCGGGTTTGCAAGACTTGCAACCAGGTCAACATGGCCGCACATGCCATTGGCACATGCCAAACGTGTCGCAAGCTATATTTCGAGCCGCTATGCCTTTGGCCCACGCTCAACATAGCGCCCTAGGTTTGTACAAGACTTGCAACTAGGTCAACATGGCCGCATGTGCCATTGGCACATGCCAACACATGCCGCAAGCCATATTTCCAAGCCGCACCTCGCGCACCATGGCAACAACGCCAAATTCCAAGCCGCTATGCCTTGGGCCCACGCCCAACATAGCACCCTAGGTTTGCAGACTTGCAACTAGGTCAACATGGCCGCACGTGCCATTGGCACATGCCAACACGTGCCGCAAGCCATATTTCTAAGCCGCTATGCCTTTGGCCCACGCCAAACATAGCGCCCTAGGCTTGCAAGACTTGCAACTAGGTCAACATGGCCGCACGTGCCAGTGGCACATGCCAACACGTGTCGCAAGCCATACTTCCAAGCCGCTATGCCTTTGGCCCACGCCAAACATAGCGCCCTAGGCTTGCAAGACTTGCAACTAGGTCAACATGGCCGCACGTGCCATTGGCACATGCCAACACGTGTCGCAAGCAATACTTTCAAGCCGCTATTCCTTTGGCCCACGCCAAACATAGCGGCCTAGGCTTGCAAAACATGCAACTAGGTCAACATGGCCGTACGCGCCAATGGCACATGCCAACATGCTCGCTAGCTAGTTTCCCTAGCAAAATCACATTCCCTAACGGCCACGCATGCCATTGGCACATGCCAACATGCTCGTTAGCTAGTTTCCCTAGCAAAATCACGGCCCTAACGGCCACGCATGCCATTGGCACATGCCAACATGCTCGCTAGCTAGTTTCCCTATCAAGGTCACGTCCCTAACGGCCATGCAGGCCATTGGCACATGCCAACATGCTCGCTAGCTAGTTTCCCTAGCAAAATCACGGCCCTAACGGCCACGCATGCCATTGGCACATGCCAACATGCTCGCTAGCTAGTTTCCCTATCAAGGTCACGGCCCTAACGGCCACGCATGCCATTGGCACATGCCAACATGCTCGCTAGCTAGTTTCCCTATCAAGGTCACGGCCCTAACGGCCATGCATGCCATTGGCACATGCCAACATGCTAGCTAGCTAGTTTCCTAGCAAAATCACGGCCTAACGGCCACGCATGCCATTGGCACATGCCAACATGCTCACTAGCTAGTTTCCCTATCAAGGTCACGGCCTAATGGCCACGCATGCCATTGGCACATGCCAAACACACACGCTGGTAGCCTAACTTGCAAACCGTACAACCTACCACCAAGGCATTCCGCACATGCCATCGGCACATGCCAAGCACACACGCTGGTAGCCCAACTTGCAAACCGTGCAAACTACCACCAAGGCATTCGCACATGCCATTGGCACATGCCACACGCGCCACTAGCAGCCGCCACTTGCACTCAAGATGCAACCAACACTCGAGACATCAACACAATGGGAATGCTTTTTTTTAGGGTTTTGGTTTTGGCGGTCACGGCATCAGCGACACTACGCTCACATTAAGAAAGCGTGAAAAGAATAAAGCGGTCAAATAAAAGAGGAAATAATGGTGAAAAACGTTTTCACCCATTAAACCATGCGGTTACCACCTCCTCCCATTATTTCACCCTTTACTCTCTTCCTTCATGAGGCCAGGGTACGTTTCAATCTCGACTTGTATAAATAGGTCTTACCTATTTCCACCGGACAACAAGTCTCGGTCGGAGAAAAATACTACACTCTCGAAAGGCAACTTTGCAAGCTCTCCCAAAAGCTTTCATCTCTTGCAAGCTTCCTAAGCTTTCACCTTCGATACAAGTCGAGATACTACTCTCCTCAACACCTTTCTTTGCTTCCCTCCCCAAATCAACCCTTCTCCTCCACTTTGTGACCGAAGCAAGTCTGGAACGGACATTTCTTGGTTTAGGCCGGACTTGTACAGATCGATCTCTCGAACCTATAAAGTGCTCATGTACAGCACATTTGTTTAGGGTTTGAATCAGTTTCTCACTCACCCACCGAAATTACCGAAATCAACAGAAACGATTTTCACCTATAAACAGCAGTATGCGGCTTGGTTTGGCATTGTTTGCCATGATGCGCGAAGATGCGGCTTGGTTTGGCATTATTGCCATGGTGCGCTGGGTGCGGCTTGGTTTGGCATTGTTGCCATGGTGCGCAGGTGCAGCTTGGTTTGGCATTGTTGCCATGGTGCGCAGGTACGGCTTGGTTTGGCATTGTTGCCATGGTGCGCAGAGATTCGGCTTGGTTTGGCATTGCTTTGCCATGATGCGCGAGGGTGCGGCTTGGTTTTGGAATTAGGGTTCGTGTTGAAAACCCTAACGGGTATTTTGAAAAAATACCCCTATTAATTATTTACACCTGAGTTAAATTCTCTTAGTTAATGTGTTGAGGGTAACACTAGGTCATGGGGTTTTACGATTTTACCCCTTGTCTAAAAACCACCATCAACACCTAGTTAAGTAAATGTTTTTACATCATAAATGTCTACCATTCACAATTTGAGAAACATAATGCACATCTACTTATAAATTATGAAACTACAAAGTTAATTATCTATCGCCTATAAATCCGATACAATCAATTGTCCAAGTGTGCCGCATCTCGCCGATACGATACTAATACACGATATTAACTATTTTAGGTCACATTTTGTATGGCCATAACTCTAAAGCATCAGATGCACTTCTATACTACCCTTATCTTCTAACGTGTTGTCCTTTTGCTAAAGCATTGCTCGTTTGAACCCACCAAGTGTTAGTATTTCAAGTTTAGTTCCAAAACTCAGACTCGCTTGATTTGATTATTAATGTCAACCTAGATTGGTTAGATTATAGGAACACATAAATGTTAGACTTTCTCGGGTTATTAACGAAGACCTGGAGATGTATTTGCATCCACGAAGACATCATCCTTCAGTTTGGTCCTACTAATTACATACATAACTTGCTTTATTGTTGTCGTTTGTTAGTTCAAGTCTATATTCATTGAAAACATAACAGACGAAGTGAGATTATCTCCAATAACTTTAGGGGTGCCTTGGTAATTATATTATGATCAAAGTATCATACTAGTTTTTTTTTTTTTACAACTTGAGCACATGGAGTTATGAAGTATGCTTTATCTATGGACTTAGTGTAGTATCGACATTACACAAATTGGTAATTCTTTATTATATGGTGTGATGAACTTCCGAAAGAATTCAAACATTGGAATTACGTTTGAAAGCAATTTCAGAAACATAGTTTAGGAAGTAGACTTGCGAAAATTATTTCGTAATTGAGTTGAACTAAGAACGGACCACAGGGATGGACCGATCCTAACAAATTTTAATCTAGTTTTACATTTTCGATCAATTTGTTATCTTGATTTCTACAAACATCAAGATGTATATGAATTAAACTTGGATTATTCATATAGTGCGGAGATAATGATTTGAACATCCGAACTATAATACTTATTGTTCAAGTATGTTTCTTTGATACTCAAAGAGAGTAATTTAATTAAGTGAAGTCATTTGTATTTCCTTCGTTTGAAGTTTTTTTTGGGATTAAACTTTTAGAAGTACTATTAATGGGAAACTCACTACACCATAGTTCACGTTTCGAAACAACAAGTGTTGCAAAACGAGGTTATAACGACGATTTTCTATAGCGAATCCACACATTACATTTTTTTTTAAACGACAATATAGCCGTTACGAAATTTGGTTGAACGACACTTTGTAACAGTAGTGAAAACATGAGGTACGAAAATATACCACCAACTTTTTTCTTAGGAAATTTGTATGAACACGCTCAATACAATTCCGAGAGTTCATCTCAATCAAGGAATATTATCAAAAGTTATATCTCTCTATCTCTTGCAATTAGAACGTTTACAGAAACAAGTTTGTGAACCTAATTACAGAGTGATTACTTGGGCCGGTACCAAAGACTGTTAGAGCAATGCAAATTCGAACTCGCAAGAGTTTCTATCTCAAGCTTGTTTATCAAGTTTAGTCGTCAAAACTATAAGTCTTGATTTATACCGCTTATAGCTATATCTCGAATTATGATAGAATATGTAATTGAGCTTTAGACTTGTTAGAATCCAGGAGTTGATCAATGGGCTGAAACACAAAATCAATGCAATGGTTGGTATGATAAAAGATCGTGATTCCCAATTAAGGGTTCTTCGTAAAGAAAATGTTATAGTTTGTTCCTCCGGATCTTACTCGAGGCTAAACTCAAAGAAGATGCCCTTGAGTGGGTTAAGTTCTAAAATTGGTTAAGTATGTTTACATACTCATGAACAAATACATTTATATAATAAGGAATTCAATCTTTGAAAACCGTTGCTATAATGTTCATAAATAGATTCGAGTGAATCAAAACCGATTTTTCCTCAATTGTTTCTTGTATACTTCTATGAGAATATAAACAAGCAAACTACTCTATAACTAGTTTCATTTGAGTCATTTGAACTAGTTGTGATTAATATGAACAAGGTTGATATGAAAGTGTTCGTATGGCTAACTTTGGTTAACTATTGTTGAGCCAACTAAGTGTACACGTTTAGGACGATTACCCATATCTAAATGAAGGTACATTTCATATGTGTGTAACAAGCTAAGACAATCTGATTTGTTAAAAGATGTTAGATTGAATCTAATAAGGTTTTCATCTAATGGTGAATATTTAATGCTTTGTTACCAAGGTAACATTGATTAAAAACCCTGATTTGAAGACTATATAAGGGAGAACTCTAGCAACTGGGAAACCTAATCCCAACACCTGGTGTGTGATACTAGTTGCGACTAGAGTCGATTCTCCTTTAATATAGGTTTTTCTAAAACCATTATAGGTTAACGACTTAAAGACTTCATTGGGATTCTGAAGCCAGACCCAACTATTTTCTCGGTAGTTGCGTGTTCTGATCTTACTTTGTTTTATCGTATTGAGTACTATTTTCTCTAAGATTTTCTCGAGATTTAATCTCCGATATGTAAGATAAAAAGTAATCACAAAGCTCTTCGTCTCATTCTTTGTGATTACACAATACCGCTACCATACGATTAAGTTATTGTGAGGTGATTGTTATTACTAGGCTGTTCTTCGGGAATATAAGTCTGGTGTATCAATTAGTGCCATCGATGTTAACTACATTGATATGACCGAATGAAAAAAAATGAATATGAGCGATATACTTGGGGTAGCACGAGTCAAACAAAAGCTTATTTAGCACCGTCCGAAATGGTTTGGGTATCTCCAATATAGGCCCGTTATGACAACAGTGCGCATTGGAATTATAATTGGGAGATTTCTTGTTTAGTCCACTAAACCCGACCCGGATTAGTGGCTATTCCAGCGGGAAATAACATTTACTCCCTAGTACAAAAAGATTTGAAAAGAGTAAAATTACTCTACTAACCCTAACATATAATATACTATGTATGTTATTAGTAACATATGTAATATGTAGCAACATATATACTAGTATACTACTAGTATTAATATGTAATATGTAGTAAAATATGTAGTAACATATATAGAACAAATGTAGTATGTAGTAACATACTAGTATTAATACTAGTAACTAGTAGTATACTAGTATTAATATGTAGTATGTAGTAACATATATAGAACAAATGTAGTATGTAGTAACATATGTTACTAGTAGCAATATGTTATATATTGATACTACATTATTAATATGTAGTATGTTATATATTGACACTACATATTAATATGTAGTGTCATATTAGTATGTAGTACATGTTATATATTGATATTATATATTAATATTGATACTACATATTAGTATGTAGTATGTTATATATTGATATTACATATTAATATGTTACTAGTATAGTACTAGTTACTATTACTAGTTACTACTAGTATACTAGTATACTACTAGTATATTACTAGTTACTACTAGTATACCCTCAGTCCCACATATATAGGCGGAGAGAGACAATTCTCTTAGATTAAGAAAATTGCATGAGATTCATAATTTTACATGTTTTTCTTGTTTTACCCTTCGTCTTATCTCCAACACAATTACCTATGTACAATAAATATGAGTATATATATGGAAAAATTCATCTTGGAAAGCAAAGTCCGCCTATTTAGTGGGACAAACAAAAACCAAAATTCCGCCTATATAATAGGGACGGAGGGAGTACTAGTATATTATTAGTTAGTACGAGTATACTAGTAAACTAGTTTACTAGTCTACTAGTACACATGTTACTACTAGTATAGTTGAGTAGTTACTTAATTTAACATATTTTTTTTTACTATTAATATAGTACATATTGATATGTTATATGACCATATTGATACTACTAGTATGTAGTAACATATTACTAGTAATATTTACATGTGTTGATACTAATTAGATCTGTAAGGGTGTTTTAGACATTTACAAAACACACTTTATAATCTCCACAAAGTTTTTGGACTAGCGAGTAAATAATCTAGTCCAAAAACATGTTTTTGGATTAACGAGTAAATGTTTTTCATGGGTGGACTAGCCATTAACTGGGTCATGAAAAATTGGACTAAATAGTAATTCCTACATTATAATTTGCGTTGTTTGCATGCGTTTTTGACACAAAGAGAGGAAGGGGTCCATCAAAGTTTACGTATAAGGGATTAGTGAAAAGAATTAAAGGACAATGATTTTACACACACCGTATGGAGTCTCGTGAAGAATCCAGAAAGGAAATGATGGTACATTTCAACTGTGTGGAGTCTCATAGTAGATCTGAAAAGAATTCGGAAGGAAATGATGGTTGATTTCAATACTTCAAATATTGGAGATTTGGGAATGGAACGGGAACAAGGGACCTAATCATCGAGGAGGAGAAGATTATGGAATTTAATCCTTTGCGATTTGATGGGCTATTTGGATTAAAAGGAAAAACAAAGTGTTCAATGGCAATTAAAAACTTTAGATGAGATCATTGATAGTGTAAAAGTTTTTATGTTTAATTGGTCATTTGTGTAATTTGTTTGAGAACACTATTTGTTGATTTAATCTCTAGTAACCTTGGATGCTAGTTTAGATCCTTCGTAATAATAGCTCTACTACGTAAATGAGCTGTGTATCTTTTCTTCGAGCAAAGTACATCATACCTTTAATGGTGGAATTGTCTTTTTATTTTCTTGTCTATTTGAGTCAAAAATAAATAAATAAATTGGGATTGGGAATGGTAAAGCGGATCCCATGGTGCGCATATGCGGCTTGGTTTGACATTGTTGCCATGGTGCGCAGGGTGGGGCTTGGTTTGGCATTCTTTGCCATGGTCTTGTGATATGCGGCAGTTTGGCATTCTTTGCCATGATGGTGCGCTTGGTTTTGGAATTAGGGTTATGTGTTGAAAACCCTAATCGGTATTTTGAAAAAATACCCCTATTAATTATTTACACCGAGTTAAATGCTCTTAGTTAATGTGTTGCGGGTAACACTAGGTCATGGGGTTTTACGATTTTACCTCTGTCTAAAAACCACCATCAACATTAAGTCCCCGCTTAGCTCGGAACAGGGGCTTTGTTGCGAGGTAAGCATAAGATGGTGACAAACTATTTGACAAAACGTAAGGAAAATTGAAGGAGGCTTGTCGACCTTTTATAAATAGGATTTGAAATCCTTGCCTCTGGTAGTTACGCACAAATCGGGAGGCGGCATGGTTGGTGGGCCGGTGCGGCAGGGCGACGTTGGGAAGTTGGCGTGAGTTGGGAGCGGGTGTGCTAGCTGGTGGGACCAGCGCAAAGTGTAGAAGCCGTGCGTGCTTGCAGGAGTTGGCGCAATTGGTGGGGCCGGTGCAGCTTGGGCGACATTGGGAGGTTAGCGTGAATGGGGAACCGAGTGTGCTAGTGGGTGGGGCGGCGCAAAGTGTAGAAACCGTGCGTGCTTGCGGGCGTGACTTGGCGGCCATTGGGAGGTCGGCGCAATTGGTGGGGCCGGTCCAACTTGGAAACCATGCTTGCAGGCGTGACTTTGGCGACATTGGGCAGTCGCACCCTTTGTGGGCCCGTTTCTTACACGCGTGATTTTGGTAAAAGGGAAATCCTTCCCTATTTCAAAGTCTTTACGCCTATATATATATAAAGCCCCTTTCTCCCCATCCTGCGCTTTATTCTTTCCTCTTTTCATACTAGCGGCGAAAGAAACAGAAGCTCGGGTATGTCTTCGAGTACTTTTCTCTCTCTTTTTTTTTTTTTTTTTCACGTAGGTGTAAACCTTAAGAGTAGGCGTTTCCACAATCCTTGCGTATGATTTCTTGGCGTTCCTCTTGTAGAAAATATTGTATGTATGCAACCAAGGGAAGTCTGCATATATTGTTTGAACAGTAGGAAATATTGCATATATGAATTTTCGGTCCTGAAAGAAATATTTGAACCCTGAAGAAAATACTGCGTGTGTATTTTGAACCCGTAGAGGATGCTCCGTATATAATTCTGAACCCGAAGAACGATACTTGTAGGCGTATTTGAGCCGTACGAAACACTTTGCATGTGTATTTCGAACCCGTAGAGAACCCTGTATGAATCCCAAAGAAGAATATTGTGTATACGCTTCATATGACTTCGAACCCGCATGAAATATTATATATATGATTTTTGCTTCTTGAAAGAAGTACCACGCGCGCAGTTTTTGAACCAATAGAAAAATGCTCCATATATATTTTTGAACCCGAAGAAGGATACTGTAGACACACTTGTACCCGTATAGAATGCCGCGTATATAGTCTCGAACCCGAAGAAAATACTGCGTATATAGTCTTGAACTCGAATAAAATACGTCCTCCTTCCCCTTTCTCTTTTTTTTTTTTTTTTTGTTGGGTACGATTATGTGTCAGGGAGATAACCGCCTTTCTCCGTTTGTTTTGTGCAGATATCTTATTACCAAATTGTTATGAAGGAATTCGATAAGATGTTACCTGAACCAAATTTCATTTCGTCGAAGGATGCTCATAATTCCAAGCCGAACATAGATGATGAATTCTTCACTAGAGCCCCCGCCCCTGCTCGTAAGAATCACCGGAGTTTCGTGCCGATTTTGCTAACCGGTGGTGAGGATGACAGGAAGACACGTTCGGTTCGCCGAGAGCGCCATTCGGTTGTCTTCATAAAGGGGTATATTCCTCTTCCAACATTGACTTCGGGATATGTCAAAGTCCATTGCGTTCTTTTGACGAGATGGGTTGAGTTCATGGTGAGCAAGGAGCGTATAAATACCAACTTGACTCGGCGCAGGTCATTGATCTTGTCAAGACTTGAAGAAATCTCAGTTAGGAAGGACATCCCCGGGCTTGGTTGCTTTCATCTCCAGGATGGTGTTCGGACACCCATACAATCATATGTAGATGGGGTGAGATAACTTTCTCCTTGGAGAGTGTGGCTCTCTTCTTTGAATCTTAGAATCGGGAATCTTAGAATCCAATTATCCGAAAGTGAGGTGAATATGCGGGATGACCTGGCCGCTAAGTTGGGGATTTTGCTCGGAAAGACTCCATTGCGAAGTAGAAGGATTCTGCCTGGGAAGAGGATGAAAGGTTCCCTTACGGTTGGTGGATATCTCAATGGTTTCCGGACGAGTTGTAGCACAAGCAAAAAGCGGTGATCTTCATGTCGCAAAGCATTTTTGGCTCTCTGGTTGTCCAGAGACATTTTTGATGACGGTTACGGCAAGAAAGGAATAAGACCGGAGTTGCTAGAGATTGTTTGTGAAGTTGGCAAAGGATGAAGTTCTTCCCATTGGCAAGCTGTTCCTTGGTTCCCGTATGTGCATCTCGGATCACCTAGTTGCGAACATGCAAGTTTGAATGGTTTCATGAAAGTGGATTCATATGTGAACGTTGCTTTTCGCAAGTCGGCTATGGGAGCACGCCGAGAAGTATGCTCCAAACCGCCGCCTTCGCTTCCGTGAGTTGGGGGATCTCGAATTCTTCGATGGGTGAACAAAGCGTCCAAGAGTTGGCGTGAGCTTGGTTAGTTTTCTTGATAAGTTGCATGAAATCAATTTTCGTCCATGGGGCCGGTCCATAAGTCGGTGACTCAAATGGACACCTTGCTTCTCGCTCCGCTCACGTCTTTGTCTTCGATGACGATTTGAGTGTTGGTGAAAACCTGTTCATTCGGAGCTGCTCGCCGGTTATATACCGTCTTTCTTCGTGGGGTCTTTCCAGATAGCTGCTTATAATATTGACCGTGCTGCTCGTCACATGGGTTTCGATCAAGGGATGCCTCTTGTTTACCGGCCGGTGATCCCTAATTAAGGATTCATTGCGTGTCGCCCTTGACGCCAGTGCCCTTGAGCCGGGTATCCATCTTCCCTTCTTTCAAATGGGAATAGTAACTTCGACGACCTTCGGCTATAATGAGTTTTGGTGCGACGAGTTTATTATGATCCGAGATTTTGTGAATAACGTGGTGGAACACGTTCGTTGCAAACCTTCCCAGCAGTTTTGAAGAAGTATCCAATGTTGAGAGATCCCAGCGAAAGTTGCCTAGCAATTCGGAAAAGTCCCAGGGCCAAAGAAAGGAGAACGAAGAATCGTCTTTGGCGGGTTCCGGACGGTTTCACAAGATCCTCCCACGGCTCTTGTATCTTTCGATTCTTCCAATAACCAGGTATGTGTCGCCTCTTCATTGGTTTGTCTCAAAACACGTGAATTTCTAGTGAGAACATGTGTCTTGTTTCCTTCGTGGCTTCGGTAGTGTTAATGCTTTCGCTGCCCTTGCACGTTTCCGGGAGACGGCAGTTTCTTCAAGGAATTCGGCGGCACAGAGCCTACTCATAGCGGTGATGAGTTAGAGAAAGAAGAAAGTTCAACAAGTGATAGTGATTCCTCTGGCAAAGACTTGGTTCTTCTTCGGGAAGTGGTTCGATTAGTTTCGCGCTTCTTTTCTTTCTTCTTCTTCTTGTTTCTTCTTTTGAAAAATGTCTAACTCAAGTTTGCGGGAGGAATCCGGTTCGGAGGACGATTCCGGGGTGGAGTCACACGAAAACTTGCCTTTGGTGACCACCGGTGACTTGGAGATGGGAGTTAGCCAATTGTCGGGCACATGACGTGGTTCAAACGGTGGATGATTTCTCGATGGTTGTTGCCGTAGACATGGAAGAAGACCCTTTGCGAGTCGTGAGGCCACTTGCAGGCGCCATTTTTGATCCCCCGTACTTGGTTCCTTATCCGAGGTCATGTGTCTGGTTGGCGGCTTTAGCGTGTAGGCTAAGCATGAGGCGTTGTACACCGGAATGCAGGAGAAGCACGGACATATGGCTACAACCAAGAAAGTCACTAGTCGATTTGCGCTGGTTAAGCGTGTGGAAGAGGCTTTATCTTCCATCGAGGATATGCGTGAGGTGACTGGTCACACCGTTTTGAAGACGTTATTGCCGACTGGGAGCACCATCGCGATGTGTGCATAGAAAAGGAGTTCAACACTTCGTGGTTTGTCGAAGGCCTTGTAGAGATGCAAAAGTTGAAAGATGCAGCAATCGAAAGCCTTTCCGTCGAGGAGATTGCCCGACAGGAGATGGAACTCGAAAAGCTTTCCAAGATGTTGACTATGAAGAGAGCGGCTCTTGAAGACGCAAAGTTGACTTTCTCCAAGAAGAGCGGACTTTCGTTGGACGATTTTCCTTGAACGTTTCTCTGTTAAACTTTCATTTAGGTTCTTTTTTTTTTTTAAAAGACATATTGGATGTCTGGTTCAAAACTTGATCTTTGATAGACAACTGGTAGCTTTTTAGGTACTGGATTATTTCGGGATGAATGGTTTTGATAATATGACTCGATTATGTTTTGGGAAAAGAATATTGCTTTTATGAAAGTGTGTGCTAGCAATAGGCACAAGACTCGCAGTAGTATGACGGTTTTACTAAGAACCTAAAAATAGATTGTATATCTTGCCCGATCTGAATTTACTCACTTCATAGGTTTTGCGAACACGCCCCTCTCCATGTAAAAGGCGGTTTTGATGGCGGTTTCTTGGTAGCATCGCCAAACAACTCCCGATCGCTGGTAGCATCTTCGGCGATTGAGTAATATCATCTTGACAAGTTCCCGTTTTCTTGTGTAGTTTTTACAACTAGTAACCGGTCAAATCTGGTAGTTGAGTCGGATTGGTCGCCTTCCCCTACCATCTTGACATCGGGTCGAAGAACGAGATCGACGATCGATATTGTAGCCCGATAGATCAATCCTCCCCTGTGGTCGCCAATTGTTTATGGGTAAAAATCGTTTCGCCGATTTCGGTAAATTCGGTAGGTGAGTGAGCGGAGTTCAAACCCTAAACAAATGTGATGCACGTGAGCACTTTATAAGTTCGAGAGATCAATCTGTACAAGTCCCGCCTAAACCAAGAAATGGCCGTTCCGGACTCGCTTCGGTCACAAAGTGGAGGAGAAGGGTTGATTTGGGAGGGAAGCAAAGAAAGGTGTTGAGGAGAGTAGTATCTCGACTTGTATCGAAAGGTGAATGCTTAGGAAGCTTGCAAGAGATGAAAGCTTTTTGGGAGAGCTTGCAAAGTTGCCTTTACGAGAGTGTAGTATTTTTTTCCTGACTGAGACTTGTTGTCCGGTGGAAATAGGTAAGACCTATTTATACAAGTCGAGATTGAAACGTACCCTGGCCTCATGAAGGAAGAGAGTAAAGGGTGAAATAATGGGAGGAGGTGGTAACCGCATGGTTTAATGGGTGAAAACGTTTTCACCATTATTTCCTCTTTATTTGACCGCTTTATTCCTTTTCACGCTTTCTTAATGTGAGCGTAGTGTCTGCTGCATCTTTGTGACCGCCAAACCAAAACCCTAAAGAAGCATCCCAGTTTGTGTTGATGTCTCGAGTGTTGGTTGCATCTTGAGTGCAAGTGGCGCTGCTAGTGGCGCGTGTGGCATGTGCCAATGGCATGTGCGGAATGCCTTGGTGGTAGGTTGCACGGTTTGCAAGTTAGGCTACCAGCGTGTGTGTTTGGCGTGTGCCAATGGCATGTGCGGAATGCCTTGGTGGTAGGTTGCACGGTTTGCAAGTTAGGTTACCAGCGTGCATGTTTGGCATGTGCCAATGGCATGTGCGGAATGACTTTGGTGGTAGGTTGCACGGTTTGCAAGTTAGGTTACCAGCGTGCATGTTGGCATGTGCCAATGGCACGTATGGCCATGTTGACCTAGTTGCAAGTCTTGCGAGCCTAGGGCGCTATATTTGGCGTGGGCCAATGGCATAGCGGCTTGGAAATAGGGCTTGCGATACGTGTTGGCATGTGCCAATGGCACGTACGGCCGTGGTGACCTAGTTGCGAGTCTTGCAAGCCTAGGGCGCTATATTCGGCGTGGGCCAAAGGCATAGCGGCTTGGAAATATGGCTTGCGACACGTGTTGGCATGTGCCAATGGCACATGCGGCCATGTTAACCTAGTTGCAAGTCTTGCAAGCCTAGGGCGCTATATTTGGCGTGGGCCAAAGGCATAGCGGCTTGGAAATATGGCTTGCGATACGTGTTGGCATGTGCCAATGGCACGTGCGGCCATGTTGACCTAGTTGCAAGTCTTGCAAGCCTAGGGCGCTATATTTGGCGTGGGCCAAAGGCATAGCGGCTTGGAAATATGGCTTGCGACACGTGTTGACATGTGCCAATGGCACGTGCGGCCATGTTGACCTATTGTTGCAAGTCTTGCAAGCCTAGGGCGCTATATTTGGCGTGGGCCAAAGGCATAGCGGCTTGGAAATATGGCTTGCGACACGTCTTGGCATGTGCCAATGGCACGTGCGGCCATGTTAACCTACTTGCAAGTCTTGCAAGCCTAGGGCGCTATATTTGGCGTGGGCCAAAGGAATAGCGGCTTGGAAATATGGCTTGCGACATGTGTTGGCATGTGCCAATGGCACATGCGGCCATGTTGACCTAGTTGCAAGTCTTGCAAGCCTAGGGCGCTATACTTGGCGTGGGCCAAAGGCATAGGGGCTTGGAAATATGGCTTGCGACACATGTCGGCATGTGCCAATGGCACGTGCGGCCATGTTGACCTAGTTGCAAGTCTTGCAAGCCTAGGGCGATATATTTGGTGTGGGCCAAAGGCATAGCGGCTTGGCATTGCTGCCATGGTGCGCATGGTGCGGCTTGGTTTGGTATTGTTGCCATGGCGCGCAGTATGCGGCTTGGATTGGCATTGTTGCCATGGTGCGCAGGGTGCGGCTTGGTTTGGCATTGTTGCCATGGTGCGCGATATCGCGGATTGGTTTGGCATTGTTGCCATGGTGCTTGAGGTGCGGCTTGGTTTGGCATTGTTGCCATGGTGCGCGGGAGTGCGGCTTGGTTTGGCATTGTTCCCATGGTGCGCGGTATGCGGCTTGGTTTGGCATTGTTGCCATGGTGCGCGATATGCGGCTTGGTTTGCATTCTTTGCCATGATGCGCGAGTGCGGCTTGGTTTGGCATTGTTGCCATGGTGCGCTTGATATGCGGCTTGGTTTGGCATTGTTGCCATGGTGCGCGATATGCGGCTTGGTTTGGCATTGTTGCCATGGTGCTTGTAGGTGCGGCTTGGTTTGGCATTGCTTCCATGGTGCGCGGTATGCGGCTTGGTTTGGCATTCTTTGCCATGATGCGCAGTGCGGCTTGGTTTTGGAATTAGGGTTACGTGTTGAAAACCTAATCGGTATTTTGAAAAATACCCCTATTAATTATTTACACTGAGTTAAATGCTCTTAGTTAATGTGTTGCGGGTAACACTAGGTCATGGGGTTTTACGATTTTACCCCTTGTCTAAAAACCACCATCAACAATTGGGTAACATAAAGACCGGTTCTTGATGGCATAAAAACATAGTCAGATTATATGGACCTTCAAGAAGACCTACTATGCCAAATTATTTCACTTTTTTCAAAAAAACTACACGTTGGGGTCTTTTTCTATATACGAGAGACCTCATCCTTGGACCCCATTTGCCCCAAAAATTTCTCATTATATTCCCTCTCACTCCACATACTCCACAACTACTCATTTCATACGTAAGGGTAGATACCGAAACCTTTTGGACAAAGGTATATAACAAATACAGGCAGGATTTTGGGAATACGAATCGAAGAAATGTTCAACAAATCCATGATAGGCACCAAGTCATCGAAAATGCGATACTTGCTTATTTATCTATCCAACATCGGATTTTGAAAGCTATCCACTTTAGCTTTTCTATTGAACAATTTATAAGTTTTTTGTGGTTTATTTTACATAATCCATGTGGTTTGATATTCCAATTAAACACCGGTAAAAAAGTAAGTTTGTGTCGTGTTTTTGTAGCACCAAGTCGTGAAAGCGCTACTTGGAGGAAAAGGGGAAGCATTCACATTTGATGCAAGCTATCACTTCATGGTATCCAAAATTCGGAGTATACCCAGATTTCATGGTGGGTGAAACCGACTCCGATTCCTCGACGAAGATTGATAGTTTTCAAAGTTTTAAGTAGGTTTTGTGGGTAGATCTCTATGTAAACCCTCACGAGACTATAACTCGTCCAATAGGGTCGCCTAGGGGTTCAAAGGCTTGATGCATGTGCTAAGTGCGTCCGTGATTCTTATGAAAAGGAGTAGATATGAAATGAATGAAAAAAAGTATCTTATGAAAGGCAATAATCGGTTTATATATGTCCCACAAAAACCCATTTTGGGAATCGGATCTAATATATGCATACTTCAACCGATTCCCCGAGTCTTATGTTAATTTCGAAAATACCAACCCGAGTATCGGTTTTACGAGTGCTTAACGTAAGCAGATTAAGGTAGTGTTTCGAAAAAAAAATCAAAAATTTTAAGTTGTTTGATGTTTTGAAGATCAATTTGATATTAGTTGATCTCAATCTAACAAGATTAATTAACACCTAATATGATTAATTAACGCTAATTAATCGGGAGTAAAATAGGTAGTAAGAGAATGGTTGGATAAGGGTTGTGTGAAATTTATTTCTAATAACCTTTTTGTCATCTAGTAACAGGCCCCAAATAAGTGGACTAGGCCCAAAACTAGCTGAGGTTTGAAATGCGGACGGTGAAAATTGGAAAGTGGAGAAGTCTTTGCTAGTATGATGGAAATTTCTAATGGCGCGTGTCGATACTAGAAGCGAAATTCCACAAACATATATCGGGAAAAAAAAGAAAAGAAAAAAAAAAAGCGCTTCATCAAAAATTGATTTGTTGCTTCTAGAAGTTGTTCAGAAATTTTATATCCAAACTAGTTTCTTACTTTTTGGCTTCTAGAAGTCAAAAGTTTCTTCCATGACGAGTCGTTTTCTCACCGATCGAAAGCATTCAACTAGTCATATCCAAACTAGTTTCTTACTTGACTTGTTTCCATTTCTATCTTTGTTTCCTCCAAGTCATTGAAAACATAGCATGCGAAGTATATTTATGTATATCTAGTATTGGTGAGTTGATCATTCCATTACGATCAAAATGTTAAGGAAGCATATATATACTAGTTGTTTTCATACCACTTTGGTATATTGGATTACAAAGCATAATGTTTATCTTTTGAACTTTGTTTGTAATAATTTGTTATTAGTTAGTGTGTTGAAATTTTGATTGATTCCATGCTTAGAAAACTATGTTTAACTACATGAGTTTAAGGAAGTTAAGTTGCAAAACTTGTTTCATATTCGAAATGAATCAAATTAATGATTTATTCTATGACTGATCCCTTAAACATGGATCTATACTAGGACCGTACGCGAGAGATATATATAGCAAGACCAATATGTTATTTTGGAATCTATAGCGGGACTGATCCTTAACGTTAACCATTTAAACTTTTTTTTTCTCGAACTTACTATAATCTTAGTGTTTTGCTAGCTGTCAGAAATTAGGGTTTGGTTGTTATGGAAAGTTCACAATGTCAATATAATATTTTGAACATGTGCTAAACTTTTACTCCTCCGTCCCACTATTGATTGACCTAGTAGTAAATTTAGAAATGATTTATTTGTCAAACTATACCACGGATGTACCTAAATTTTATATCATTCAAAAGCATTTTATAACACCTACGTAACAAATATAAACATGAGTATCAAATGATATAAAATCAACTATTAATGGGACAAAACCTAAAAATAAATAGATCAATTAATAGTGGGACGGAGGGATTATTACTTAATGTTCAAGTATTTTCCTTCATACTCAATGTGAGATTCCTGACCGAAATATCCCTAGTACCTTTTGATATTTGGAGTTTATGTATCTCTAATTTCCCGATTTTCAAAGCATATCTATGGAATATTATATTAGTAAAGTGTACTTGTATGTTAACAAATATTGAATTATCATCCATGAGAGGTTTCGGTATATTAGTTGGATTACGGTTGGAATTTTACCAAGACGAAAATTGGTATAATTATTGCATAACTTTCACTAGTATTTTCGAATTTGTCAATTTCTTGGACTCCAAACTACATTGGTCATTATAAATAGTGAAGTTTGTTCTTCTTGCAACCTTAACCCTTGACACACTAACTTTATCTCTTTTGAGTCGGTGTAAGGTAAGCCCACTAGTGATGTAATTCTTTACGGTGGTAAGAGAAATGGTTCTTCTTGCAACCTTAACCCTTGACACACTAACTTTATCTTTTTTGAGTCAGTGTAAGGTAAGCCCACTAGTGATGTAGTTTTAACTCAATTCAAGTTGATGTGAAGATTATTGAGAGGCGGGACTAAGGATTCCACTATTTACCAATATCAAGTGATTTAAATTCACTAATTATAATTATGCAATTCATACGTTCAATTTGATTCTAAATTATTGCAAAAGTAAATTTTTCAAAAACAACAATTGTTGATCCAAAGCATGAGACATCAAACCCCTAGGCTAAGCATGCTCCATCTAGAAAACATAATTCATTAAAATAATCATAAATAAGATTATAAAAATTAAATAATTAGAAAATACCACTTTTTCATTGGCAAAATAGCTTCTTCCGTCGCCCCAGATATTAGATTTAGCTTCTCATGTTGTAAACGCTCTCAAAATATTCATAAATAAGATTATAAAAATTAAATAATTAGAAAATACCACTTTTTCATTGGCAAAATAGCTTCTTCTGTCGCCCCAGATATTGGATTTAGCTTCTCATGTTGTAGACGCTCTCAAAATATTTTTTCATTGCTCAAAGTGTTTACAAATGATGAAAAAGAGGTGAAATTATGAAAACAGAGAAACTGCAACGTTTATAAGTGTTGCAGAACTTTGTGTTACAATGAAAGAAAGTGTTGCAAACACTGTTTGACTGTCTCTGAAATAAGTATCACAACTGAACTGTCTAGAGTAGATTTTTGTTCTTCGTGTTCTTGAGTTTCAACAGTAATAAAAACTTTCTATGAAACTATGCTTTCTTCGTTTCTCTGCCTCTGTTCTTCCGTAAACTCTCCACAATCCCTCTGTTGCCTTCCACAACTCCTTATATACATAACAGGTCCCAAAATCTTTGTCTAATAACTCTGAAATCTTACTTTGTTCACAGCAAAAGTTACTTTATTTCCTTTTTTCTTCTTCTCACGTGTCTATGCATCTCAACCATGTACTCAAAGCACGTTAAACACGACTCCTTGCTAACTCGTGCAACTTCCAAAGATAATTCAGATGTATTAGGAGAGAATAAGAGAACCCGAGAGTATCTCGTGTCCCATTTTATTTTAAAAACCATGTAAACCTCTTTTATTTTTCCGAATCTAACGTAATTACCTTTCCTGTTCGGATTAAACAGGTGTTTATGGGTAAAAATCGTTTCCGCCGGTTTTGGTAAATTCGGTAGGTGAGTGAGAAACTGGTTTAAACCCTAAACAAATGTGCTGCACGTGAGCACTTTATAGACTCGAGAGATCAATCTGTACAAGTCCGGCCTAACCCAAGAAATGGCCGTTCCAGACTTGCTTCGGTCACAAAGTGGAGGAGAAGGGTTGATTTGGGGAGGGAAGCAAAGAAAGGTGTTGAGACCAGAATAATTTTGGGAGAGTAGTATCTCGACTTGTATCGAAAAGTGAAAGATTCGGAAGCTTGCAAGGGATGAAAGCTTTTGGAGAGCTTTCAAAGTTGCCTTTTTTCGAGAGTGTTGTATTTTTCTCCTGACCGAGATTTGTTGTCTGGTGGAAATAGGTAAGACCTATTTATACAAGTCGAGATTGAAACGTACCCTGGCCTCATGAAGGAAGAGATTAAAGGGTGAAATAATGGGAGGAGGTGGTAACCGCAAGGTGTTTATGGGTGAAAACGTTTTCACCATTATTTCCTCATTTATTTGACCGCTTTATTCCTATTCACGCTTTCTTAATGTGAGCGTAGTGTACGCTGCATGATGTGACCGCCAAACCAAGACCCTGGAAAGCATCCCCCAGTTTGTGTTGATGTCTCGAGTGTTGGTTGCACCTTGAGTGCAAGTGGCGCTGCTAGGGGCGCGTGTGGCATGTGCGGAATGCCTTTGTTGCGGGTTGCACCTCGAGCGCAAGTGGCAATGCCAGAGATGCTAGTGGCGTGTGTGGCATGTGCCAATGGCATGTGTGGAATGCCTTGGTGGTAGGTTGTACGTTGAGTGTAAGTGGCAATGCTAGAGCTGCTAGTAGCGTGTGTGGCATGTGCCAATGGCATGTAGGTTGCACGGTTTGCAAGTTAGGCTACCAAAGTGGGTTTTGGCATGTGCCAATGGCGCGTACGGCCAAGTTGGCCTAGGTTGCACGGCTTGTGAGGTAAGCATAAGATGGTGACAAACTATCAGCTGCAAATCGTAAAGACAATTGAGGAGGCTTGTCTGACCTTTTTATAAATAGGATTTGGAATCCTTGCCTCCGCGATTTTGCACAAATCGGGAGGCTGGCACAATTGGGAAGTCAGCGTCATTGAGAGACAGGAAGCTGGGCGGCATTGAGAAGTTGATGCGAGTTGGGAAACTGAGCGTGCTAGCTGGCGGGACCGGCGCAAAGTGGGAAGCTGATCGCGCTAGCTGGCGGGACTTGGGCGGTCGTTGGGAAATTGGGCGCAATTGGTGGGACCGGTGCAACTTGGGCGACGTTGGGAAGTTGGGCGCAATTGGTGGGACCGGTGCAACTTGGGCGACATTGGAAAGCTGGGCGCAATTGGTGGGAGCGTTCCTTATATGCACAATTTTTGGTATAGGGAAATCCTTCCCTATTTCAGAATCTCCACGCCCATATATATAAAATCCCTTTCTCTCATCTTTGTTCTTTCATCTTTTCATACTAGAGGCAGAGTCACAAAGAAAAACCGGCTTCCAGGTATATCTTCTAGTAATTCTCTTGTTTCCCTTTTCATGTAGGTGCAAACCTTAAAAGTAGGTGTTTTTCTTTTATAATCCTTGCAATGATATTGCGCATATGATTTCTTGGCGTGCTTCTTGTAGAAAATATTGTATATATGCACCCAAGGGAAATACTGCATATATGATTCGAACCCGTAGAAAAATGCTCCATATATAATTTTGAACCCGAAGAAGGATACCATAGACATATATAATTTTGAACCGCGTATATAGTTTTGAACCCGAATAAGGATATCTGCGGACGCACTTGAGCCCGTATAAAATCTTGCGTATATAATTTTGAACCACGAAGAAGATATTGCGTGTGCATTTTCAAACCCGTAGAGAATACTATATATGTGCTTCATATGACTTCGAACCCATAGGAAATATTGCATATATGAATTTCGGACCTGAATAAAATAGTTCGCGTGCGTTTTGAACCCGTAGAAAAATACTCCATATATAATTTTGAACCCGAAGAAGGATATCATAGACGCATTCGAGCCCGTAGAAAATACTGCGTATATAATTTTGAACCCTGAAGAAAATACTGCGTGTGCAGTTTTGAACCCGTAGAGAATACACCCTCTTTTTTTTTTCCAGGTTTTCCTTTTGTTGGGTGTGGTTATGTGTCAGGGAGATAATTTCTTCTTTCTCTCTGTGTGCGAGATATCTTGTTACTAAGTTGTTATGAAGAAATCCGACAAGATGTTACTCGAACAAAATTTCGCCTCATCGAAGGATGTTCATAGTTTCAAACCAAACACGGATGATGAATTCTTTGCCAAACCCTCGCCCCGCTCGGAAGAATCACCCAGGTTTCATGCCAATTTTGTTATTGATTTCGGGGTGGTGAAGATGAAAAGAAGACACGTTCGGTTCGTCGAGAGAACACCATACGGTTGCTTTCATCTCTTCATTCAAATGGGGTATATTCTTCTTCCAACATTGATTTCAGGATGTGTCAAAGCCCATTGCGTTCTTTTGATAGATGGGTTGAGTTCATGGTGAGTAAGGAGCACATAAATACCAACTTGACTCGCGCGGATTATTGATCTTTGTCGAGATCTTGATGAAATCTCCATATTAGGAAGGATATCCGGGCTTGGTTGCTTTCATCTCCGTCACATGGGTTTCGAGATGGTGTTCGGACACCCATACGATCATATGTAGATGGGGTGAAATAACTTTCTCCTGCGGAGAGCGACGTGTGTGTTGAAAGGATTTCAATTGTTTATGGTAAAAATCTTTTCTGGGATGAATGGGTCGCCAATTGTTTATGGGTAAAAATCGTTTCCACATAGGTTTTTTGGTAAATTCGGTAGGTGAGTGAGAAAGGGTTGTCATGCAGTTGAGTCTGGTTTAAACCCTAAACAAATGTGCGGTTTTGTAAACGTGAGCACTTTCTAGATTCGAGAGATCAATCTGTACAAGCCCGGCCTAAACCAAGAAATGGCCGTTCCAGACTTGCTTCGGTCACAAAGTGGAGGAGAAGGGTTGATTTGGGGAGGGAAGCAAAGAAAGGTGTTGAGACCGGAATAATTACGGGAGAGTAGTATCTCGACTTGTATCGAAAGTGAAAGCTTCGGAAGCTTGCAAGAGATGAAAGCTTTTTGGAGAGCTTGCAAAGTTGCCTTTTCCGAGAGTGTTGTATTTTTCTCCCGACCGAGACTTGTTGTCTGGTGGAAATAGGTAACACCTATTTATACAAGTCGAGATTGAAACGTACTACTGGCCTCATGAAGGAAGAGAGTAAAGGGTGAAATAATGGGAGGAGGTGGTAACCACAAGGTGTTTATGGGTGAAAACGTTTTCACCATTATTTTCTCATTTATTTGACCGTTTTATTTTTTATTCACGCTTTCTTAATATGAGCGTAGTATACGCTGCATGCTGTGACTGCCAAACCAAGACCCTGGAAAGCATCCCCCAGTTTGTGTTGATGTCTCGAGTGTTGGTTGCACCTTGAGTGCAAGTGGCGCTGCTAGGGGCGCGTGTGGCATGTGCCAATGGGAAGTGCGGAATGCCTTTGTTGCGGGTTGCACCTCGAGCGCAAGTGGCAATGCCTGAGATGCTAGTGGCGTGTGTGGCATGTGCCAATGGCATGTGTGAAATGCCTTGGTGGTAGGTTATACGTTGAGTGTAAGTGGCAATGCTAGAGCTGCTAGTGGCGTGTATGGCATGTGTGGAATGCCTTGGCGGTAGGTTGCACGGTTTGCAAGTTAGGCTACCAGCGTGGGTTTTGGCATGTGCCAATGGCGCGTACGGCCAAGTTGTCCTAGGTTGCACGGCTTGCAAGTTGGGCTACCAGCGTGCGTGTTTGGCATGTGTCATTGGCATGCGTGGCCAATTTGGATCACGGCCTGGTAAGAAAAGCTACCAGCGATGCGTGTTGGCATGTGCCAATGGCATGCGTGGCCATTAGGACCACATCTTGGTAAGAAAAGCTACCAGCGAACGTGTTGGCATATACCAATGGCATGCTCGGCCATTAGGGCCACGGCCTGGTAAGAAAAGCTACCAGTGATGCGTGTTGGCATGTGCCAATGGCATGCTTGGCAATTAGGGCCATGGCTTGGTAAGAAAAGCTACCAGCGAGCGTGTTGGCATGTGCCAATGGCATGCTCGGCCATTAGGGCCACGGTTTGGTAAGAAAAGCTACCAGCGAGCGTGTTGGCATGTGCCAATGGCATGCTTGGCCATTAGAGCCACGCCTTGGTGAGAAAAGCTACCAGCGAGCGTGTTGGCATGTGCCAATGGCATGCTCGGCCATTAGGGCCACGGTTTGGTAAGAAAAGCTACCAGCGATGCGTGTTGGCATGTGCCAATGGCATGCGTGGCCAATTTGGCCTAGGTTGCACGGGTTTTCAAGCCTAGGCGCGGGCGCTACTTTGGCATGGGCGGCTAGGGCCAAGGTAAGGGTGTTTGGCTTGGCGTGGCGTGACCCGGCGTAGCTAGGGCCAAGGCGAGTGTGTTTGACCGACAAGGTTGTTCCCAATCAAATTCCAAAAGAAAATCTCGTTGAATCTCGTCCAAAATTAGCTAAAAAAACTTTGTAGTTTAAAAGAATTTGAAGCGGAATTTCTGCCACAAATGTGATGAGGAGATGGCTGCCCCATATCTAGTTCGGATGCCTTTAGTAGTTGTCTCGAGTGTCTTTATCATTTTCTGGGATATATTTATCAGTTCTGATGGGTGCCTTCAACACATCTATTTGGGTGCCTTGAGTAATTTTTTTTTTTGGGTGTCTTTGGAATTTTTTTAAGCCGATGTTTCCAAAAATGTTTCTTTTTCAAAACTACCGCCACACACAAAACACCATAGTAAGCACAAAATCAAGCACTAATAATATAGAAAATTGAGAACAATTCAGACACAAAAATATGTCTATCAACTAGCAGTATTCTAGTAATAGTCATTGGAGAAAAAGTATCCAAGTTAGGTGAAATTTCCTACGTGCGCCTTCATCTAAAGTCTTCACCGGGATTAAGAAGCGTCTAGCAGTATCGTTGGTGGGAAACTAGAAGCGTATTGTTATTCTAGTTTTTGATTATTAATTTGATTGACTAACAATATACTTGAACCTTAATAATACCTAGTTCGTTTCTGTGATCCTTCTCTTCTGATATAAGGTCACTCGAACTAAATCATTGATTGACAAATTCAGATCTAATCTTTGATTCAAGATCTGAAGATAAGACCTGTGATCGTCAATTGTTAACGGACTTCGGTGCATTAACAATCAAAAGGGAATCAAGTTGTTTATGCAGGTACTTTGAAGAGTGGATTAAATACTAGAAAATTTGATTTTGGTATTCGATCTTTGTGATAATTCGTGCACACTTGATTGAATGGGATCCGACAAGCTCGTTTATCTTGATAGACCTTTTATAGCTTATTGTATAGATCGACAATATATCACTTGGTGTTTCTCTTTAGAACCAAATTTAAGAGACTCGAGAATCAAGATTGATTATCTTTGATAGCCTTTCTATCTTAGTTGGTCTAAACCGGACAAAGAAATTTATACTAAGTAAATGGAAGAACATTTGTAACTCAATACCTTTGTATCTCTAATTAACTTGTTGATTTGGGAGATTAATAAATCGATTCTTGAAACATATTAGTCTTTAGTTTTTTTTGAATACGATCCAAAGGTGTTGAGTGATAGAAGTCTTCATAGCATGTGAAGCGACTTAAGATAGTAGACTCTATCTTAGGATTCACATGCGTAAACCAGATTGGTTTGTAGGCACGGGATATTGAAGGAATTGAACCGATTAACTTGGAGTTACTTTATTCGGCCTCATGTGTACGAAGTTGGTTGTATTCTTTGTATAACGACTTAATTTTGGGATCATTCAAAACTAGATTAGGTCCCGAATTTTTTTGTATTTGCTGATTTCCTCGTTAACAAAATCTTCGTGCGTGTTTTTATACTTTCCTCATTATAATTCTTTGTTTTAGTTATAATAAAGTAACCGCACTTTGGTAAGCCATATCAAACATTTAGGTAATCCCATTGCTTGTAGAATAATTACACATAACCCAATGCATATTTATAATATATTTCTTCTAACATTTTTTTCCGTCGAAAACTGATGTTTGTTGTAAGGGTATGGGCTTTTGAATGAGTGTACTTACAACATCAGCCGCTTTAAAAGAAATAAAAATCGGAAGACTGATCGTTACCTCTGAAGTATTTATTCAGAATGTTTTAAGGAGTTTTAAGATATTGAAAACGATCAAAATGTTTGAGGGAGGGACAAAAGATAAGATCTTGAACCTTTTAATCTCTACCGTGAAACTTATTTTGCATGAGGAAGTGTATGAAAGAGTTTGAGTGAGATTCTATCTTCCCACCGGCCATATTAGCACCTTACTTGGTCTTTTTTTATCACAAATTCTTTCAATTAGAATGAGTTCCATTGTTGTTGCTTTAAGGACCTTTTTTTTTTGAGAAGTTATTGTCCATGATTTCCTTTTTAAATATAAATTATTGTTGAGTAGGTTTTATACAAATTTAAGTTATTGGGTTATCTATCTGTTTTGAATAATAGTTAACAAAAGAAAAATAATCACCTGCTTATTTGGATCAAATCCGTCCATCCGTGCATCCATTAGATATTGGATTTGGTGCACATATCGAACTTGAAATTTTCCATGTACTCCCTCTGTTTCAAAATGACCGTCCTCTATTCATTTTTCGTTAGTTTCAAAATTGTGTCCAACTTCTGTTTATAGGCGTACTAGGTCTTAACCCGTGTCGTAACGGCACGAGATGTTTTGTCTCTAATACGATATTGTTCACATTCATCTTGCTTCATTTTTTCGTGGGTAATTATTTTGATATTCAAATAGGTTTTGGGCAGAAAAATAATGGGTAACCTGATCTTTTTATTTTACTTAAGCATGTTATTTCAATTTATTATCTGGACAGAGTAATAATGTTGTGCCAACATGAAAATAAAATAAAAAATAAATAGGTATTTTCCCCATTTATGGTTCCATCACACCATAATTTTAAATTTCAAAAAGAATATTTCATCTAACTGTACATATACCTAAACTGGCGATCCAACTCCATAATGTTTATGACTATATTGGTTCCGAAATTATTGATAACTAATTAAGGCACTAAGGAGTGAAGCAAAAACCCATAATATTTTCCCTACTATAGATAAAAACTATTTATTTATTTTTTTGCAAATTTGAGAGTTATAAAAATGAAGAACCCTTGGCTATTGGAATTTGAGATACACATGAAAAAATAAACTTATAAAAGTAATTCAAAACATGTGTAAGATTCTTTCTCAATTATATTGATACATAAAATTGAATAAATTTGTGGATAAAAAGATTTCACACCAACTATGCTAAGTAGTGCATGAATGGCGTTCTCACATCTAGTGTTACTCAAGTAATTTGAAGGAATAAAGAGCATAGTCATATTGATATTTGTATCTACATAAATTCAACTAACCTTCTGAGAAAAAATTATTAGTTTCAAGGTAGAGCAGACACAAACTTCTGTCGCCTTCAATGTGGAGAACACATACTGGGTTTTATCGGCTTTGAGATTTAAACAAATACCCCAACGTTAGTCCAATAATTCTTAAAAATAAGGGATCGAAACAGAGTACTAACGGAAAAAATGAAAGACTAACATCAGTGTTACAAAGAAAATACCTTATATGTATCAAATTTTGTTAACCAAACATGCATTCAAATTAAAAAGTCATCAACTTAACACAAAAATATAAAAGGGCCCAAGTTAAAACAATACTTGTATAAACAAAACTCATAAGAGAATTTAGGTAGGACTATCAGAGATTTAATTGCATGCCTCGTTAAATCATTATTAAATACCTTTAAAATCACTATCAGAGATTTAATCGCATGCCTCGTTAAAAATTACGATAGGAAGAAATTACCAAATTAATCTATAGAAATTTCCTTTGGATATGTAGCAATTCAGAGAAATTTACACGGTGGTGATGCGCTCCATCTAAGTGTTGTTTGATTGATTATTTTTTTAGAAGGTTTTGGTTTTCATTGGAGAAACCGAGAGGAGCGTTTCATTATATTCATTATCATTCGAAATCCAAGACCAACTCGCGCTCCGCTTATGGGATCTCAATACAAACAACCGTAGATTTATCTATTGGAGGGAGAAACCTTGATACTAAATATGTAATTTTTAGTATTTAATATATAACGTGACATCCAAAATTTTTTTCTTTCTCTTAATTTTCATATATTTTAACCGAGTTTATATTAGCATTAAGATGATCAACCACATTTCTACTTTATAGTGTTACCCTTTTTGTAGCGGCACAAAATTAACATAGTCAATTACTACTCATCCATACCACCAAACACCACAAAACCACAAGATATCACTTCTTTCTCCACCACCACCGTTTCCCATCCCTCTTAGAATATTGGTCACACTTATAAGTTCACGTCATGTATAAAGCTTAGGTTTAACAAACTTACATCGTCAATTAATTCATTCAACTATACGTTTTTGTTAATACTGAAAATCATAAATTTAACGGTTACCAAAGATAGAAGTGGTACCAAAAACAACCATTTTGTCTTATATGATTTAGTATCATCCAGAAAATATTGTTCACAATATAATGTTACCCGTCATGTAATTTTTTTTAATTATTTTTATTCAAAAAGAAAAAACCAATACCACCACCATTAAAACCATCCAAGCACCACTATTTCTTCCACCAAAACTAATGTTACCGGCTCCACCACCTAGTAACACCTGCCACCGCTTCTACCACCTACTTATTCTTTTACTACCACCGCCACCACTAACATCCATTGAAATAATTTTCGTCAAAATTATTTATTGATGGAAATATATAGTAATATTAATTAAGGGACATTTACGATGTAAAATTAATAAAGCATTTATCATGAGAAATTAATGAGACACCAATTAATAAAACACTTATACTAATTAATATTTAAGTTGAAAAAACCATGATAATAGATTTATCTTCTCTCTAGACAAATCTGGACCACCACTTACACATGCAAACTTAGCCAAACTGTGTTATGTATTCTTGACCAGGGAACGGGCATAATTTTATTCAGATTATGCATTTTTCGGCATATGAATATTATATTAAATATAATATGTATTAATATCAAGTTTACCCTTTTATCATTACAAAAGTAAAGGAAAACCTATAGATATTTTCATTCTTCACTTCACAAATCCTTTCTAGCATTTTCCGACTTGACATCCTCACATACTATGCCCCTCCTTTCTCGAGTTGTATTCTCAAGGCAACAATGAAATTATATCGAAATTATTTTTTACATATTTTTTCCCCCAAAAAAACGTTATGTGATAAATTTTTTAGTTTACAAGATATCTTATTGATCCTTTGAATGATATTACCTTTCTGCAACTTCCTTATTTTAGTGAACGATGTTAGGATCTTCATGGACCAAAGGAACCTACTATAGGCCCGACCACATATCACCGATGATGTCCCTACTTGACCACCTTAGGATAAGAGGTGTGCGGTTTTAATCTAAAAGGCCTCGGTGCTAAGTAAGGAGCCCAATCTTATTAATATCCACATCTGCTCCTATTTCTTCCATGTGGGACTATCCTTAGCTATACGTGGTTTATCACGCCACATACTTCAACAATCTCCACCTTGGCGGTTCCAATCAGACTCCGCCATATGATTACCATCAGTATATGCTACTCATTAATCATGACTATTGTCACTATGCGCCCCAGAATCCTACTCCACATTGAGTTAATGAGAAGGCAAGCACTAACTCCACCTTGAGCATTTACTTTCCCACCTAGAACCCTGATTCACAATTAATATGTGAGAAACTAACTCCACCTTGAGCGCCAGTTCAACCGTTAGCATTACCTTGCCGATCTAGAACCCTACTCCACCTGAGTTAATGGGTGAGACACTAACTCCACCTTGAACGCCAGTTCAACTTTGTACCTTGCCTGCTCCACCTTGAGTCTAATTCCACTTGCACCCTAAACAGGGTGACATCCACAACCAGTTTAACATTCGAATAATAGCTGCAACCATGGGATCTGATACTAATTGTTAGGATTTTCACGGACCATCAGACACTACTCAGGGTCCGACCACATAACCCCGAAACCCACTTGATCACCTTGGGATAAGAGGTGTGGGGTTATTAACTAAAAGGCCTTGGTGTTATGGATGGAGATGTCCAAGCTTATTAAGCTCCACATGTATTCCTCATTATTCCATAAGGGACTATCCCTAACTATACATATGTGGTTTATCGCGCCACATACTCCAACAACTAAGCGGAACCAAAACATTAAACTATGTAAGGTGTGACAAAATTACAGCACCTGAACTCATTTGTCTCAAGAATAATTGTGTAGATATTAACAGTGTTCGGATCCTTGTTGTTTTTTTCCCCCTTTAAGAATAATCTGGAAAGAGTAAAACTCAGAATTGACTCAACAATACATATCGTATTGCATATTTTCTTACTATTTTGAATGACATAATGAAAAACTAATTAATTCACTTAAGGTATTATATTTTAAAATGTTAAGTCATTTCCGATGACAACCATTTTACTCACATACGATCTAGTTCTAGTTTTTCAAAATTCTCATATATATATTATATATATAATTCAATTCGGTAGGAAGAGTTCACCGAATGGAATATAGGTAATGGCCTGTCCTTTCGTAACATTGTGGCCTTTTCAACGTAGTTGAATCCATAGTTGGTAAAAAATCATTGAATTTATGCGTTCTCGGGCGAGAGTAATCTAGGGATGGGCTACCTCCCAGAAAACTAGTAATGGATGATCGCATCAGTACCAGTTGAAAATCCCACGATGTTGGATAACCACAGTGACTAAGTGGGGACAGTATTTGCGGATGATCAAGTCCTTACAAATGGTATTAGAGTCGACCACGAGTTACCTATCAAGGGTGAAAGATTATTCTTGACGGATTGTGTTGGGAAAGGGTCTCATGAGTGAGAAAAAAAGCATGAGTCTAGGATTGAACATATTCAGGAGCCGAGGATGGCTCCAAATTAAGTTGGTGGTATTATAGTACTCCGACTCGGCGGGTATGATTCGTCAAATGGAATATAGGTAATGGTTTTTCCTTTCCTAACACAAAGACCTTTTCAAAATAATTGGCTTCATAGTTGGAGAAAATCTCTATAGTTAAGCATGCTCGGTATTGAGTAATCCCGGGATGGGTGACCTCCCGAGAAGCTTCTGCTGGATGACAGCAGCGGTGACCATTGAAAACCCCATACTGTCAGATGACCGCATTGACTAAGTCATCGAGGACATTATCGGTAGAGGGTCGGACCATTACATTCTACGACATTACGCTTCCAAATGTGAGGTTATTTGTTGCATAAAATAATAAAACCATGATTGTTAGTAAGTCAAATCGTTAAGTACTTAACCTAATAACAATAAGCTGTGTTATCCATCATCACTAAATAAAAATAATGTTAAACCGTTTATAAAGAAATACGTGAGACAATGCGAAATTATTCACTGGGCAACAATACTTTCCACGGTCACTATGGTCCACTTATATAATAGTTAGCCAATCTAACTAATTTTGGTACTACTTTTTTTCTTTAAGAAAAAGTACTTTGAAAACATATTTATAACAATATTTTTCATCTTAGTGTTTGGTAAAGATTTGATAAAGTGTTCTTATATGCAAAACACTTCCAAAATTTGTTTTTGTCATTTTCTCACTAACTATAGTTGAACCTGATATTTTCCAAGACATAATTTGATCGCTATTTAAAATAGTTTTAGCTTTAATTTATAATTTGCAACTGTTCAATTAATTTTTTTTATATAGATCGGCACAATAACGTACATCGGCAACCATTCAATTGTTTTTTTAACATAGCTCATTAACATACATCGGAAAAGCACTTTTGTAAAGATCAAAGCAATACCAAACTAATCCTAAGTATTATCTAATAAAAATATATTTATTATCATCATTAGTAGAATAATTTATATATTATCATTTTGAATTTCACATTTAATAAAATATTATCATGGAAAACTAATAGGTATTATTATGAAGTAGAATTAATTTATATATTATTATTTTTAATTTGACATTTAATAATATATTATCATGGAAAATTAATAGAGTATTTATTATGAATAATTTTGATCCTTAATGACATGATAAATTTTGTCCATTAGATGCATTTTTAATCCCGATCACAACCATCACTTATGACAAACGATTACATCCCTAGATTTATCTCTGGTGAGGACAAATCTGAACCGCCACTTACACAGGCAAAGTTAACCAAACTGCGCTTTATACTCTTGACTTTTTCAATGAACTCTTTATTATAGCCTTTAATTTTTAGAGGGAGGATCCCCTCACACTTCTATATTCACATTATCTCACATTTTAGACACTATTTTTCATACACAAATCAAACGGTAGCGTATTTGACGTTAATATTTTGGGATATGTTTGTCTTACAAAGATTTACATACCCACAAAAAATGAGAAAATTCCAAAACATATAGATCCACCATCTAACACTTCGAAAATCAATCGTCGAAAATCAAGGAAATTTCAACGATTAAAAATAAGATCGGTAGATGGTGAGGTTTAGAATTTCGGAATGAGCTCATTTTTTGCAGGTATGTAGAGCTTTATTAGACGAGCACATTCCCAAAATATTAGCTTCACATTCCCAAAATATAAAAGTGTAAAGGGATCCTCCCTCTAATTTTTATATCAATAAATACATATTAATGGGATCTAATATAAAACGGGCTATACTCAACTCACCATGGTCCATGTTTTATGCCTCATGAGTCATGACTTAAAAAATAAAATAAATGAATCATTTTTTAGGGACCATGGTTTTTTGGGGGACCATGGTCTTATTAGGCCAACCTCCTTATACTTATAAGGGGTGTCCTAAAGTTAGGTAAATACACATTTACCCTTTACTTTAATTTAAATTAAAACTAACTTAATAACTATATAAATCTAATCATATACATCTAATCTAAATGAATTTATTAACCAAAATCAAAATCAAAAACAAAAACAGGAGGAGAATCGAAATTTTTTAGTTTTGAAAAAAAAATATTCTCTTCTTCTTCTCTCTTTCCTTAACGTTCCTCGTTCAATTGAAAACCCTATCAATCTTTTTAATTCGTTTTTTGATTGGGAAAATTGAGTAGAAATCATCAAAATATAGTTTAAATGGAAGTTAAAGTGGCATGTTCGGTTAGGAATAGTTTTAAAAAAACTAGTTTTGTAACCGAACATTCTGAAACCAAGAACACGAAGAACACTTTCGGTTATCACGAATTTAATTTTTCGTAACCGAACTTCGAGTTCGGTTGGTTCGCAAAAAATAGTTTTAACCGAACTCCTCATTGAAAACCAATATATTGTGTTCGATTGGTCCCCAAAAAATTCTAAAACTAGTTAGTAACCGAACTCTACCCGTAATACAAAAAAAAAAAAAAAAAAAAAAACAATGTAACCGAACTGTGTTATTTTTCCCACTATGTTGAGTTATGATTTAACCGAACTTTGCCTACTTTGTTCGGTTGGTTCGCAAAAATTTTTAAAACTATCTAGTAACCGAACTCTATCGATATTACAAAAAGAAAAAAATCCAATGTAATCGAACCGTGCTATTTTTCCTACTATGTTGAGTTTCAATTTAACCGAACTTGTCCCACTATAATCGGTTTGTTCGCAAAAAATATTGACATACCGAACTCTTCACTAATTACATACATGTGGAGTTCGGTTAGATATGATGTTAGGTTAAAGTTTGCGAACCAACCGAACATTACTCTGTAAATCCTATAAACAAAGTTCGGTAACATGTATGTTAACCGAACTACTAAAAACCTCCATTAACAGCGAGTTCGGTAACCTGCGTGTTTGGAAAAAGTAACCGAACTACACTTTTGGATGAGTTCGGTAACTGTTCTTCACATAAGGTAACCGAACAAGCCCAAATCTACTCTAAAAATTTACAGTTTTTTGAAAATTTGGAGCAATTCAACCAACATTATCTAAGTTTGAAGTTGTTGATGGTGGATTTTAGTTCAGGGCTAAAATTGTAAAACCAGTGTTTAATGCGTTGTCACCCTGCAAAGGGAAAAGCCGTTTAAGAAGTAAGGAGTGCAGAAAACCTCTTCACTTTATTTATTCGAAGCAATCCAATAAATACACAAAATTCACCAAGAATGGTGCGTTCAACAACAATCCCAAATATTCTGTGAATTCTATTAGCATTACTAATTAATGCAAGATTTGCCTAGTATTTTTCGTGTTATGTCCCCCAGCGAACTCTCAATATTGGCATGACATGAAGATTAAATGTTCGCTCTCAACAGAGTAGCATGAATCTCCCGAAGTGCCAGTATCGAGGCCTGCATGAAAACACTCACATAGGCTACATCACTCTCTGACAAAGAGAGTCTCGTATCGACGAGCTTCTAATTAAAGGACAGCTCGGTCGAACATGTTTAATTTCCTTAAGGGAAATCTAGAAACGATCACGACCATGCAAGTTGGCCGCGCAATTTAACAAGCCTAGCCAAACCCTGGCAAAAATAGGCAATTGTTGTGATGACCACCGGCGGGCCCACTTATGCCCTAGCCGGTCGAACACCACACCATATTCCCCAGCACCGTCAAACGCCAACCCAAAGAAGGGTGGCTGCGCTGTTTTGGGAGAGGCTCGAACGAGCAAGACTGTTCAGGGCAGTCTTAAAGCCATCACAACCGTCCAACTTCGCCAGCATGGTTGGACGGATTAGATCATCCCATGAATGATCAGGGAAGCGCTAACGCACACGCTGGCGGGCCCACTTCTCCTTCACCCGATCGGTTTTTTCACGGTGAGGGCATGGAGCAATGAAACGATTTATTAAACCATGACAGGCGTGATGCTTCTAAGGATCGTGGAATTCCACTAATGTCTTAAATCAATCACAACATCCAACTTAGTCAGCCTATTTGGATGGCTTAGATCGCATTTAGGACCACCAGGAAGGTGCACATGCGTTCACCGTCAGCCCGACATGGGCCCCACGTGATTGATCTCTCCAAATGAGGATCACGGCGTGAAAAACCGCTTGGCCAAAGTCATGTGTGCATGACTGTTTCAAAACACTAATTAGGGTTTGTGATAATGCACATCTGTCGTAGTTCGATCGTGACCATCCATCTCGCCAGCCTAAACGGAGGGTGTAGATATAAATTCAAGAGGTCCCAAGGATGTTAACATGATCACTGTGGGCCCACCTTTGCGTGTGACCGGCCGGCCTATGCAGATTAGGGCCCGGCGCCTCGAAACGCACGCCCAAAGATGGCATGCCACACAGATTTTAAACCTTTGCGGCAATGTATTTCTATCGCAAATCGATCACGACCACTCATCTTTGTGGGACCGAGAGGCATAGGCATGCACGCCGGCAGACCATCTCCACGCATGCCTGGTCAGTCCCACCAAAATTAGCGCCTATGCTTAGATTCGGTCAAGCCAAAGAGGGGATGTTGCGTACCTCTAAAAAAAACCTAAATTCCTTCAAATTAGATAGAACATGTGTCGTAAATCATCTCATCCGTCCAACTTTGCCGGCCTTGGTGGACGGCTGGATTAAAAATTAGGCGATCAATGAAGCGCCTCAATGATCACTGTCCGCCACTCTACCACAGGGAGTGATCGACCAGATGATGGCCCGAACACGCGATTTCCAAACGATCACTCGAAGAGGGTTGGACGTGCATCCATTTTAAAACGCTTAATCCGCGACTTACTCAATCAAGATTTAAAACAGCAATGCTTCATGCATATCGATTGTTTTGAGCTGCTTACTTAAAAGCGATGCATTGCATGCTTCACGCACGATATTTCATGAATATCAATCACATTAAACAACTTAGTTATTTAACCTAATAACACCATGAGCTATTTCCTGCGGCGGGTCCCACGACTCGACCCACTGCTCGAGACATCAAACATGTCACAAAGGCGGGGATGCTTATGGGGTATTGGTCCGGGCGGTTTACACCGTGCGGCGTGCAACTCGCCCATTACGAGAACGTGTTAGGAGGCATGAACGGTTAAAGATGATGAGGGAAGTGGGCAAAGGCGTGATCGTGTGACAATCACTTACACGACCCCACTACTCCATCACTCAACTTCCTCCACTTCCTACGAGATGAATATTGCGCTCAAATGACTTGTATAAATAGGTTCTTTAACCTATCTTCAAACAACACAGAGAAACCAAGTTGTTGTTAACACCGTGTCCAGAAACACCTAGAACTGATATCTTACATCATGCAAGCCGGTTCAACATTCTCCGATACAAGTCATAAACATCCAACACCTTCACAATCTCAACACCTTCTTCGCTTCCCTCCCTAAGATCAACCCTCGTCTCCTACACTTTGTGACCGAGCAAGTCGGAATGGCTATTTCTTGGTTTAGGCAGAATTGTACTGATTGATCTCTCGAATCTAAAGCACTCTCGTGCAGTGTATTTGTTTATGGTTTAGATTTGTTTCTCATACACACACACCCGAATTTACCAAAACCAGCAGAAACAGTTTTCACCCTCAAACAATTGGCGACCACAGTGGGAGATTAATCTCTCGATTGCAAAAACAGTTTTCAATCTTCATTTCAATTTTCCTCAATTTAAAGCGGTGTAGATACCGTCGAAATCGGTTAGGATCTCTAAAATATCCAAAATGGGAATCACGTGGAAATTTATTATTAAGGGAAATTATTATTATCGAAGTCGCCACCCAACTTAGGGAGTTGGGACCCAAAAGAAACACTGGTCCAAAAACAGAGAAAGAGTCCGTGAATCAAGATACGAGCTATGAAGGTGTGAGGCACCTAGCCCCTCCAATCCGAAAATTGGCCTTTACTTTATAATTGGGATTTTAGGGTTCTAACATGCTTTAACAAATAATGAAATAAATACATAAAGTTATAAAAGCTAATTAAATTATTAATCTAATAAACAGCGCACCAAATCCAGAATATGGTTACTGTGCACAAGCCAAAGATGTGGACCAAACCAAATGTTATTCGTATGCAGTACCTTGTCCTCTATTGAATAATGAGTAAACAACCTGACACGTGATCGTGTTCTCACAAAACATGAACAAGATTGTTGTATCCAACTTTAGAATGAGTCACAAAACATAAGAAAATCATTAGTTCGAAAGAAAGTTGTAATAATGTTAGAGAATGAATCGACAAACAAACTTTCTTAATGATTACCTCTATCGGCACACTGGTACCAATACTTTGAAACTAATAGCACTAACCTGTTTTCGCCAGCAGGGGATCGTGATGTTACTTAGATTAATTGAGAAAGACCAACAATGTTGCCGCGTATCGTATCCGAGCACCAAATAATTATCGACTTTTCCTCTATAATTTTCCTCCTCGATTTCTACCAAAATTTGTCCTCCACAGTTTTTCTACCTAGGTTTCTATCCGAACCTCTCTTTCTCAAGAATTAGCTAGCTACTCCCTCTGTCCGTTTTTATCTGTCCTAATTTCTACTTTGGTATGTCCATTTTTATCTGTCCGCTCTGTTTATAGACATACTTTTCCCTTAAACTATCAAATATACCCTTTATTTTTATAATCATAAAATCATTTTTAATATCCAAATCTTAAATAATATCACCATATTTATGGAAAAAAACTTACTCAATATATTTGTATTAATTGTCATTCCTTTTTTTAAATAAAAACATTTATGAATAGTTATAAAATTCCTAATAAACTTCTACTTATTTTAACACTAATAATTTAGTTTTGGTAATAATATAACATTAAATAGGCTAGTCAAGGGCTAGTCATGACAATTTATAGGATTTCCTTAATATTTTGACTTAGTCAAAGCGGACTCTTAATTTAGGACGGAGGGAGTATTTATATTCTTTCTCCATTAACCGTAACCGTAGGATTAAATGATTTTGATCGGACAGCTCATACTACAAACTTAAATCTCATTTCCCACTTTAAAAATATTATTTCTCAAATTCTAAATATTCTCCAATATTATTACCAATAATGCAAAAATTTCATTTAATCCTATGGATTTTGTTAACATGGAAAGACTTGCATATTAGGCAAACTAATGCCGACCTAAGGTTGACATGGTGTCGACATTTTTACTCATTTCAGTTGGGTGGACGTCTTATGTTAATGGACTAGTTTTGACATCTTTAACTCATGCATAATAGACCATTTTGAACTAGTGGACTTTTGGTATGTATCTAACGTTTAACCACGGCCATTCATGGCACTAACATTAGGTGGACTTGGATGGTGACCAGCTAGCTTGTGTAGGTACTATTTCTGGGCTTGACTACTTTCGACCAATGACCAAAATTTAGATTGAGCTCGTCACGAAACCCACTTTCAGTGCGACTACTTCGGATACGATTTTGCGGCAGCATTTGTAAAATTGGGGTGTCTACAGTTGCCCCTCTTTGGCAGAGGTTTGCGTGCAACTGAATGCCAAAGACATACACACCTATTTTGCACAATTATTTTGTTGGATTCCTCACTTGTAATTTATCCGGGATGACACTATAAGTTCACCCGAATTATTTCTAAGTATTTTAATTTTGCACTAGTACATTTCCTCGTGATAGGTTTCATGACGAAATGGTACTTTGTGCCATTATCAGCTATTGCGAAAACATGTTGCGCTTTATTACATTAATTCTTCTAACCACATGCTACGTCATCACATCGATTGCATCGTCTCGAGTAGAGGCTCTTCAATCTTTACAACTTTGCTCAAATATTTTCATCATCTACGGCCCTTTCTACGATCCATTAGAAGCTCGGGATGTATGACTTTTCCCCATGCATTCTTGATTGCCACAATCCTTATGAAGAAAGTACACTTTCACTTTCATTTCCTCTTTGAGCTTTGCGTCCAAAACTGGGAAACCCCGTAATTGATGACCTTGCAAAAGAGCTATTAGTAGCATATGTTCCTAATATATACAATATTTTTTGTTTTTTAATTATTATTATATTTTTTTTAAGAAACGAATCCTAGAAAATAATTTTCAAAAACAAAAGGTGAAAAACAAAATACTCAATATATACAAAGGTTTAGGAATCCCGACTGCCACGTGTCCGATAGATGCCACCAAAAATATTACCGTCCCCAACAAAATTTTCAAATCATCAATCCTCCCACTATTTCCACCTATAATTAACTTCATCAATTGGCTTCAAATTGTAAAACGATTCAGGATTTTTGTTGCTTTCCGGGGATGACATTCGATGCTTCAAATCTTCAACTTTCTCCACGCAACTCTTCTTTTCCTCTATCTCTTTTAAGTGATACTCAATTTTCCCAAGTGGCTGTTTAATAACCATTGTATATATTGACGAAGTTACTCAAGTGCTACTCAATTTTCTCCACGCAACTCTTTTTAATTATTTTTTTCAATGTTTTTTTTTTTGTTTTACCCGTTTGGACGTCCGTTGCTCATAGAACTTTAGGAGATGGTGTACAGGACTAATAATGACATACAAATGAACTAATATATCTCTCTAATGACATGGGCCCAGTATGATGATATTGGTGCCCCTAGATTTTTTTTTTTTTTACACTATAGACCCAAAAATAATAATAATTTTTTTTTATTATTATTATATTATTGGATAAATATTTTTACATGAAACTAGTTGGAAGCCTAACAAGTTTAAGCTCCAACGTCATACTACTACATTAATTGAACAGTTCTTTGTGCTAACCTAAACGAGCCTCATGGGTAACCTAGCCAAGAGAGCCGAAACGGCGGGAGGAAATTTGAGATTGTGTCATAAGGGGGCAAGCTAACACTACCTTCCATGTTAATTCCCCGCAATATTACGCCATTGGGGACTCGAACCTGGGACCTCCTGGAGCACATTAAACTTTGGGGAACGGGGATGACCAGCTGAGCTAGAGCCCGTTCTTTCTTTTTTTTTTGACGAGGGCTTAACATAATGAAGACTCTGCCCTTAATAGATTTTTTTTTTTCGACGAGGGTTTAACATAATGACGACTCTCCCCCTAGCATTTCCCTATTAATATATTTTTCATATTTTAAATAACTTGGAGACTAATTTGTAACTAGTTGAATGGTCAGGACTAATCGGTCTTTAAGCTGGATAAAATTCTGTACTACACCGTTTTTTTCCCTAGACAAAAAGCACTACTGTTTAGGGATGGTGCTTGACTGTTACGGTCAACTTGTTTACTTGAGTATTTCCTATTTAGTCGTTTCCAGTTCCTTGTTTGTAGGCTTTTGTTAGTGTTTGGGATCAATAGAAGTTAGGATTAACGTCTGTAGTTATGTTATTAGTGGTCAGTTATTAATGTTATTAGTGGTCAGTTATTAATGTTTATCTAGAAACGGTTTATGTAATCTCTATATATATATAGTATCTGAAATCAATGAAAGTTATCGTGTTGTGTTTTGTCTAAAAGAATTGCACTTGTGTAATTTGAGGGTTAGGATCCTCTGTTAGCATTTGCTTTGAGGGAGGGTTCCTCTGCAAACCCATATTCTGTCTTTCATAATTATCATCTGATTTTTTCTCCATTAAATCTGCTGCGATCGTACCAACTGGTATGCAGAGCACGGTTTCGTCTTCCGTTGAAAACAAGAAAAAACATACAACTTTATTTGCACCAGCCTGGTACCAAGGATTAAAGATGGATGAGAGAGTTGAAACCTTAGAAAAAACTACAGAAGACCTCAAAAAATCTATGAGTGTTATGGTTGACAACCAAAAGGTGATGGTGGAAAAAAATTAAATGATCTTTTCAAAAGGTTTGCTCCTATGGTTGATTTGATAAAAAAACTCTTTTGAAGAAGGTGGAAGACAATCAAATCGAAGCGGAGGTTCTTCAGGTAATCCTTCAAAATTTGGTAATGCTAAATTAGTTTTTCCAAATTATAGGGGCACAGAAGATTCCACTAGTTGGTTGTGTAGGGCAGAGCAATTTTTTTGTCTGCATGAGATTCCCGAAAGTGAACGAGTTTCTTATGCTTCTTATCATCTTCATGATGATGCACAAATTTGGTATCAATTATTGAAGCAAGAAATGGTGTACAACACTTGGGAAGAATTTAAATCATCTCTTCAAACTCGTTATGGAGCAAATATCTTTCTTGATTTTTTTGGAGAACTCAGTAAGCTGCAACAAACCGGAAGTGTTGAAGACTATAGAAATGATTTTGAAAAATTATTGGCAAAGTCTGGTTCAGTGCCACCAATGAGACATGTAAGTTTATTTGTTAGTGTTTTGCGAGAATAAATCCGCACTGATGTACAAGCCAATAAGCCAACAACGTTGTCATCAACAATTGGGTTATCACGTTTATTTGAGGCTCGTGATAAGTCACAAAAGGAAGCACTCACTTCAATGGCAAATCAAGGGAACAATCTAGTAAAACAATTGACGACTCAAGAGTTACAAGAACGGAGGAAACAAGGGCTTTGCTTCACATGTGATGAGATGTTCAAGCCGGAGCATCGCTGCAAGAAACTATTTATGATAAGTCCAATTATGGAAGATATAGAGGGATATCATCATATGGAGACTGGCAGCCAAAGCCTTGAGGACAAGGCTTGATTTAAAGGGGGAAGAAGTTGTTACGGTCACTTGTTTACTTAAGTATTTCCTATTTAGTCGTTTCCAAGTCCTTGTTTATAGGCTTTTGTTAGTGTTTAGGATCAATAGAAGTTCGAAAATGATATATGGCACCCAGATATCGTGCACCCAATGCACCCAATATTAGGTGGCATTGACAGAGACCCAAATATTCATTTCGTAGAAAACTAACTAAATCTCCCCTATTAGGTTATTGTTCTTCCGTTTTATTAATATCGATTTCATATAGGTATATAGATCAACAACGAATCTATCTCGTCGTTTTTCATCTTTAAAATGATTAATCCAATCACTATGAGGTAAACTAATAATTATAACCAAGAAAAACTTAATCACATCTTGTAAAGTGTATTTGGATGTTGATATATGATTATGTTTAAACCGGTAATTCCTTTTCTTAAATTTGGTTCTCCTTTTTAACCATTTAAACTCAAAGACAAAAAATATATATATATATATATATATGAAACCTAAAATAAATCCATCTCTTACATCCGAAAAGATACTACAAAGTGTTGATTCCTTCATCATGATTATATATGACCGAGCCCAATAAAAAATAAAAAATAAATAAATCTTGCATTCAATTTTCTTTAAAATACCCAAATCAATAAGGAGTCTTCCATTACATTTGAAAGAACAACTTTTAAAGGGTTTCATCTATTATTAAAAATCAAATCTGATCATATGTTGATGTTTTCATGCTCTGGTTTTCATGTCATAATGAAAAGATTCCTAAAATTTATTTGATTTTCGTTTAGGTTTTTGGTAATAAGAAAAAAACAATGGGTAAGGGTAGGGGTGATGAGTTGGATGCAAACGTGGATGACACCTAATGTTGGGTGCACTGAGTGCACGAAATGTGGGTGCCATAAATCACGGTTCATAGAAGTTAGGGTTAACGTCTGCAGTTATGTTATTAGTGGTCAGTTATTAATGTCTATCTAGAAACGGTTTATGTAATCTCTATATATATTGTATCTGAAATCAATGAAAGTTATCGTGTTATGTTTTGTCTAAAAGAATCGCACTTGTGTAATTTGAGGGTTAGGCTCCTCTGTTAGCCTTTGCTTTGAGGGAGGGTTCCTCTGTAAACCAATATTCTGTCTTTCACAATTATCATATGATCTTTTCTATATTAAACTCTTTGCGATCGTACCATTGATGTGACACTCGATTTTACATCTGTATCTCTCAATAGCTTTTAACAAATCTTATTCCTGGCACTTTTAGGGGCGACCCCAAAAGAATCAGGGGAGACACTAAAAGACAAAAAAGGTCACCCAAACGTAAATCTAAGCTACCCCTTATCTTCGATTTTTCGAAATGGCCAATATGCCCTTATATAATCGGTAGCCAACACCATAATCGGTAGGTTAAAGGTGAATCAGTAGGTTACATTGAAACTATACCTACCGATTATTGTGTAGATACTTCGGCTAATAATCCCTTTTATAATCGGTAGGTTATCCAACTTGTAAGACTACCGATTATAAGGAGCCCCATATTCAACCTTTGCCAAATTCCATAGGTTTTGAGGGGTGCAGAGCCAACCATAACCACTTGGATTGAGCTGTGGATGTAGCCATAATCGGAAGCCTAATGGGTTACATAAACTACCGATTATAAGTTGCCCCAAAATGAGATTTTTTCTAAAATCCTTCACGTAATGAATTTTGAAATCTACCATAATCGGTAGGGTATATAATTATATAACCCACCGATTATAATGAGCCCCAGATCCAACCCTTTCCAAATTCCATAGGTTTTGAGTGAACAGAGCCAGGCATGACCATGTGGTTCGTGATTTGGATGTAGCCATAATCATAAGCCAAATAGGTTCCATAACCTACCGATTATAGGTTGCCCCAAATTTAGTTTTTTCTAAAATCCTTCATGTGATGAATTTTGAAATCTACCATAATCGGTAGTCTACTCAACTTAATAACCTACCGATTGTAAGGAGCCCCAAATCGAGCCCTTGCCAAATTCCATAGGTTTTGAGTGTACAGAGCCAGGCATAACCATGTGGTTCGTGATTTGGATGTAGCCATAATCGTAAGCCGATTAGGTTCCAGAACCTACAGATTATAGGTTGCCCCAAATTCAAATTTTCAAAGCTACCATAATCGGTAGATATGCTAACTAAAATAACTACCGATTAACGGTAGATATGCCTGGCATTTTAAACCAAATTTAAGAAATAGCCGTTGGAGTTTTTGGGAAAAAGAAAAAGAGCCGTTGGAACCTAAACCTATATAAAGAAACTCATATCTATCACCCCAATTGCACCAAACTCTTTCCTCTCTTCAGTTCTAATTTTTGAAAACCAAAATCATGGATATTGCTTTTGCCGAAGAAGAAGATTGTGATATTTATAGAGCGTGGGTTGTGGTAACTGCTCATGATCGTGTTCATAAGCTCCACAAACGGGAATCCGAAGAGCAGTTATGGAACCGTATTCTAATGGTATTTGAGGCGTTAGATGGTAATCGAATTCGAAGATCATCCAATGACATTAAGATGAGAAAGAAGGCGGTCGACAAGGAGATTGACAAACTTGAAGATGAAGAACAATTTGTTAGGGATGCTTTTTCTTGGTGGACGTATGAAAAACGAGTAAGTATCTTTATAACTCCGACTCACATTAACATAAGTTAGTACTAACTTGTTACTCATTCGTAATTTCATAGAAATCTTGCTGATCGTCGGTATATGGACCTCTACGGGAAACGATTTGAACATGAAGGATGTTACAAGATCAAGAGGGACAATTTCTGTGGTGTTTGGACGTTATGATATTTTTTAATACTTTTATGGTCAATTAGGAGTATGGATTTAGGTTCTTTTGACGAAATTGTAAGGTTAAGGTCGTTTGAACTTTATGTAATGGATGTAATCGGAGGATTATTAATACAAAAACATTCCGATTATAAAGAAACGGAAGCTTATTTTGTTAAACAAATAACCGATTAAACATTCGGTTATCTTATGTGTCAACTTTCTTTCCGATTATGGTGTTATTTAGTTCCAGGAAACATAGGTTCTTTCACACAGATTAATCGGAAATTAACAAAAACTAAACCTACCGAATAATAATATTCGGACTTCAAGGTGAAAAGTTACCTTTCGATTATGGTGTTGTTTGGTTACAGAAACCATAGTTATTTTTTGGTAGAATAATCGGAAACTAACAAAACCAAAAACCACCGAATAATAATATTCGGAAGTCAAGGTGCTCAATTACTTTACGATTGTGGTGTTGTTTGGTTACAGAGAACAAAGTTTTTTTTACATATAACAGTCAGAAGGAACATTACAATTAAACCTACCAATTATTATTATTCGGTAAGCAAAGTATATTAGCAATCTTCTGATTGTGGTGTTATTTAGATACAGAAGACAAGTTTTGTTTACACATGATAATCGGAAAGCAAAGTATATTAGCAACCTTCCGATTCTGACAAAATATTTTGCAAAATCCCCAGAATCGGTAGGTTAATAACGTATAACCCTACCGATTCTGACTAAAAAATGCAACATCCCCAGAATCGGTAGGTTAATATATAAACTTATCTTCCGATTGTGTTCCAAAATTCAACACTTTCATGTCTCTTCATGTGATTCGCTTGCGAGTCATCGTTAAATGCATAAACATAGCAACATAACCATTCATAATCCATAAACATAACGTAACAACTAATATTCCGACACAAACTTTGAAAAACGACATAATCCGACATAATCCAACATAAACAAAGTTATCCATAAAGTTAACGAAAAATATCGAGAGTTTACAACATCGAAAGTTTACTTGTTCCTTTTTGCTTGGATTTTGCGACCTTTACCAACTCTACGACTTGGACCAACATCATCATTGGTTTCATCAACTTGAGTGCTCGATAACGCCCGAGTTCTTTTGTTCACCTTGGTTGTAGGTTTCTTTTGAAATTTTTCCCCGAACTGAGATGCATACTCCTTATTGTCAATGTTATCAATCAACTGTTGGTGCTTTTTTATCTTCTCAATTGAAACAGACTCTCCGGACTTTATACAATCAGTGCACCATTTCGACAAACGCTTGAACCAGCTCATCTGTTTTAAAACATAGCATACCATCAAATGGTTATTACTCTATTTTGACCCATAATATTAAACTAAAGTAATAAAACAATATCTATTTCGCTTCTTTTTCCTTGGTGCCCTTGAACATATCCATCAGAGTACCCATGTTGAACTATCTAGTTCTATACTTCATGCATCTGTTGAAATCAGTTGTTGATGTTTCTTCATCCCAACCCAAACACTTCTTAGTCAGATCATAAAGTTTCTTCCATTCCAACTGCTTAGTGAACTCAGCCCTAACACCCTTGCCATGGACGGGGAGTTTAAGAATCTGCACAACATCATCTGGGGTTATCGTCATCTCCCCAAACGACATATGGAAGGTGTCGTTCTCAGGATAAAGTCTCTCCACAAACGCCGATATAGCCACCCGGTCATGTTCCAACATTGAGTTCTCCATGACATCATCCAACCCTGAATTTGCAATAATGGTCTTGAACCTTTCACATTCATCCTCCAAAGGCCAATCTAGCATTTTTGTTGGTGCGGCGGTCGCTTTGAGTAAACGAACCACATCGGAATGATACTATTAAACACATGACAAGTTAAAAAAAAATTTAGAATAACCTAAAACTACAACCCTTAAAAGTATTACGGAGAAAAACATAATAGGTTAATAAAATGGATACGATCATTACCTCAGTTTCATATATTTCTCGGCCCAGATTATTTGTATCCAAATAACAATTGTCCTCCATCCTCCCGGCAGCCCAAGGATTACACCTTCGGAATATCCTTCACCTTGATTCATCTCGGACAAGGTGTTTCACTTTCTTTCGAGGAGGATTTTTCTTTTCGGCTTCTCTTTCTTCTTGAGAACCACTAGGTTGTCCTACTTCTTCGGGTGCTTCTAGTTCAATTTGTGGTTTTGATGGTGGAGCACTTGGTTGAAAACCTTCCTGGATTGGTTGTGATTGAGGGGCACTTGGTTGAACACCTTCTTGGATTGGTTGTGATTAAGAGGCACTTGGTTGAACAACTTCTTGAACCGGTTCTGATTGAGGGGCACTTGGTTGAACAGCTTCTTGGCTTGATTGTTGAGTTCCATCTTGAGCACTTGAAGCGGCTTTAGCAGTCCTAGATCTCCTTGCACTAGCTGTCGCCCGACTCGACGCCTTTCCTTCCTTGCACTAGGTGAGACAATTGCATCTTCCATTTTTTTACCTCGTCTATCCCTAAACAACAAAAGAAAGTACAAAAGGTTATTAAACTATATATTCGGTTGGTTGAGTAAACCAAATGCCTCCGATTACACTCAATCGTAAATATCAGTTCACCTAAAGCTACCGAATACGTATAATCGGAAACAAAAGAAAATTTTTGGTGTTCGAATATTTTTATCTACACACAATAATCGGAAGCTAAATTTCAACATAACCCTCCGAATACCAATAATCGAAAGTCATAAAAAGTCCACCCTTCCGAATGCATCACAATCGAAAGCCTCACAAAACTAATTTCTACCGAATATGCATCACTTTGTGTCCGAAATCTCTCAAGTGGTCCAGCCTAAACAATCGGAAGGAAATTACAAAATATATCACCCGATTATTGCGTCTCTAATACTTATTCTTCCCTAGTATATTCGGAAGTGAAAAACACAATTAACTTTCGATTATGATCGATTTAGGCCTCAGAAATGAAAAACGTTCTATAATCGGTAGGAAACCTAAATATTAACCACCCGAATATGACAAATGTTCTCGTGAAATGAAGAATTCAGCCTCAATGGGAAGTTTAAAATAATACATAACCTACCGAATCTGGGTAATAACCGAAAACCCTAAAAAAAAAACATGGATTCGTCGAATTGAAGCAATATAAACCAAAAAATGGTAGAATCTTACCTAATCGGCGCCATTTAAAGTTGGCTGAGAGTTTGGCTATCAGAATCACCTACCTCAGGGACTTCAACTTCTTCGTGTTCTTCGGGTTCGTGAGTTAAAACCACTTTATTACGGGCATGCAATCCAATATTCGGATCCTCACCGCGCACTACGTTTTTGGTTCGAGCTTTCTTAGGTTCCTTTTCTTTCATCTTTATAGAGAATAATCGACGATGAATCGATTCGACGATGTATAGCGAGGAGAGGGGGAGAGTTTTCCTCTCTGCAATCGGAAGGAAGAGGATAAGAGGAGTTGAAGTTGAAGTTGAAAAGAAAATTAAATAAAATGAATTTAGGTCGACTTTGGTTTTATCTGTCAAACGGTTATTAATCGGTAGGTACTACCACCTCATTAGCTACCGATTGTTGAGTAGCCCAAAATCGGTAGAGTGTGTTACTTATAACCTACCGATTATTGGAAGCCCCAAATCGAGCATTGGCCAAATTCCCTAGGTTTTGAGGGGTGCGGAGCCGACCATAACCATGTGGTTCGTGATTTGGATTTAGCCATAATCGGAAGCCAAATAGGTTACCCAACCTCCCGATTATAGGTTTCCCCAAAATGAGTTTTTTCGAAAATCCTTCATTGTAGGGAAATTTGAAATCTACCATAATCGGTAGGCATTGTTACTTTTACCATCCGATTATTGGAAGCCCTAAATCGGTAGCTTATACATTTTTTTATTCGTCCGATTATATAGGAGCCCCAAATTTCACCATTGCAAAATTCAAAAGATTTGTTATTTCTATACTTTAACAATCGGTAGTCTAGTGAGGTTATTTTTCCTACCGATTATTATAGAAGCAAGATACGCGTTAGACACAAAATCGATATTAATCGATAGTATAATATAGTTACTAATCTTCCGATTGATGTATAATAATCGGGCACTAAATATCTACCGATTGTGTAAGGTCATTAACGTATTCTCCGCGTTTTTGGACATCCCTTAACGGTGTATATGGGCTGGGAATAAAAAAATCGCCCCTAATTCTTTTGGGGTCGCCCCTAAAAGTGTCAGGATCTTATTCAAGAACTTCCGAAATTACAAACAACCAAACAAAAAAGAAATACATCGATTGCTGGATTTTGACCAGAAAAATAAACACGCACGCCATTCAACGGAGAACTGAAAACCAAAACAAACAAATAAACAGACAAGCAAACTATGGCCAGGGGTGCAGATTGAGGTGGATGCATGAAATTCAATACGTCAATCATCACCGACCACGAAGCGAGCTTCATTCGAGTGGAAGCTCGACCACCTCGTATTTGTAGTTGTACCCATTGTTGCCACTAAAAAGGCCATCATTCTTTTTGGATACTATTTTACTCCCATCCATTAAAACGTCACGCTGGGTGTACGAGAAGGGTATGTCATAGGAAACCCGTGTTGCCATTAGACTCGCCTTCACTCTCTTCATAGATGGCACAGTGACAGTTCGCACAGACCCCACTTCAAGGCTCTCCGTCTTCGTTTCTCCTGAATCCCAAGATTTGGTAAACTCGGTAGAAATCTCAAGGGAACCTGATGCGCCCGGGAGGGGGACACCATAAGTACCAGTTATCTTGATACCCGCTTTCACTGATTGACTTGTACTCCAATTAGTTGAATTGGAAACTGTAGTCTTGAGATTTAATTCTGAAGTTTGGGGAAGCTTAGTTCTGTTGCTCGAATCATCAGTGACAATTGCAGCAGTCTTCTCATTGTAAATCCTTGCATCAGCAAGGCGATATATGACGTTCTTGATCTTCCTTGTTTTAACGGGCTCCTCAATCTCCATGTAGCTGTACTCATCGGGACAGTCAGCAAGTGTGGCGAGGCAGCTCGTCTTTTTATTGCCCGAGTATCGCTTGCAAAAATAGCCGTTCTTCAAACTTCGCATCAAGATACGGTTGCCACCTTCGATCGTTGGCAAAAACACAGTACTGATGTCATGGACTGTGGTAGAAGCCTGCTTTAACCATACCCAAGAATTATCCATAGCCGTCCAGTACCTGTCATTATATCTACACTTCAGGCGGATGCCCCCATCGCGGCTCGGAGATACCTCGTAGACATAGTATGAGGTATTATCACCTTCATAATTGTAGTCCATATAGACGTCTCCATCATGGGAACCGTCTCCGTAGGAGCGAAGGATGTTTCCGTTGTCTCCCTTGATCCTGATAAGGTCCGGCAACACCACGACATCTTCCCAGTCAAGGAAGGTGCAACCAGGGCCAACATCAGCGTTGCAAGTCGCCAAACACAACAAACCATAGGAATTGCCGTTGCCGTAAGACGAATTAACATAGTCGCCGGAGCTCACATGGCGGAGCTTAAGGACGCGGTTGTTATTGGAATATAAGAAAACAGGCTGGAAAAGTGTGCAATGTGCATCGGACTGATTCTCCTCTGGTTTGACGGCCATGGCAGTGATCCATCTGTTGGGCCCACCGGAATTTGCCAAGTATTTGTTGTTATGCAAAGACCGGATATGGACGAGTCCAGTTCCCTTGGTAGCTGGCTCCACCTCGAACCGCGTGTCGAGGTCGAAACTGTAATCTCCGTCGAACCGGAGGGCTTCCGGAACCTCTGTATTTTCGGTGTAGTAGTGCAAGTATCTATTGTTCCAATTTGATTGGATAATGACATACTGGGGTAGTGATTTTGCCATGGTGGCATGAACAGCTGCATCATTCTCATTCAAAGCAACAACCATTTCTTTTTGACTCTCAAGTAATATCTTACTTTCTTCCTCTTTTTTTCTCTCTGTGTTTTTCTTTCTTTGGTTGTGTTCTCTGGGTATAAATCATGTTGTATTTATAATCCCCATGACATGGGTTTCCAGTACTCCCTCTCTCTCTCTTTGGAATGGTTATTCTTCGTGAATTTTCAAAATAACATTCACTTATGGGTAGAATCGTAATCTAAAGACTTAACAGCCTAGAAACAAGCCTTTTTCAAGTTTTGTAAAAAGAAAGTTTTGGTGAGGACATTGACAATGCATAATTGATCTGAAAATTACAAACACAAAACAAAATTAAAGTTACCATGTTTATAATTTTATGAAGTCGAGTTATTATATTAGGACTTTTTTTTCTCCAAATTATTATGTTAAAGGAAAAATAATCGCATATATTTTACTCATATTTTCTACGAAAATAAAAAGTAAATAAAATTCGCACATATTTCCTATATCTCCACCTATTTAGTGTATTGGCCGCGCCAAACCAAATCAAAAATACATCGCCACGGAGCGGGGTGAAGCCCAACACACACCAAGTTAAAAATGCATCGTCATACCAAATTACAAATGCATGCCATGAGGGTGGAGCGAAGCCCTGCGCGCACTAATTTAAAATAGAAAATAACATACCCGATGCGTAGCATGACACAAATCTAGTTTTGTTTACTTTAAAAAAAAATCACAATTTAAAGTGATTATTATTTACTTTTAAGCATTATTTATTGAGGGAGGATCCATGGACACTATCATACATGATTTGCGTCATTTTCTCCACAAAATCCAAACGATAATGAATTTGAACCTAATATTTAGATGATACGTTCGTTCTATAAGTTTCTACATTCCTGCCAAAAATGAGAGCAGTTCTAGTTACCAAACCTCACCATCTACCGATCTTAATTTTAACTGTTAATTTTTAACTGTTAATTTTTAACGGCTGACATTTAAAGGGGTAGATGGTGATATTATACGTCTCGAATTGTGTTCATTTTTGGTAGGAATGTAGAGTCTTATGCGAGGAACATATAATCTAAATATTAGATTCAAATTCAATTGTCGTTTTGGTTTTGCGGAAAAAATGGCGTAAATCATGTATGATAGTGTCCATCTAAGAGTGTTCACAGACCCCCTCTTATTTATTTTGGAAAACAATCATTATTATTTTTTACTTGAAAATTCTGATTTCTTAAAAATTAAGATTCTTTTCTTTTTGTATTTACTAAAATTCAGGAAAACAATTACAGTAGTTTTATTTAAAGTTTTAGAAAAACATTAAAGTCAGAAAGAAAAATAAATAAATAAATAAATAAATAAAAAAGAATTTTTGCTAATTGTACTTTTGTACGTTGAATCGAAAAAAGAAAAAAAAAAACGTAGCTACTCAATGCTTCTCGAGGCGTCCTCTCACCATGAAAGCGCGATGAGGCAATCGACCCTATCGTAAATGTGACCATCAAGTTTTATGGTTTTGATCAAGGGTGGTGGTAAAGTTGAACTTATGGACATGAGTTTGAATTGGTTCCGTATACTCAGCTATTTGCTTCAAAAAGAGAAGAAAGAAAAACTCAGCTAGTTGGCTCATAATTTGATTAATAAGATACAGAAAACCCAACTAAGAATGTCGTAAAACGTATGAAATATGTATGAACACAACACTATAAAGCACCTAGAACATGAACACCGTTGAAATGGGAGTTGTGCACCAACAGTCGGGGAAATTAACATTGACACGGACACGACACCATGCGGACGCATGAACCAGAAAAATTCAAAATGATGACCACATGTACACATTTACATAGATTAATTATATAATTCTTATATGTGAAGATCGGTTATAGCATGTTTGGATACATGTTCAAAAATTAGCTTTTGACTTCTAGACATCAAAAAGCAGAAAATTAGTTAAATCTATAAACAAAAAATTGATTTCAGGGTGAAACAAAATATTTTTACTTCTCATTTTCACTTTTAATTCTGTTATTGGAGTTCTGATTCTACTATGCAAAAGCGTTATTAACAATGCTGATCAAAAAAAGTTATTAACAATTTCGATCGTACTAGCAGCTATTATGCACTTTCTATTTTGCACCAACTTGATTTGAAAATCCAACTCCGAGACAAAATTATTTTCTTTAAGTTGTTATTAGTTTGTAATATTGTGATTTTTAGTCTCCACTAGGGGAACCATTCTGCAGTTGGCATCTTAGACAATAATCGCGCTGCACCTCCCTCGAAATTTAGATGATTTGAAATCTGGTCGGTGAAAATTCAATGGAACCTGCACAGTGGACTTTACAAATTAGTACATGTGCTCGTTAATGTAACGCGTTGTTGACTGGATAAGATATGTACTGAGTTAATGGTAAAATGTACTCTATAATTAATCAAGATTCAATCACACCGCTAATGAATCATTATACTCCTACTTGAATAAAAGAGATGCCTTCCTCGTACGTACCAACAGTTTAATGTTAAACGTGGTATGACTTGCATCTAATCATCTACTGACAGAACCACGAGCTGTTTATTTAATTAATCACCGCTAATCAATTATACTTGAAGAAATGAAATGGCTTCCTCATACCATCACTTAGATGCTTAACGTGGTATGAGGTGCAAGTTGCATCTAGCCATCGACTGACGAAACCATAGAGTTGTTTATTTAATTATGTCGCTGTTGAATTCAGCAGCGAGGATGGTCTTGCGGGCCTATATCGGAGATATCCAAAATCGGGGCGGAATTAGCCCAGTACAAGGGTATGCACTGGCTCTAAAATTTATGTTAAGCCCGCTTAAAAATATAAGAACTCTGTTTTAGGGCATACGCAAAACTTTCAGGGCATACAAAACAATATCCCCATCTTTGGTGACCTTATAAGGGGTACCCTATGGGTAGTTCAATTACCTATCTATCCTTACCCTTAATACAAAAACCTAAAATCAGTTTTCTAAAAAAGCAAAATCAGGTTCCCTTAACATTTTCTTTTTCGGGCTTGAAATAATTTTTGGTGGTAGGGTTCGGCTTGAATGAATTTTTGATTTATAAGCCGAACAACTCATTGTGTTTAAGAATCAACTGATAGTTGTTGAGTTCGGCTTATATTTTCTTTTTCGGGCTAGCCGAACCTCTTGATTTACTTCGTAAATTGTTCTTTGGTAGTGATAGAATTGGTTAGTGTTGACATATAATGACTTTGTTTAGTGTTGTGCATTTTTCTTCATCTTTGTCGGTTGATAAATTCCAAAATCGCACGACAAACATGAAGAAAATGCACCACACTAAACAAATATTCTTACGTTTCAAACGTTATCACTTACATTTCGTGAATTATGTCTACGGGATTAGGTTGATTTTCCATCGGTACATGTCCATCAAGCACGATCTACAAAGAATAACACAAGGTAAGATAATACAATGAAAAATTAATGGAGAGGTTCGGCTAGTACTATAATCTAAATACATGCCGAACCTAGCACATTTACGAGGTTCGGCTATTACGATATTCACAATAAGCGCCGAACCATGTATTGTTAAAAGGTTCGTCTCTTACGATTTTTTACAATATGAGCCGACCTTTAACGAACTTTCTTCCAGAAGTTCCAGTGTATGGTTCGGCTCCTTATAAAATTTTTAAACTAGCCGACCTATGGTCTTCAAAGTAGGTTTGGCTCATAATTATAACACCCATTAATGAACTGTTCATCCGAGACTGTAGAACCTTAGTGAAAAAACACAAACTTTTGATGATTTTAAGCTACAAAAGCGAGATTGTTTAAGATAGAAGTGTACCCGTGTATTAGAAGCATTGGGTTTCTCATATATGTATTCATCATCTGGATTTGGCTCATAAAAATCATCACCTTGAGTTTGTGCTTGAGTTTGAGTTTGAGTTTGGTGAAGATTGATCCTCCTCATCCATTGAATCAAAATACAAGCTTTTTTCTCACTTTCCCCTTCTCCCTAAAAAAAAAAAAACCTAACTTTTTTTTTTATTCCTCAAAAATTTTCATCTACTCAAACATATATAACTAAATTATCTTAATCACTAATCGGGATTATTATAACTAATCATTAATTAACACTAATCCTAAAAGGGCAAATTTGTCATTACTAAAAATATTTGGCTAAGGGGTTATTGATTTTGATATTTACATCCCTATTTTGTCTTTATTCAGTATGCCCTGAAAGTTTTACGTATGCCCTAAAACAGGGTTCAAATATAAACCTATATACGAGTCTAGTGTTCTTACGGTGCACCCCCTAAAAAATGTTTTGGTAGCCCAAAACTAATTTTGCACTCGAACAATTGAACCTACAATTTTTTGTCTCGGCTTTGTTAGACGGTGGTGAATAAGTTTTTGTTTGACCGACGCTACTCCATGTCTAGTGCTCATATCATAGTTCGAATTCGGTCACATAATTCCACATCAATCGTATTAGCCGGCAATATCGAAATTTATTGTATATTGACTTCTAACCTTAAAAATACGCGAGAATAACGACGATACACAAATATTGATTGTATTGGTTGTATCATATGTATTGCTGCGAGTAAGTATTAGCAAAGATATAAATGTGTTTATTAACGATTTTTTGTTGTTTTTTTTTCTTTCCATACAAATTTTATGCCTAGTTAAGTAAATGTTTTTACATCATAAATGTCTACCATTCAAAATTTGAGAAACATAATGCACATCTACTTATAAATTATGAAACTACAAAGTTAATTATCTATCGCCTATAAATCCGATACAATCAATTGTCCAAGTGTGCCGCATCTTGCCGATACGATACTAATACACGATATTAACTATTTTAGGTCACATTTTGTATGGCCATAACTCTAAAGCATCAGATGCACTTCTATACTACCCTTATCTTCTAACGTGTTGTCCTTTTGCTAAAGCATTGCTCGTTTGAACCCACCAAGTGTTAGTATTTCAAGTTTAGTTCCAAAACTCAGACTCGCTTGATTTGATTATTAATGTCAACCTAGATTGATTAGGTTATAGGAACATATAAATGTTAGACTTTCTCGGGTTATTAACGAAGACCTGGAGATGTATTTGCATCAACGAAGACATCATCCTTCAGTTTGGTCCAACTAATTACAGACATAACTTGCTTTATTGTTGTCGTTTGTTAGTTCAAGTCTATATTCATTGAAAACATAACTGACGAAGTGAGATTATCTCTAATGACTTTAGGGGTGCCTTGGTAATTATATTATGATCAAAGTATCATACTAGTTTTTTTTTTTACAACACTAATTGGTAATTCTTTATTATATGGTGTGATGAACTTCCGGAAGAATTCAAAGATTGGAATTACGTTTGAAAGCAATTTCGAAACATAGTTTGGGAAGTAGACTTGCGAAAATTGTTTCGTAATTGAGCTGAACTCAGAACGGACCACAGGGATGGACCGATCCTAACAAATTTTAATCTAGTTTTACATTTTCGATCAATTTGTTATCTTCAGATTTCTACAAACATCGAGATTTATATGAATTAAACTTGGATTATTCATATAGTGCGGACATAATGATTTGAACATCTGAACTATAATACTTATTGTTCAAGTATGTTTCTTTGATACTCAAAGAGAGTAATTTAATTAAGTGAAGTCTGTTGTATTTCCTTCGTTTGAAGTTTTTTTTGGGATTAAACTTTTAGAAGTACTATTAACGGGAAACTCACTACACCATAGTTCACGTTTCGAAACAACAAGTGTTGCAAAACGAGGTTATAACGACGATTTTCTATAGCGAATCCACACATTACATTTTTTTTAAACGACACTATAGCCGTTACGAAATTTGGTTGAACGACACTTTGTAACAGTAGTGAAAACATGAGGTACAAAAATATACCACCAACTTTTTTCTTAGGAAATCTGTATGAACAAGCTCAATACAATTCCGAGAGTTCATCTCAATCAAGGAATATTATCAAAATTTATATCTCTCTATCTCTTGCAATTAGAACGTTTACGAAAACAAGTTTGTGAACCTAATTAAGAGTGATTACTTGGATGATACCAAAGACTGTTAGAGCAATGCTCGGTCGAACTCGCAAGAGTTTCTATCTCAAGCTTGTTTATCAAGTTTAGTCGTCAAAACTATAAGTCTTGATTTCTAGTCCGCTTATAGCTATATATCGAATTATGATAGAATATGTAATTGAGCTTTAGACTTGTTAGAATCCAGGGAGTTGATCAATAGGCTGAAACACAAAATCAATGCAATGGTTGGTATGATAAAAGATCGTGATTCCCAATTAAGGGTTCTTCGTAAAGAAAATGTTATAGTTTGTTCCTCCCGGATCTTACTCGAGGCTAAACTCAAAGAAGATGACCTTGAGTGGGTTAAGTTCTAAAATTAGTTAAGTATGTTTACATACTCATGAACAAATACATTTATATAATAAGGAATTCAATCTTTGAAAACCGTTGCTATAATGTTCATAAATAGATACAAGTGAATCAAAACGATTTTCCTCAATTGTTTCTTGTATACTTCTATGAGAATATAAACAAGCAAACAACTCTATAACTAGTTTCATTTGAGTCATTTGAACTAGTTGTGATTAATATGAACAAGGTTGATATGAAAGTGTTCGTATGGCTAACTTTGGTTAACTATTGTTGAGCCAACTAAGTGTACACGTTTAGGTACAGTTACCCATATCTAAATGAAGGTACATTTCATATGTGTGTAACAAGCTAAGACAATCTGACTGTTAAAAGATGTTAGCTTGAATCTAATAAGGTTTTCATCTAATGGTGAATATTTAATGCTTTGTTACCAAGGTAACATTGATTAAAAACCCTGATTTGAAGACTATATAAGGGAGAACTCTAGCAACTGGGAAACCTAATCCCAACACCTGGTGTGTGATACTAGTTGCGACTAGAGTCGATTCTCCTTTAATCTAGGTTTTTCTAAAACCATTATAGGTTAACAACTTAAAGACTTCATTGGGATTCTATTTTCTCGGTAGTTGCGTGTTATGATCTTACTTTGTTTTATCGTATTGAGTACTATCTTCTCTAAGATTTGCTCGAGATTTAATCTCCAATAGGTAAGATAAAAAGTAATCACAAAGCTCTTTGTCTCATTCTTTGTGATTACACAATACCGCTACCATACGATTAAGTTATTGTGAGGTGATTGTTATTACTAGGTTGTTCTTCGGGAATATAAGTCTGGTGTATCAATTAGTGCCATCGATGTTAACTACATTGATATGACCGAATTAAAAAAAATGAATATGAGCGGTATACTTGGGGTAGCGCGAGTCAAACAAAATATTATTTAGCACCGTCCGAAATGGTTTGGATATCTCCAATATAGGCCCGTTATGACAACAATGCGCATTGGAATTATAATTGGGAGATTTCCTGTTTAGTCCACTAAACCCGACCCGGATTAGTGGCTAGTCCAGCGGGAAATAACATTTACTCCCTAGTACAAAAAAGATTTGAAAAGAGTAAAATTACTCTACTAACCCTAACATATAATATACTATGTATGTTATTAGTAACATATGTAATATGTAGCAACATATATACTAGTATACTACTAGTATTAATATGTAATATGTAGTAAAATATGTAGTAACATATATAGAACAAATGTAGTATGTAGTAACATATGTTACTAGTAGCAATATGTTATATATTGATACTACATTATTAATATATATGTAGTATGTTATATATTGACACTACATATTAATATGTAGTGTCATATTAGTATGTATTATGTTATATATTGATATTATATATTAATATTGATACTACATATTAGTATGTAGTATGTTATATATTGATACTACATATTAATATGTTACTAGTTACTACTAGTATACTAGTATACTAGTTTACTACTAGTATATTACTAGTATACCCTCCGTCCCACATATATAGGCGTAGAGAGACAATTCTCTTAGATTAAGAAAATTGCATGAGATTCATAATTTTACATGTTTTTTCTTGTTTTACCTTTCGTCTTATCTCCAACACAATTACCTATGTACAATAAATATGGGTATATATGGAAAAATTCATCTTGGAAAGCAAAGTCCGCCTATTTAGTGGGACAAACAAAAACCAAAATTCCGCCTATATAATAGGGATGGAGGGAGTACTAGTATACTAGTAAACTAGTTTACTAGTCTACTAGTACATGTTACTACTAGTATAGTAGAGTAGTTACTTAATTTAACATATTTTTTTTTTTACTATTAATATAGTACATATTGATATGTAATATGACCATATTGATACTACTAGTATGTAGTAATATTTACATTTGTTGATACTAATTAGATGTGTAAGGGTGTTTTAGACATTTACAAAACACACTTTATAATCTCCACAAAGTTTTGGACTAGCGAGTAAATAATCTAGTCCAAAAACATGTTTTTTGGATTAACGAATAAATATTTTTCATAGGTGGACTAGCCATTAACTTGGGTCATGAAAAATTGGACTAAATAGTAATTCCTACATTATAATTTGCGTTGTTTGCATGCGTTGTTGACACAAAGAGAGGAAGGGGTCCATCAAAGTTTACGTATAAGGGATTAGTGAAAAGAATTAAAGGACAATGATTTTACACACACCGTATGGAGTCTCGTGAAGAATCCGAGAAGGAAATGATGGGACATTTCAACTGTGTGGAGTCTCATAGCCGATCTCAGAAAGAATTCGGAAAGGAAATGATGGTTGATTTCAATACTTCAAATATTGGGATTGGGAAGGGAACATGAACAAGGGACCTAATATGTCGAGGAGGAGAAGATTATGGAATTTAATCCTTTGCGATTTGATGGGCTATTTGGATTAAAAGGAAAAACAAAGTGTTCAATGGCAATTAAAAACTTTAAATAAGATCATTGATAGTGTAAAAGTTTTTATGTTTAATTGGTCTGTTTGTGTAATTTGTTTGAGAACACTACTATTGATTTAATCTCTAGTAACTGGATGCTAGTTTAGATCCTTTGTAATAATAGCTCTACTACTGTAAATGAGCTGTGTATCTTTTCTTCTGAGCAGTACTGTAGGATCAGAATATCGCGACAACAACACTTCGCGAAGGTAATGGACAACAACATTGCGAGAGAGTCGCATAGGGTTAAAAATGAGTGACGCACTGGATGACGATAGGAAGATATGAAATCTGGCGAAAGTTAAGAAGTGTCGCGAGTTTAAATATTTGTACGCTTGCGACACTTCGCGAGGCATTCCCGAAAATAAAGGACAGCCTAGCTGTCATTCACTATGTATTACCCTATATAAAGGGATGAGTAAGTCTGTTGTTAGAGAGATTCTTTTGAATTGGAAATTAAGTCATTAGGAGAGAGAAACTTGGAGAGAGTTTGTAATCCTTAAGTGTAATTCTATCTTCCTGTGTAGTGACTTTAAGAAAATAATTAATAAACATTTTTAGTTATTCATCTTTCAATGGATTAGTTAAGTGAATTATAGTGAGGGGTGTATTGTGGGATTTCCTGCAACTACATATTGGCGCTAGAAACAGGGAATGAGAGATTGAAGAAAAGAAGATTGCAATTTGAAATCATTCAAATCAAGAAAATGAAAAGGGAAAATGTTAAATTAGATGAGGGAAAGGAGAAAGATATGGAATACAGTTCGGTCACAAAAGCAATGATTAATGAGTGTCACGAAAATATCAAAGGAAGAATACACAAGCGGGATTTTGAAGGAAAGAAAATTACAGATAGAGAGGTGACATTGCCTTTAGAAGATTGGGAAAAGCAAAAGATAACATTCACAATGAGCGCGAAATATCTAAAGAAAATTTGAATCATACATCTCCTTTGGTAATCACAATAAACACGTGCAAAGGAGAAGAATTAACAAAGGAAAAGAAAACATGGACGGTATGAGGACCTTAATTGATACAGGAAGCTTGGTGAATATCATGTTTTATCATGCTTATAAGAAAATGGGATATAAAGATGAAGAGATGATTTCCACGGCATACAATATCCATGGTTTTGGTAAATCCATAGCAAAAGTTAAAGGAGAGGTAAAGATGCGAGTTCTGTTAGGAGAAATCGAGACACAGGTAACATTGTGTATAGTGGATATGGAATCGCCATACAACGTATTGCTAGGAAGACCATGGGTACACGCGATAAAAGCAGTAGCATCAACATTTCATCAATGTATTAAATTTCCCACACCAAGTGGAATTGGCGAGATTAGAGGGGATGTTGATAAAGGAAGAATATGTTATCAAATTGAGGTGAAATATTATGAAGAGCAAGAAAAAAAGAGAACTTACTATAATCTTAGTGTTTTGCTAGCTGTCAGAAATTAGGGTTTGGTTGTTATGGAAAGTTCACAATGTCGATATAATATTTTGAACATGTGCTAAACTCTTACTCCCTCCGTCCCACTATTGATTGACCTAGTAGTAAATTTAGAAATGATTTATTTGTCAAACTATACCACGGATGTACCTAAATTTTATATCATTCAAAAGCATTTTAAAACACCTACGTAACAAATATAAACATGAGTATCAAATGATATAAAATCAACTATTAATGGGACAAAACCTAAAAATAAATAGATCAATTAATAGTGGGACGGAGGGATTATTACTTAATGTTCAAGTATTTTCCTTCATACTCAATGTGAGATCCCTGACCGAAATATCCCTAGTACCTTTTGATATTTGGAGTTTATGTATCTCTAATTCCCAGTTTTCAAAGCATATCTCTGGAATATTATATTAGTAAAGTGTACTTGTATGTTAACAAATATTGAATTATCATCCATGAGAGGTTTCGGTATATTAGTTGGATTACAGTTGGAATTTTACCAAGATGAAAATTGGTATAATTATTGCATAACTTTCACTAGTATTTCCAAATTTGTCAATTTCTTGGACTCCAAACTACATTGGTCATTATAAATACTTTGAAGTTTGTTCTTCTTGCAACCTTAACCCTTGACACACTAACTTTATCTCTTTTGAGTCGGTGTAAAGGTAAGCCCACTAGTGATGTAATTCTTTACAAAAGTGGTAAGAGAAATGGTTCTTCTTGCAACCTTAACCCTTGACACACTAACTTTATCTTTTTTGAGTCAGTGTAAGGTAAGCCCACTAGTGATGTAGTTTTAACTCAATTCAAGTTGATGTGAAGATTATTAAGAGACTGGGACTAAGGATTCCACTATTTACCAATATCAAGTGATTTAAATTCACTAATTATAATTATGCAATTCATACGTTCAATTTGATTCTAAATTATTGCAAAAGTAAATTTTTCAAAAACAACAATTGTTGATCCAAAGCATGAGACATCAAACCCCTAGGCTAAGCATGCTCCATCTAGAAAACATAATTCATTAAAATAATCATAAATAAGATTATAAAAATTAAATAATTAGAAAATACCACTTTTTCATTGGCAAAATAGCTTCTTCCGTCGCCCCAGATATTGGATTTAGCTTCTCATGTTGTAAACGCTCTCAAAATATTCATAAATAAGATTATAAAAATTAAATAATTAGAAAATACCACTTTTTCATTGGCAAAATAGCTTCTTACGCCGCCCCGGATATTGGATTTAGCTTCTCATGTTGTAGACGCTCTCAAAATATTTTTTTCATTGCTCAAAGTGTTTACAAATGATGAAAAAGAGGTGAAATTATGAAAACAGAAACCGCAACGTTTATAAGTGTTGCGGAACTCGTGTTACAATGAAAGAAAGTGTTGCAAACAACTGTTTGATTTGTAATTTGAAATAAGTATCACAACCGAACTGTCTAGAGTAGATTTTTGTTCTTCGTGTTCTTGAGTTTCAATGATAATAAAAACTTTCTATGAAACTATGCTTTCTTCGTTTCTCGCCCTCTGTTCTTCCGTAAACTCTCCACAATCCCTCTCGTTGCCTTCCACAACTCCTTATATACATAACAGGTCCCAAAATCTTTGTCTAATAACTCTGAAATCTTACTTTGTTCACAGCAAAAGTTACTTTATTTCCTTTTTTCTTCTTCTCACGTGTCTATGCATCTCAACCATGTACTCAAAGCACGTTAAACACGACCCAGACTCCTTGCTAACTCGTGCAACTTCCAAAGATAATTCGAGATGTATTAGGAGAGAATAAGAGAACCCGAGAGTATCTCGTGTCCCTCATTTTATTTTAAAAACCATGTAAACCTCTTTTATTTTTCCGAATCTAACGTAATTACCTTTCTGTTCGGATTAAGCAGTGTTTATGGGTAAAAATCGTTTCTAGCGGTTTTGGTAAATTCGGTAGGTGAGTGAGAAACTGGTTTAAACCCTAAACAAATGTGCTGCACGTGAGCACTTTCTAGACTCGAGAGATCAATGCGTACAAGTCCGGCCTAACCCAAGAAATGGTCGTTCCCGGACTTGCTTCGGTCACAAAGTGGAGGAGAAGGGTTGATTTGGGGAGGGAAGCAAAGAAAGGTGTTGAGACCAGAATAATTTTGGGAGAGTAGTATCTCGACTTGTATCAGAAAGTGAAAGATTCGGAAGCTTGCAAGGGATGAAAGCTTTTTGGAGAGCTTTCAAAGTTGCCTTTTCTGAGAGTGTTGTATTTTTCTCCTGACCGAGATTTGTTGTCTGGTGGAAATAGGTAAGACCTATTTATACAAGTCGAGATTGAAACGTACCCTGGCCTCATGAAGGAAGAGACTAAAGGGTGAAATAATGGTAGGAGGTGGTAACCGCAAGGTGTTTATGGGTGAAAACGTTTTCACCATTATTTCCTCATTTATTTGACCGCTTTATTCCTATTCACGCTTTCTTAATGTGAGCGTAGTGTACGCACATCTTTGTGACCGCCGAACCAAGACCCTGGAAAGCATCCCCCAGTTTGTGTTGATGTCTCGAGTGTTGGTTGCACCTTGAGTGCAAGTGGCGCTGCTAGGGGCGCGTGTGGCATGTGCGGAATGCCTTTGTTGCGGGTTGCACCTCGAGCGCACGTGGCAATGCCATAGATGCTAGTGGCGTGTGTGGCATGTGCCAATGGCATGTTTGGAATGCCTTGGTGGTAGGTTGTACGTTGAGTGTAAGTGGCAATGCTAGAGCTGCTAGTAGCGTGTGTGGCATGTGCCAATGGCATGTAGGTTGCACGGTTTGCAAGTTAGGCTACCAGCGTGGGTTTTGGCATGTGCCAATGGCGCGTACGGCCAAGTTAGCCTAGGTTGCACGGATTGTGAGGTAAGCATAAGATGGTGACAAACTATCAGCAGCAAATCGTAAAGACAATTGAGGAGGCTTGTCTGACCTTTTTATAAATAGGATTTGGAATCCTTGCCTCTGGCAGTTTTGCACAAACCGGGAGGTGGCACAATTGGGAAGTCAGCGTCATTGAGAGACAGGAAGTTGGGCGGCATTGAGAAGTTGATGCGAGTTGGGAAACTGAGCGTGCTAGCTGGCGGGACCGGCGCAAAGTGGGAAGCTGATCGCGCTAGCTGGCGGGACGTGGGCGGTCGTTGGGAAATTGGGCGCAATTGGTGGGACCGGTGCAACTTGGGCGACGTTGGGAAGTTGGGCGCAATTGGTGGGACCGGTGCAACTTGGGCGACGTTGGGAAGCTGGGCGCAATTGGTGGGAGCGTTCCTTATATGCACGATTTTTGGTATAGGGAAATCCTTCCTTATTTCAGAATCTCCACGCCCATATAAATCCCTTTCTCTCATCTTTGTTCTTTCATCTTTTCATACTAGAGCGAGTCACAAAGAAAAACCGGCTTCGGGTATATCTTCCGGTAATTCTCTTGTTTCCCTTTTCATGTAGGTGCAAACCCTAAAAGTAGGTGTTTTTCTTTTATAATCCTTGCAATGATATTGCGCATATGATTTCTTGGCGTGCTTCTTGTAGAAAATATTGTATATATGCGCCCAAGGGAAATACTGCATATATGATTCGAACCCGTAGAAAAATGCTCCATATATAATTTTGAACCCGAAGAAGGATACCATAGACACATTCGAGCCTGTAGAAAATACCGCGTATATAGTTTTGAACCCGAATAAGGATACTGCGGACGCACTTGAGCCCGTATAAAATACTGCGTATATAATTTTGAACCACAGAAGAGATCTTGCGTGTGCATTTTCGAACCCGTAGATAATACTATATATGTGCTTCATATGACTTCGAACCCATAGGAAATATTGCATATATGAATTTCGGACCTGAAGAAAATAGTTCGCGTGCAGTTTTGAACCCGTAGAAAAATACTCCATATATAATTTTGAACCCGAAGAAGGATACGAGACGCATTCGAGCCCGTAGAAAATCTTGCGTATATAATTTTGAACCCTGAAGAAAATCTTGCGTGTGCAGTTTTGAACCCGTAGAGAATACACCTCTCTTTTTTTCCCGGGTTTTCCTTTTGTTGGGTGTGGTTATGTGTCGGGAGATAATTTCGTCTTTCTCCGTGTGCGGATATCTTGTTACTAAGTTGTTATGAAGAAATCCGACAAGATGTTACACAGAACAAAATTTCGCCTCATCGAAGGATGTTCATAGTTTCAAACCAAACACGGATGATGAATTCTTTGCCAAACCCCTCGCCCCTGCTCGGAAGAATCACCCAGGTTTCGTGCCAATTTTGTTAACCGGTGGTGAAGATGAAAAGAAGACACGTTCGTTCGCCTAGAGAACACCATACGGTTCTGTCTTCATAAAGGGGTATATTCTTCTTCCAACATTGATTTCAGGATGTGTCAAAGCCCATTGCGTTCTTTTGATAGATGGGTTGAGTTCATGGTGAGTAAGGAGCACATAAATACCAACTTGACTCGAGCGCAGATTATTGATCTTGTCGAGCTTGACAAATCTCAGATTAGGAATGATATCCCGGGCTTGGTTGCTTTCATCTCCAGGATGGTGTTCGGACACCCATACGATCATATGTAGATGGGGTGAAATAACTTTCTCCTTGGAGAGTGTGGCTCTTTTCTTTGAATCTTACAGAAGGGAATCTTAATGTCCGATTGTCGAGAAGGTGAGGAGAAGATGCGGGATGACCTTGCCGCTAAGTTGGGAGATTTCGCTCGAAAAGACTCCACCGAGAAGTCGAAGGATTCTATCAGGAAAGAGGATGAAAGGTACTTTTACACTGGTGGATATCTCAATGGTTTCCGGACGAGCTGGAACCTAAACAGAAAAGCAGTGATCTTCATGTTGCAGCATTTTTGGCTCTCTGGTTGTCTAGAGACATTTTATATGACGGTTCTGGCAAGAAGGAAATAAGACCAGAGTTACTAGCGATTGCTATGAAGTTAGCAAAAGGTGAAGTTCTTCCTATTGGCAAGCTATTCCTTGGTTCCCTGTATGTGCATCTGGATCACCTAGTTGTGAACATGCGAGTTTCGAATGGTTTCATGAAAGTGGATTCATATGTGCACGTTGCTTTTCTACAAGCCTGGTTATGGGAGCACTTTGAGAAGTATGCTCCAAAACCGTTGCCTTCGATTCCCGCGAGTTGGGGCGGCTCTCGAATTCTTCGATGGGTGAACAGGCGTCCAAGAGTTGGCATGAGCTTGGTTAGTCTTCTCGATAAGTCGCATGAAATCAGTTTTCGCCCATGGGAGCCGGTCCATAGGTCGGTGACTCAAATTGATACCTTTGCTTCTGCTCCGATCATGTCTTTGTCTTCTGACGGCAACTTGAGTGTTGGTGAAAACTTGTTTATTCAAAGTTGCATGTCTGGATATATGTCGTCTTTCTTTATGGGGTCTTTCCGAATATCTGCTAACAATATTGACCGTGTTGCTCGTCACATGGGTTTCGATCAAGGGGTGCCTCTTGCTTACCAGATGGTGGTTCCTAAGGATTCATTGCGTGCTGCCCTCAATGCCAGTGCCCTTGAGTCGGGTATCCGCCTTCCCTTCTTTCAAACGGGAAGAGTAACTTCGACAACTTTTGGCTAGAATGAGTTCTGGTACGATGAGTTCATTATGATCCAAGATTTTGTAAATAACGTGGTGGAGAATGTTCGTTGTAAACCTTCCCCAGTAGTTTTGAAGATGTATCCAATGTTGAGAGATCCCAAGCGAAAGTTGCCTGGCAACTCGGAAAGTCCCAGGGCAAAGGAACAGAGAACGAAGAATCGTCTTTGGCGGGTTCCAGGCGGTTTCTAAAGATCCTCCCGCAGCTCGGTGTCTTTCGGTTCTTCCAATAACCAGGTATGTGTCGCCTCCTTGTTGGTTTGTCTCAAAACACGTGAATTTCTGCTGAAAACATGTGTCTTGTTTCTTCCGTGGCTTCGGTAGTGTTAATGCTTTCGCTGCCCTTGCACGTTGCTTGAGGAGACGGCAATTTCTTGAAGAATTCCGGCAAGACCGAGCCTTCTCATAGCGGTGATGAGTCATAGAAAAAGAAAGTTCGACAAGTGAGAGTGATTCCTCCGGGCAAAGACTTGGTTCTTTTTCAGGAAGTGGTTCGGTGGTTTTCGCGCTTATTTTTCTTTCTTCTTCCATTTCTTCTTTTGAAAAATGTCTAACTCAAGTTCATAGGAGGAATCCGGTTCGGAGGACGATTCTGGAGTGGAGCCACACAAAAACTTGCCTTTGGTGACCACCGTCGGTGACTTGGAGATAGGAGTTAGCCAATTGCCGGGCACAGATGTGGTTCAAACGGTGGATGATTCCCTGATGGTTGCTGCCGTAGACATGGAAAAAGACCCTTTGCGAGTCGTGAGGCCAGTTTCAGGTGCCATTTTCGATCCCCGTACTTGGTTCCTTATCCAGTCATGTCTTTGGTTGGCGGTTTGACGTCTTTGGCTAAGTATGAGGCGTTGTACACCGAATCTGGGAGAAGTATGGACATATGGCCACAACCAAGAAGATCACTAGTCGATTTGCGTTTGGTTAAGCGTGTGGAAGAGGCTTTATCTTCCATCGAGGACATGCGTGAGGTGACTGGCCACACCGTTCTCGAAGACGTTATTGCTTAGGGCGGGAGCACCATCGCGACGTGTGTGTTGAAAAGGATTTCAACGCTTTGTGGTTTTTCGAAGACCTTGCCGAGATCCAGAGTCGAAAGATGCAATAATCGAAAGCCTATCTGCAGAGGAGATTGCATGACAGAGGTAGAACTCGAAAAGCTTTCCAAGATGTTGATTATGAAGAGAGCGGCTCTTGAAGATGCAAAGTTGACTTTCTCCAAGAAGAGCAGACCTCTGTTGGATGATTTAACTTGAATGTTTCTCTGTTAAACTTTCATTTAGATTCTTCTTCTTTTCTTTTTTTTTTTGAAAAACATAATGGATGTCTGGTTCAAAGTTCGACCGGTTTTGATAGACAGCTGGTAGCTTTTGAGGATATTGGATTATTTAAGGATGAATGGTTTTGATAATATAACTCCATTATGTTTTGTGAAAGGAATATTGCTTTTATGAAAGTGTGTGCTAGCAATATGCACAAGACGCAGTAGTATGACGGTTTTATTAAGAACCTAAAAACAGATCGTATATCTTGTCTAAGTCTAAATTTACTCACTTCATAGGTTTTTGCGAACACGCCCCTCTCCATGTAAAAGGCGGCTTTGCTTGTAGCATCGCCAGCAAGTCCCCAATCGCTGGTAGCATCTTGACGAGTCCCCAGGTTTTACGGTGTAGTTTTTACAAGCTGTAACCCGGGTTGTCATGCGGTTGAGTCGGATTGAGTCGCCTTCCCCTACCATCTTGACATCTGGGTCTAAGAACGAGATCGACTGTCTGACATTGTAGCCGATAGATCAATCCTCCCGCTGTGGTCGCCAATTATTTATGGGTAAAAATCGTTTCCACCGGTTTTGGTAAATTCGGTAGGTGAGTGAGAAACTGGTTTAAACCCTAAACAAATGTGCTGAACGTGAGCACTTTCTAGATTCGAGAGATCAATCTGTACAAGCCCGGCCTAAACCAAGAAATGGCCGTTCCGGACTTTTTCGGTCCAAAGTGGAGGAGAAGGGTTGATTTGGGGTGGGAAGCAAAGAAAGGTGTTGAGACCCAGAATAATTGGGAGAGTAGTATCTCGACTTGTATCGTAAAGTGAAAGCTTCGGAAGCTTGCAAGAGATGAAAGCTTTTTGGAGAGCTTGCAAAGTTGCCTTTTCCGAGAGTGTTGTATTTTCTCCGACCGAGACTTGTTGTCCGGTGGAAATAGGTAAGACCTATTTATACAAGTCGAGATTGAAACGTACCCTGGCCTCATGAAAGAAGAGAGTAAAGGGTGAAATAATGGGAGGAGGTGGTAACCACAAGGTGTTTATGGGTAAAAACGTTTTCACCATTATTTCCTCATTTATTTGACCGTTTTATTCCTATTCACGCTTTCTTAATGTGAGCGCAATATACGCTGCATGCTGTGACCGCCAAACCAAGACCCTAGAAAGCATCCCCGGTTGTGTTGATGTCTCGAGTGTTGGTTGCACCTTGAGTGCAAGTGGCGCTGCTAGGGGGCGCGTGTGGCATGTGCCAATGGGAAGTGCGGAATGCCTTTGTTGCAGGTTGCACCTCTAGCGCAAGTGGGAATGCCTGAGATGCTAGTGGCGTGTGTGGCATGTGCCAATGGCATGTGTGGAATGCCTTGGTGGTAGGTTATACGTTGAGTGTAAGTGGCAATGCTAGAGCTGCTAGTGGCGTGTATGGCATGTGCGGAATGCCTTGGCGGTAGGTTGCACGGTTTGCAAGTTAGGCTACCAGCGTGGGTTTTGGCATGTGCCAATGGCGCGTACGTCCAAGTTGTCCTAGGTTGCACGGCTTGCAAGTTGGGCTATCAGCGTGCGTGTTTGGCATGTGTCATTGGCATGCGTGGCCAATTTGGATCACAGCCTGGTAAGAAAAGCTACCAGCGATGCGTGTTGGCATGTGCCAATGGCATGCGTGGCCATTAGGACCATAGCTTGGTAAGAAAAGCTACCAACGAGCGTGTTGGCATATGCCAATGGCATGCTCAGCCATTAGGGCCACGGCACAGTAAGAAAAGCTACCGGTGATGCGTGTTGGCATGTGCCAATGACATGCTTGGCAATTAGGGCCATGGCTTGGTAAGAAAAGCTGCCAGCGAGTGTGTTGGCATGTGCCTATGGCATGCTCGGCCATTAGGGCCACGGTTTGGTAAGAAAAGCTACCAGCGAGCGTGTTGGCATGTGCCAATGGCATGCTTGGCCATTAGAGCTACGCCTTGGTGAGAAAAGCTACCAGCGAGCGTGTTGGCATGTGCCAATGCCATGCTCGGCCATTAGGGCCACGGTTTGGTAAGAAAAGCTACCAGCGATGCGTGTTGGCATGTGCCAATGACATGCGTGGCCAATTTGGCCTAGGTTGCACGGTTTCCAAGCCTAGGCGCGGGCGCTACTTTGGCATGGCGCGGCTAGGGCCAAGGTAAGGGTGTTTGGCTTGGCGTGGCGTGACCAGCGTAGCTAGGGCCAAGGCAGAGTGCGTTTGACCGACAGGTTGTTCCCAATCAAATTCCAAAAGAAAATCTCGTTGAATCTCGTCCAAAATTAGCTAAAAAAACTTTGTAGTTTAAAAGAATTTGAAGCCGGAATTTCCTGCCAGAAATCTGTGACAGAAGATGGCTGCCCCATATCTAGTTCGGGTGCCTTTAGTAGTTGTCTCGAGTGTCTTTATGATTTTAAGGATACATTTATCGGTTCGATGGGTGCCTTCAACACATCTATTTGGGTGCCTTGAGTAATTTTTTTTTTTGGGTGTCTTTGGAATTTTTTTAAGCCGATGTTTCCAAAAATGTTTCTTTTTCAAAAATACCCCCACACACAAAACACCATAGTAAGCACAAAATCAAGCACTAATAATATAGAAAATTGAGAACAATTCAGACACAAAAATATGTCTATCAACTAGCAGTATTCTAGTAATAGTCATTGGACAAAAAAGTATCCAAGTTAGGTGAAATTTCCTACGTGCGCCTTCATTTAAAGTCTTCACCGGGATTAAGAAGCGTCTAGCAGTATCGTTGGTGGGAAACTAGAAGCGTATTGTTATTCTAGTTTTTGATTATTAATTTGATTGACTAACAATATACTTGAACTTAATAATACCTAGTTCGTTTCTGTGATCCTTCTCTTCTGATATAAGGTCACTCGAACTAAATCATTGATTGACAAATTCATATCTAATCTTTGATTCAAGATCTGAAGATAAGACCTGTGATCATCAATTGTTAACAGACTCCGTTGTGTTAACAATCAAAAGGTAATCAAGTTGTTTATCTTTGGTACTTTGAAGACGGATTAAATACTAGAAAATTTGATTTTGGTATTTGATCTTTGTGATAATTCGTGCACACTTGATTGAATGGGATCCGACAAGCTCGTTTATCTTGATAGACCTTTTATAGCTTATTGTAAAGATCGACAATATATCACTTGGTGTTTCTCTTTAGGAACCGAATTTAAGAGACTCAGAATCAAGATTGATTATCTTTGATAGCCTTTGTATCTTAGTTGGTCTAAACCGGACAAAAAAATTTATACTAAGTAAATGGAAGAACATTTGTAACTCAATACACTGTATCTCTAATTAACTTGTTGATTTGGGAGATTAATAAATCAGTTACTGAAACATATTAGTCTTTAGTTTTTTCGGAATACGATCCAAAGGTGTTGAGTGATAGAAGTCTTCATAGCATGTGAAGCGACTTAAGATAGTAGACTCTATCTTAGGATTCACATGCGTAAACCAGATTGGTTAAAGGCGCAGGATATTGAAGGAATTGAACTGATTAACTTGGAGTTACTTTATTCGGCCTCATGTGTACGAAGTTGGTTGTATTCTTTGTATAACGACTTAATTTTGGGATCATTCAAAACTAGATTAGGTCCCGAAATTTTTTTGTATTTGCAGTTTCCTCGTTAACAAAATATTCGTGCGTGTTTTTATACTTTCCTCATTATAATTACTGTTTTAGTTATAATAAAGTAACCGCACTGGTAAGCCATATCAAACATTTAGGTAATCCCATTGCTTGTAGAATAATTACACGTAACCCAATGCATATTTATAATATATTTCTTCTAACATTTTTTTTCCGTCGAAAACTGATGTTTGTTGTAAGGGTATGGGCTTTTGAATGAGTGTACTTACAACATTAGCCGCTTTAAAAGAAATAAAAATCGGAAGATCGATCGTTACCTCTCAAGTATTTATTCGAGAATGTTTTAAGGAGTTTTAAGATATTGAAAACGATCAAAATGTTTGAGAGAGGGACAAAAGATAAGATCTTGAACCTTTTAATCTCTACCGTGAAACTTATTTTGCATGAGGAAGTGTATGAAAGAGTTTGAGTGAGATTCTATCTTCCCACCGGCCATATTAGCACCTTACTTGGTCTTTTTTTATCACAAATTCTTTCAATTAGAATGAGTTCCATTGTTGTTGCTTTAAGGACCTTTTTTTTTTTTGAGAAGTTATTGTCCATGATTTCCTTTTTAAATATAAATTATTGTTGAGTAGGTTTTATACAAATTTAAGTTATTGGGTTATCTATCCGTTTTGAATAATAGTTAACAAAAGAAAAATAATCACCCTCGCTTATTTGGATCAAATCCGTCCATCCGTGCATCCATTAGATATTGGATTTGGTGCACTTATCGAACTTGAAATTTTCCATGTACTCCCTCTCGTTTCAAAATGACCGTCCTCTATTCATTTTTCGTTAGTTTCAAAATTGTGTCCAACTTCTGTTTATAGGCGTACTAGGTCTTAACCCGTGTCGTAACGGCACGGGATGTTTTGTCTCTAATACGATATTGTTCACATTCATCTTGCTTCATTTTTTCGTGGGTAATTATTTTGATATTCAAATAGGTTTTGGGCAGAAAAATAATGGGTAACCTGATCCTTTTATTTTACTTAAGCATGTTATTTCAATTTATTATCTGGACAGAGTAATAATGTTGTGCCAACATGAAAATAAAATAAAAAATAAATAGGTATTTTCCCCATTTATGGTTCCATCACACCATAATTTTAAATTTCAAAAAGAATATTTCATCTAACTGTACATATACCTAAACTGGCGATCCAACTCCATAATGTTTATGACTATATTGGTTCCGAAATTATTGATAACTAATTAAGGCACTAAGGAGTGAAGCAAAAACCCATAATATTTTCCCTACTATAGATAAAAACTATTTATTTATTTTTTTTGCAAATGTGAGAGTTATAAAAATGAAGAACCCTTGGCTATTGGAAGGAATTTGAGATACACATGAAAAAATAAACTTATAATATTAAATCAAAACATGTGTAAGATTCTTTCTCAATTATATTGATAACATAAAATTGAATAAATTTGTGGATAAAAAGATTTCACACCAACTATGCTAAGTAGTGCATGAATGGCGTTCTCACATCTAGTGTTACTCAAGTAATTTGAAGGAATAAAGAGCATAGTCATATTGATATTTGTATCTACATAAATTCAACTAACCTTCTGAGAAAAAATTATTAGTTTCAAGGTAGAGCAGACACAAACTTCTGTCGCCTTCAATGTGGAGAACACATACTGGGTTTTATCGGCCTTGAGATTAAACAAATACCCCAACGTTAGTCCAATAATTCTTAAAAATACGGGATCGAAACAGAGTACTAACGGAAAAAATGAAAGACTAACATCAGTGTTACAAAGAAAATACCTTATATGAACTGAAATTGAGAAACAAAGCAGCAGCTGCTGCTAAATTGAAATCGAGAGAGAAAATGGAGGCAGAGACGGCCAGAATTGGAGGTACTTTTACCATGAAATCGAGAGCGAGAATTATTCAGTGAGAGACGGATGCTTACTAGGTCGGAGAATCAGTAAAAAAAGTCGATGTAGAGATGTTGCTCAGATTCAGATCGAGATTGGTTTTGAAAGTTAAGTTGTAAATCGAGATTTGGGATTGTTGTGGCTCGAGTTGGCAAGAGATGATGTTAACATCGACCTCGAAACAAAGTAGATGTCTTTTGCAAATTTGGGTTGAAATTCCAGATGGGTTTGAGATTAGTGATTGAAGTATTGATGGTGTTGTTAAAGCTCGGTGAAAAGGGGTTTGTGAGATTTACATGAAATTGAGATGGTTTGCTGCCATACAGGGAGAGAAAGGAGTTTGTGAAGATGAAATTAGGGTTTGATTTGTGAGTTCGTCCCTGAACAGAAATGATGTAGGAGATGGAGATATTGGTGGAAGAGATTGATGGGTATCAAATGCTTAATCAAGGTATTAAACGAAATGATGGCAGTTACGGCTCAAGGTCTTGGTGGCTGCTGTCAACAGAGATGGGTGTTGCTTGAGTTACAGATCGGGAGCGTGAAGCTGGTGGTGTTTGAGCAATGGGAGACGATGATTATGAGGAGATTGAAAAATGGGTTGTTTGTGCTGTTAATTTGGGAACAGATTGATGCAGGTGATGCTACTTTGCTGTTGAAGTTCATAGCTGAATTGGATTGTGAAATTGGAATGACAATGATGAAGTCATGTGGTGTTGATGAATATCTGGTGGAGTTGAACCAGGTGCAGGTGCAAGCAGAGATGGAGCAGCAAGGTTTTATGCTGGCTGAGATGGAAGCTACATGTGCCTTAGGAGCAATATGGACTGGATTGTGCAAGGGAGCTGGGGAGACTGCAAAGACTGAACTGAAATGCTCAAGAATATGCGCTGGCAGCTGCAGTAAAGGGAGCAGGGCCATCATGGCTGGCCAAAGAGTGCTGAAGCTCAATGATTGTGCACCACAGTGTTTGGCCTGTGCAATGGCCTGGCCAAGTTAACTCAGTCAGCTGAATTTGAGTCCACCTTAACTCAGACCTGACATGTTTGATCCGGCTGACTCTCCCTAACTCGGTTTGACTCGGTCTAACCGAGTTGACCCGCCGATCCTACCGAGTTGACCCGATCCGACCCGTTGACCGGTGACCGGGGGCGGACTTTGCGGTCACCCGACCCGTTTTCCATGACCTTTCCGCCCGATTTCCTACCACAATACCGATTTCCTACGACCACTTTTGGGGCGTATTTTCTACACGGGTTTCTCCTTCTTATGGGCTTGGTGGATTCTGTAACACCCCGAGTTCCGGACCAGGGCCAAACCCATATGGAGATCCGAACTCGAAGCGTTACGGGTCGGAAAGAGTTTTGCATACATATTTTTGCTAATTTACTTTTGCACAAAACATAGTTGAAACTTTACATAACATAAACTGAAGCATATAAATCCGCTTATTATCTTAATAACGATTTCAACCAAACATATTATTTCAAATTACATTTCAAGCAATACAATTATGCAATTCAATCACTAAGCTACTCATTCCTAGCTTTATTTGCACCACTCGATAAATCATGCAAGGATGTCAATTGGGGTGAGATGCTTACTCAATAGAATGCATTCCCAATTCTCTAAAGATGCTCAAACATAATCATTTTATCAAGAAAAAACATATAACAAGAACTCATTACAACTTCAGCGAATCAATGATATATTCAAGAATCACAATACCTCAATATTTTTGATAACTATTCCAATCTAGAATTCAGTCTATGGGTTCACAACATTAATGTTATTATCAACAAATCATCCATTTAGGATCAACTCAATAATTCACATCAACAAAATTGTTTTCAACAACTCATCCATTTAAGTTTCCACACGCCACTCACATATTAATATAGTCACCAACAAACTATGAGTTTAAAATACCACAATAATTGTCAACAGGCCATTCATCAATGATTCAACACATATATTCACGCATAAATATAGTCACAGAGAAACCATGAGTTCACTAATCACCCATTTGGTATTTAACACATCAATCCACAATTCATCCATATAAGTTCACACTTGAGCTCAACAATTTATTGAATTATATTTCGCACATTAGTTCATAACACCAATTATGTTTTCCAACAAATCATATAATCTATATTTCAACACATGATTCACAATTTAATATTGTCATCACGAAAAGTAACCATGAGGTCATATTAATATCAACAATACTTTCGACAAATCTACCAATTTAGGTTTTAACAATTGAGTTCATGATACGAATACCTTGGTTCGTACACCCACCTATCGTTTATCGGCACGGACAGCCTCCATCGATGGTCAGGAACAAAAGTTCCTATGGGGATCATACCCATCTGCTCTTGGGGATCATTACCCGTTTCATTAACAGTTAAAACCTTGGTTCGTACACCACCTATCGTTCGCAAGACGGACACAGCGCCATCGATGATCGGGAAACACAAGTTCCCATGGGGATCATTACCCATTTAACTCTAGGATCATTACCCGCCATTAACATGAAACATGTTTCATATAATGGTAAAACATGAACTCATTTCCTTTTTATAAATCATTTTCACAAATAACACAAGCAACCATGGCTTAACAACAATTTCATTCAAGTATTTAATCAAACACACTAGCTGCAACCACATTCCATTATATGTTTCATGGTGATAACTTTATCTGATCATCCTCAAATTTTACAGGAACATTCTTGACACATTATTATATAACATATCCAAAATTCACACCAAACCAACGGTTCAAACAAAAGATGTTGAATTTATAATGACAACATAAAAACTGGGCAGATTACATGTTGTTACCAAACAATTCATGATAAATTCATAACAATCTGAAATTGACCCAATCCAAAGCACACTGAAAGATAAGATGTTTATCTACAACTTTTATTAAGACCTCAAATCCTTATAATACCATTAAGACTTCCTAAGAACATCAAAATCACAGCAAGGCGAAACTGTCCAGAAATTCAGAAACTATCACCCAATTTCAAACAAACATTCAACGGTGAATTTACATTGGAAAATTCTCAAATTTTAACAAGAGATACTCAATCATGTTTAATATCAATTAGAGAAGCCTGATCATCAAAAAAAAGCACATATTTATTCGAATAAATCACTGAATCATTACAATACAAAATCATATAAAGTAAACACCAAAGAAAAACACCTAAAGAGAAAGGGTTTCACATTCTACCTCAATTCCATTGATTCTCCACTGATTTTCCTAGCTCCAAATCATCTTCATCTCCATAGCTTTCTCCTCTAAAAATCTCTAGCCTTTTGGTTTTCTAATCTCTCAATTCTCTCTCCAAAAATCTAATATAACTTATACTATCCTCATAATAATACTAATAATAAATAATTAACATTTTATTATTTTGTTTATCTTTTCATTTTTCCTTAATTTTATTTATTAATAATTAATCTATTTCCACCCTAACTTGTAGCTTTTCTATTTCAATGCACCCACCTAGGCTAAGGAAAAGAAACAATATTCTAGACCACATGGTTAGCTAAGTTGGGTATAACTTGGGCCGAAATGTTAATTAAAATACAGGGTATTACATTCTACCACCCTTAAAAGAAATTTCGTCCCGAAATTTAGAACATACCTACAGCCTAAAAATTCAAAAAAAAACATTTCAATCTAGCAAAAAATTCATAGTCGCATGAATTACAACAAAACTATAACACAACTAATACGATGAAGCAAGCAATACACCAATCAAGTCAAACAAGTACGCTTAGCATCACATAAACATATCAAATAATTTATTTATGGTCCCATTCAAGATCTAAAGCCTAGAGCTCTGATACCAACTTGTAACACCCCGAGTTCCGGACCAGGGTCAAACCCATATGGAGATCCGAACTCGAAGCGTTACGGGTTGGAAAGAGTTTTGCATACATATTTTTGCTAATTTACTTTTGCACAAAACATAGTTGAAACTTTACATAACATAAACTGAAGCATATAAATCCGCTTATTATCTTAATAACGATTTCAACCAAACATATTATTTCAAATTACATTTCAAGCAATACAATTATGCAATTCAATCACTAAGCTACTCATTCCTAGCTTTCGCTGCACCACTCTGATAAATCTGCAAGGATGTCAATTGGGGTGAGATGACAGCTCAATAGAATGCATTCCCAATTCTCTAAAGATGCTCAAACATAATCATTTTATCAAGAAAAAACATATAACAAGAACTCATTACAACTTCAGCGAATCAATGATATATTCAAGAATCACAATACCTCAATATTTTTGATAACTTCTCCAATCTAGAATTCAGTCTATGGGTTCACAACATTAATGTTATTATCAACAAATCATCCATTTAGGATCAACTCAATAATTCACATCAACAAAATTGTTTTCAACAACTCATCCATTTAAGTTTCCACACGCCATTCACATATTAATATAGTCACCAACAAACTATGAGTTTAAAATACCACAATAATTGTCAACAGGCCATTCATCAATGATTCAACACATATATTCACGCATAAATATAGTCACCAGAAGAAACCATGAGTTCACTAATCACCCATTTGGTATTTAACACATCAATCCACAATTCATCCATATAAGTTCACACTTGAGCTCAACAATTTATTGAATTATATTTCGCACATTAGTTCATAACACCAATTATGTTTTCCAACAAATCATATAATCTATATTTCAACACATGATTCACAATTTAATATTGTCATCACGAAAAGTAACCATGAGGTCATATTAATATCAACAATACTTTCGACAAATCTACCAATTTAGGTTTTAACAATTGAGTTCACGGTACGAATACCTTGGTTCGTACACCCACCTATCGTTTATCGGCACGGACAGCCTCCATCGATGGTCAGGAACAAAAGTTCCTATGGGGATCATACCCATCTGCTCTTGGGGATCATTACCCGTTTCATTAACAGTACGAAAACCTTGGTTCGTACACCACCTATCGTTTACCGGCACGGACAGCCGCCATCGATGATCGGGAAACACAAGTTCCCATGGGGATCATTACCCATTTAACTCTCGGGGATCATTACCCGCCATTAACATGAAACATGTTTCATATAATGGTAAAACATGAACTCATTTCCTTTTTATAAATCATTTTCACAAATAACACAAGCAACCATGGCTTAACAACATGAATTTCATTCAAGTATTTAATCAAACACACTAGCTGCAACCACATTCCATTATATGTTTCATGGTGATAACTTTATCTGATCATCCTCAAATTTTACAGGAACATTCTTCACACATTATTATATAACATATCCAAAATTCACACCAAACCAACGGTTCAAACAAAAGATGTTGAATTTATAATGACAACATAAAAACTGGGCAGATTACATGTTGTTACCAAACAATTCATGATAAATTCATAACAATCTGAAATTGACCCAATCTAAAGCACACTGAAAGATAAGATGTTTATCTACAACTTTTATTAAGACCTCAAATCCTTATAATACCATTAAGACTTCCTAAGAACATCAAAATCACAGCAAGGCGAAACTGTCCAGAAATTCAGAAACTATCACCCAATTTCAAACAAACATTCAACGGTGAATTTACATTGGAAAATTCTCAAATTTTAACAAGAGATACTCAATCATGTTTAATATCAATTAGAGAAGCCTGATCATCAAAAAAAAGCACATATTTATTCGAATAAATCACTGAATCATTACAATACAAAATCATATAAAGTAAACACCAAAGAAAAACACCTAAAGAGAAAGGGTTTCACATTCTACCTCAATTCCATTGATTCTCCACTGATTTTCCTAGCTCCAAATCATCTTCATCTCCATAGCTTTCTCCTCTAAAAATCTCTAGCCTTTTGGTTTTCTAATCTCTCAATTCTCTCTCCAAAAATCTAATATAACTTATACTATCCTCATAATAATACTAATAATAAATAATTAACATTTTATTATTTTGTTTATCTTTTCATTTTTCCTTAATTTTATTTATTAATAATTAATCTATTTCCACCCTAACTTGTAGCTTTTCTATTTCAATGCACCCACCTAGGCTAAGGAAAAGAAACAATATTCTAGACCACATGGTTAGCTAAGTTGGGTATAACCCGACCCGAAATGTAATTAAAATACAGGGTATTACAGATTCTCATCTAATGGACATTGAAGACTAGACCTAATTTTAGAAGTTGGAGAAAAGCTATAAAGGGAAGGTCTTCTACAACTTATAGGATATGATCTTATTCTTGGAATTTTGGAGAGCCACTTTTGTTTACGCTTCTAGGGTTTGCTTTTGTTCTTCTTCTTCATTATTTTATTATTGAATATTGATTATGATGAATTCAAAAGCTATGAGTAGCTAAACATCTTATTGGTTATGGGATAAAAGGTGATTTCTCAACATGCTTTTGATTCAATGAATTAGTTTTGTCTCAGTAATTATTGTTTGTGATTTCACAATTAATAGTGTTATAATATTTGAAAACTTGTTAGGTTGAGTCCGGAATAAATCCTATTTGTGTTCATCTCTAGATCTATATTAGGGTTTTCAATACGAAAAAGTTGTTTATCCCTGATTCTAAGTAGCATAATTGTGGGTAGTGCTTGTAGTGATATATCCTACTAGTCACAAGTGAATCATAACTTTTGTTAAAACGTTTAGTGCTTTTACACATTCGTTTACATTGATGAGTCTTATTCCATAAAACTTAATGCTTTTAGGGAGTTAAACTTAATTGTGCTTTTACACTTTAGGTTGCTTTCTACGAAGAATTCACATATGCATCTTTTAATGTGGTTGTGATGAAAACAGGTAATTAACGGGTTATACTTGCGATCAAGGTATCCTAGGACTTTTAATAAATACGAGATTAAAGTACCAATTCTAATCATTGATGAAAATACATGTTTGTGAATGATACTATCCCGTGACCAATATCTTCTCCTTATTGATAATTCGAATTACTTACTTTGCTTTTAATTACTTTTATTTGCTTAGATACAACAAACATACCCCGTGGTTACTTAGAAACTGAAATTTTATAACAACGAAAGCCTCTCTGTGGATACGAACTCTTTCTTATCGCATACTATATTTATATCTAGTTGATTGAGAAAGTGAAATTATATTTGACAGATTGACAACCGATTTAAATAGGTGGGTTATTGTGGAAACGCATGGTTTATTATGGAAGCCTTGATTTGGGTTGTTAGGGAAACCAGTGGGTTTATTATGGAAACCCACTAGGCTTATTATTGAAGCCCAAGAGTCTTGAATAATTATTTATTTATAATTATTAATGTTATTTGAGATAAATGCAGGATCCTAAATAAAGAGGATAATTATCTTAAATACTTATAATTATTATTCAAGATAAATATTATTTAAGATAAATGAGGATTATGGTAAATATTAGGGTTTATCATGAATCTGGATGTTATTTGAGATTTATACTGGATGAGGAAGTTATTAGGATAACTATCAAAACCCTAAAGCTACATCTATTTCTCTCGCATGTATATAGAGGCTAAATCTCAACACAAAAGGTACACAATTTCTATTCCTTTTCTTAACAACCTACTTGCATAGAACTCTTGTTGATTTTAGCATCGGAGTGTCTTTGCGTGTACCCCCACCATTTTAAATCAACAATTCTTTGGAGAATCTAATCAACGCGCGATTCGATCATCATACATACATCTCGAAGATTGTTGGGGTGATTAATTTTGCACCAACAACAATTTTATCGAAGCTTAATAACTAAATTTGGAGCCGAATTCTAATTGATCTCTAAAAGAGTTATCAATCTTGTTTGTTTTAGGTTTTTGATTTTAAAGATTTGAAATCAAAAATCAAATCAGAAACTAAAATTTTCAGATTCAAAGATTTTCCAACATGATTTTGGTGTATATTTGTATTGAAAATCGACTTGAGATTATTGTCATTGAAATAGGTATGATTCTGCTTTGTTTTAGGTTTTTGAATCTAATTTTGGTGTATATATTTGATTCATTACAGTAAATAGGGATCCTTAATATGTTCAGTTTAAGTGTTTGATGAATGTTATTGTTATGGTGGTGGACGCTTGTTCGCACTGGAGGTGATATAACAACAATTAAGGTTGGTGTTGTGGTTGTGGAGGTGGTGGAGGTGGAGGTGGAGGTGGATGTTACAGCACTAGTGTTGGTACTCGTTGTTAGGGGGCGGAGGTGGAATTGGTAAAGTTGGTAGACTAGCCTGTGGAGGCGGAGTTTGGAGATGGTGCTGGTTGTGAAATTGAAATTGGTAGTACATTCTGTCTTATTTTAACCACAAGCTGTGAACTAGAACTATGGTGTATATCTATTTTTAAGAAATTAAGTGGAATGGAATGGTAATGCAAGCGTTTGATGAATCACATTCATAAATTCTTGTTGTTTGGGATATTTTAATGGTGTCGGTACTTCTACATAGGTATTCACTGGCACTTCATTTTTCATGGTTTAATTTGTCACTTTTTTATTGGATTTCCAAGTTAAGGCTATATGGTTGGGAATCAGTAATATCAACTGTTTGAAATTTGTACTTAACATCTTTTCCTTTTTGCTTAGGTCTTATATATGTGGAAGGAAAGTGGGCTCCTGAAGGTTCTGTTGCTTTTGGTGGATTACCATCGGAAAATATATGTGAGACATTGTTGCTGGGATCGTACATCTCCATACTCATGTATAGTATTAATTTTTTACGTACGTTATATGTAACACCAATTCAAAAATGATTTTTACTTACCGATGGTTGCACTGGACATATTTAATCTTTTCATAGTATTACACGCGAAGTGCTGCAGCTGCTGTTCATTAGTATAATATGCAGGATTATGGTTATAATATTACCGATGATTTTTACTTACCGATAGTTATAAAATGCTTTTCATATGGTTAGCTACTTGTTTCTAGTAAAGATTTTTCATTTTCATTAGTATCTAGGATAGATTTTATTTATTTTTGTGGTGGAATTGATGCTGTAGTAGAGGTCAGGTGATAGTAGTAGTTGCAGTACTGGTGTTGGTAATGGTTGTTGTGCATGTGGTAATGTTGGTTTTTGTTGTGCTAATGAGGAGGCGTTGCAACATTAATTAGTGTTATGAATCCAATGGCATCAAACCAGATGAAATTCAGCCTTATCTCTTAACAAACTAGATGTGTACTAGTATTAATGCCGGTGTTAGTGTTTGTGACAGTGGCGGTGGATGTTTTAGCATTATTGTTATGGAATTTGGTGGTTCGCTGGATTGTGGTTGTGTATTGGTGTTGGACTGATGGTATTGGTGGTACTATTGGAGGTGGTTTTTGTTGGTGTTAGTGGTGGAGCAAGAAGGCAGTCTGCTCTTGGTATGTTTAACCAACTGTTGACACCATTCAATTAGTATTATTATAATGAATATAGTAGTCGATATAGTTGGCACAAATAACAGGGTATATGCTATTTGAAATTGTTAATCGGGTTGTTGTTTGGTTCTTATTGTTTTCCGTGTTTATTACGGGTATGTAAGAAATGATCATTTTCCTTTTTGTGGTTGCATTTGTTGATGGTGTTTCAGTTCTTGATCCTCCAAACTATAAGGTATCTCTCAAGATGAATCTGTGGTGCAATGGTAGCACAACTGACTCCACGTCATAAAATGCGTGTTCGATTCACGTCAAGTTCATTAATTTTAGTATATCAATTTTTGGGATCAACTTTGGTTGTTGACACCAGAATTTGGGATCAACTTTGGTTGTTGACGCCATTTATTTTCTTCTTATTTTCTGATTTTTGTTTTTGGGATCAACTTCGGTTGTTGACACCAGAATTTGGGATCAACTTTGGTTGTTGACGCCTATTGTTTTTTTGTTTTATTCTTTTTCTTATTTTCTGATTTTTGTTTTGGGGATCAACTTTGGTTGTTGATACCAGAATTTGGGATCAACATTGGTTGTTGACGTATATTATTTTTTTTCTTATTTTCTGATTTTTGTTTTTGGGGATCAACTTCGTTTGTTGATACCAAAGGTATCAACTTCGGTCGTTGACGCCATATTATTATTATTATTCTTTTTTCTTATTTTCTGATTTTTGTTTTGGGGATCAACTTCAGTTGTTGACACCAGATTTTGAGATAACCTCAGTTGTTGACGCCATATTATTTTTTTATTTCTTATTTTTTGATTTTTTTTCGGGATTAACTTCGGTTGTTGACACCATCGGCGACGGCAGCGGAGTGGTGGTGGTGGCGGCGGACTGACGGCGGTCGTGGCAGCAGCGATGGTGGTGGTGGTGGAATATTGGTGGTGGCGGCGGTTAGTTGGTGGTGGATTAATGGTGGTTGAATTGGTGTGGTGGCGGTGGTGGATATATGGTGGTGCTAGTGGTGGTGGCGGCGACGGCGATGAAGTGGTAAGAAATAAATTTTTTGTTTTTTGAAATAAAGAAAAATATTACATGAGTGAGGGTATTAAGGTAATTTATTTTTAAATAGATAAGGTTTTTAAATGATATGGGTATTTATATTGTTGTATAAGAGTATATGTATTGGGTGTTAAAATAAGGGTATATTTATTGGGTGTTAAAACTAGGGGTATTTAATTAATGTACCCAAATTTTATATACTCCGATTTATATGGAACCCCAAAAAAATTCCTCGAAAGGTTGATTCTTTTTTAGTAGGACCTCCGTTTCTAAAAAAATGATACTTTCAATTTTTCATTTTAGCATAATAATAGACCAAATTGAAAAAAAAAAAGTAACTATTGTTTATGAAAGGAGGGAGCATGTTTTCTTTTTTCTCTCTTGTGAAGCCTTCTTCTTATGTGGTATGCCGTGTTGAAGCGCCTCGATACTAAGGGCAACTCCAACGGGACACTATAAATAAAATTATTTGTGGTTCCCGGTGGATGGCTAAGCTGAGTTTTGTGAAGTGGAAGGAGGGTATATCGATGCATATTAAGCCGAGCGTACTATATAGGCCGGTCGTCCCACTACACCAACGGTTACTATTTCACTAACCCCTAACGGCTATATTTTGTTGATGAACCTATATAAAGACGCTCAATCCACCGATTTTTAAACACACTCAACTACATTTCATTCTATTCACAAAAAAATCTCTCATCCTGTTCATTAGTTTCATTCACTATGAATATGAAAAATGAAGAAACACAATTGTTAAGCGAGAAACATTTTCCCAACAACAAGAAACGTTTATACGCGGATGGATCAAATGGATGCAGATTCAGACGATGAGAGATCCAAAACCAACGACATGCTACAATCATACACCTAGCAAGTTCCACGAGATCCAGAACCAGGAGATGTATTCTTCAGAAGATATACACGGAGATTTTGATAGGAAGGTCATGAACAAATGATACATGATTATTTTCTTATTAGAAGTGTCTACTCTCATCAAGATTTTCAACGCATTACAGGATGCCACAACACTTGGTTATGCGGATTATTGGAGATCTTTGTCGGGTAAACACTAAATTCAACTATCAATTTGATGCATGAAACATACGAGGGCATAATCTTGAACAAAAGGTAACCACGACCCTAAGGATTATGGGTTATGGTTTGCCTGCGGATGCCCGTGATGAGTACATTCGTATGGCCAAAAAAACAGCATACGATTATCTAAAAATGGTTTAGAAAATATAGTCAACCATTTTGGTCCACGTTTTTTCTGACAACACGCAAAGATGATGTCAATCGACTACCGACTTAGAATGCGGAGAGAGGCTTTCAGGAATGCTATGTAGCCTTGATTGTATGCATTGGGTGTGGCATGGATGTCCGTATGCTTGGCAAAGGTAATTATAAGGCTACTACACAAAACCAGTGTGGTTTTGGAAGTGGCAACTTCTTATAATTTTTGGATATGGAAGGTTTTCTCGGCCTTCCGGGTTGCAACAACGACATCAATATCTTGCACAAATCACCATTATTCGAAGAATTGAAGTATGGACATGCTCCAGCTTCTAATTTCACCATCACACAACTATAACATGGGGTATTTTTGGGGGTCGAAATTTATCCAGCGTGGTCAACTTTAGTTCAAGCTTAAGATGAGATACCTATAAACGGGGAATTTGTCCGTGCTAAAAGGTTATTTAACAGAAAACAGATGGCATGTAGGAAGGATATGGAACGTGCATTTAGAATTTTGAAAAGAAAGCTCCATATAATTTGTGGACCATATCGTTCGTTTAAACCAATAGAAATGAATAGAATTATGCTCACCTGCATCATTTTTGCACAATATGGTAAAGAAACTCGACGGGATAAAAGTTGGGTTCATTATACATATAAAGATTTAAGGAAGGAAGTACAACCCGCCTGGGGTGTGCCTACAAGAGAGTATAGAACGGTAGAAGAGAGAATTCAAAATGGTGGTTTACATTTAAGACTAAGGGAGGATCTCACTGGCACTTATGGGATGATTTTGGAAGAAGAAATCCTGACAGGATTTAGCCTCGTATGATTTAGTTTGTTTTTTTACTGTAATTTGATTTGTTTACTTTGTTTTCAGTAATTTGATTCGCGTACTTTGATTTTGGTAATTTGATTCGTGTACTTTGATTTGAAAGCTGCAACTTAGGATTAGATTTAATTTAAAATTAAAGGATTACATTAATAATTTAAACTAACAACTAAGTCGATAATTTGAACTAAGCAAGTGTAATGGCATTATTGATATCCTCCTCTAAGGCGTCTTCTTACCAGAAGAATCATCATCAACTGATGGCCGTTGCTGGTCCTTTTGTGCTTGAATTGCATTAAATTCATCTTGCCAGCACCGCAATTGTGCCCGATTCACCTTGGAAGTGTACATTCCAAATATTCCTCGTACGTGTGCATTAAAAATATGATTTTCAACTGCCTTACGACCTTTCTTCATTTCTGATGACATTTTCTTACGTTGAACTAATTTAACCATATCATTCTTTCCTTGTTTTTCAAAATAATCTTGAAGGTTGAAATCAGCAGAAGTTGATGATTGTGCAGCATCTTGAGCTGCCTTTCTGAGATTTTTTGCTTTTTTTTTACACCCACTCCATCCCATACATTAACATTCAGATTAGAATTACCATGTACTGATGCACCAGTGTTGGGTTGAGGGTATGAGTTTGTTTCTGATGAATAATAAGGAGAACCTTGAAAAGACGAGGGTACCCAAATATACCACAATCTTAAACTTTTCCACCTATAAGTCCTCTTACCGAAAGTGATTGTCTATGGTGAGTCGAAACAATACAAACGAATCGGTATTCACACTTTGTGTGATCGTCTATGGATACAAGATCGAGACAATACAACAATCAAAGTGTGATTACTTGATAATAGGTTCGGACTTAACCAAACTCTATAGGATCACAATCAAGTAATACGGAGTTAACGTTTGTGTAATTTACTTATAATTATAATAACAACAAATATAATTACGGAAAACAAAAGTAAATGACACAGCAAGATTTTGTTAACGAAACCGCAAATGCGAGAAAAACCCCAGGACCTAGTCTAGAATTGAATACTCTCAGAATTAAGACGCTATACAAAATCAAACCAACCCGTATAGTTAAGACCAAGCAACTAAACCTATAGTTCACCTAGTTTCTTCAGTATCCCTGCACTTCCCCTGGTTCGTATTCCAAATAGTAAAGGAACAAAAAATCTGTTCGGTAACAACTTTATTCAATCTCAGTGATATGAGTTAGACAAAGGCTATCTGTTTAATCCAATATACTCCTTTGTCGGGTTTAGATCTATCTATCCAACAACTACCAAAATAGCAGAATTTAGATTTTGCAATCAAAAATAGGATCTATCAAGACACTATATAATAATGCCGATCTACGCAACTAATCAATCAAATCTATCAAAGATAAACCGATTTTAGTTGGATCCCGGTAGATCAAGTTTTGTGCACACCAAAGATTATGAACCCAATAAGAAATCTTCTTTGTATTCAAATCTTCTTTAATCTTCAATAAACACCTGCACACCACAACTTGAATCTCTTGTGATCAATCACGCACAGAACGGAGATGCAGTAACAATGGATTATCACAAGGCGTCTTTAGATCTACAAACAGTTCTAAAGATCCCGTCGACACTTCAATCTAGTTTGAGTGAATCTTATATCGAAGAGGAGATTCTCAAGAATAAACAAACTTGTGCAATTAAAGTTCAACAACCGTTAGTCAACCAAATCAAATCGAAAACTAATAATACTGCAATTATCTAGTTTCCCACCAACGGTACTCGTTGAGCTACTTGATCCATGAGAAGTCTTTAAACGGCGGTCGTGAAGAGATTTAGCCTAATTAGGGTACTTTTCCTCTCCGAATAGAGCGGCTCCACCCATTAACAACACAACAAGGTAGTTTTTTGGCTCTTAGGATAGTTTACGAAATGCAAACTTGGGTATTTATAGACCAAGGAAGTTTGGACACCAAGGAATTTCCAAAACCGAAATATTCTTAAGATATGCACTATATTTCCAAATCGGTTTTCATAATTCTGGAAATGGTCTCACCCAAAATTAATCGAAATCTTACTAGAAAATCTCCAATTAGTAACGCATTACCAATTTTTATTTTCGAGAGATATGCGTTTTAATTCTTTGGTAATTAAAAGCATATAAAATTAACAACCTTAATTAAAAGATTCTCAACTTATTTGATCCAGGATCTCCTTTAGTTATTAAGGAATATCTTTGAACAATAAAAGATAAGAGTTACTGAGAACATGTTCAAAGTATGTCGACATCTTATTCTTTGTAAATCCTTTTTCATATTTACAATCTTGGAACCGATTATACCACACTTTCAAACAAGTTGTTTGGTTTATCGATTTAGAAGAACTATGTGATTGATCAAATATCAATACACTAATCATGGGTTTATGGTTCTACCAAACACAAGGATCGTTTTTACCTTAATATGGTTCTTGGGACCAGGTTATCGATTTACCGGGATCAGTTATCATCAATTACAGGACGGTTACCATATTCTCATGGTATTACTTGTGATCGGTTACACTAGTCACTAGGATCAGTTACACAATTACGAGGACGGTTACACCAATTACAAGGATCGATTACAACTCTTTTGTGATCGGTCATACCAATTACAAGGATCGATTACAACTCTTTTGTGATCGGTCATACCAATTACAGGATCGGTTACACCAATTACACATATCGATCATACCATCTAAGTTGATTACTTAGGATCGGTTACACTAATAAAAGTCATACTACATTGTGACTAGTTTTACCAAGATACATAACAAGTTATGATCGGTTTTACTAACTCACATATTGGTAATCCAAAGATATGCAATGAGTAACAATACCAATAAGCCTAGTGATTTCCATTTCGATTCATAAAACAAGTTCATGAATGTACTTCCTTTAAACAAATGTAAACATTGTTTCCTAGGATGAAATCTTCACCTTTACCCATACACATAATCACAATAGCATTTAAACAATTATGTCGACGTCTTATATACGAAATTTAAAAGATAGTCATTATACTTCATATTCTAATTCCTTAACACTATTTCTACTAGAGTATATCATTCACGACTTATGATTATGCTTTCAATATAGAACGACTTGAAATATACGTTGGGAATGAAAC
>JAJJWW010013429.1:0-36150 GCA_023531295.1 Papaver armeniacum
TGATAGGTGTAGAATACACCGTATTTAATATCTAGTATTTATGCTTTCTTTGCGAGTTTTCTTGTAAGTTATGTGTCTTATGTGTGCTTTTGAGTTTATTAGGTGTTTTGGAGTCAGTTGGAGCAAAAAGACCAGTGGAACTCGTTCAAATACAAGATTTCTACTTTTCATTGTGTGAGGCGAGAAGGTGAAGACAATGGCGATGAAAAGAGCGGAGTCATTGAGGCTCGTATGAAGAAGTTATGGGCAAAAGGAGAACTCGGAAGACTAAAAGGGCGAAATGGTCATTTTCTAGGCCAAGTGCTATTGCCACCCCACCGTAGGTTAAGGGTAGTCTTTACCATTGAGGGTGACTGGTTTAATGGAAGTGCTAAAGGAGTCAGCCAAGATTAAGGGGTTGTCTCTTTTGGTAGCTACATCCCAAAGCTGGGTGCTGTGTTAATCTTTATTCCTACACAAGATCTCAAAATACGAGAAGAAGTTATTTCTTCTTATCATCTTCCGTCTGAAAGGCGTGACCATGGAATTCAGAGAGAGGCTGTAGAGAGATTGGGAAGGAAATCGAGTTAGTGTCATAATTTCTTTGAGATGAGAGAGGAGATCGATGGGGGTTTTAAATTTGCCATTCTTTCTTTTGTTAGTCCAAGTGATTGAGAGAGATATGGAAGAAGGAGCCGTTCGATGTTGAGTGAAGAAGAAATCTATGAACTGATGTTGTTCGATGTTGGATGAGGTTATGAATGGTTTTATAATGAATGTGATTGTTATAGGGAAAAAGAGATATTGAGAGCTTAAGAGTCTACGACTAGTTGAAGTTGATTACCACGAGAACATACAATCGAGTGTTTGATAAAATGCACGAGTGAGTACTCTTGCAATGGTCCACTTCAGCGCGGCTAGCTATGAGTTTAGGTCATCGGAGTTCAAACTACAATGATTATGAGAAGTTTGTATACGAAAAAGAACAAGACAGAGTGGCTTGAACTCGGTGGTTTTGTTTGAGTTTATGGGTCATATTATTGAGCATTGAAACAACAAGGGTTGTTATTTTGCAAATGGGTTTGTTAGAGATGATGAGTCGATGGAATTAAAGGCATTGTGAATTGGTGAGTATGGCGGTGGCTTGATCTAGTGAAGAATGAATGGGTACATTTTGGAGTGGTCTTTGGCAATGGAATTGAAGGTGGTTTGTGCTTGATTTATCGGGTCTTGCGGTGGCCAATAACGAGAGAGAGGCGGTGAGGCTTATGGTTGGACCATGTTCTTGTTGTGATGGCGGGGGGTTGATGGTTGATCATGGATCTTTGGTCTTTGATGAGTCGGAAGTTAGTCGCGAGAGAGATGAAGTAATTGCGAGGCACAAAATACTGCAAATTGGAATTGTTGGCACTGAGCTGGATGATTTGGCGAGAGTGGCACTCATGGAAGATGCATGAGGCTGCTAATGGAGATGACTTGGTTTGTTGTATGAGGGAATGACAAGAAGAATGAGGTGAGAGAAATTGGTATTTTGCTGCTCATATGGTCATGGCTTGAGCAAGAGGAAGGTGAGATGAATTACTGGGGCTAAGTCTTACAGTCGGTGCAGGAGTGGTAGTTGCTCTGGTGTTTGTCTTTGAGAAGATATGATTGTGGTAGCTTACGGTGGCACGAGATACTACAATTGAGTTGGAGTTCTTTGAGTCGAGAATGGGAGTGTCAAGTTGAAGTGGCCGCATTTCTTTGTTGCGATGGCTCGAGCTAGGTATGGCTTGAGTCAGGTGAGGGTTAGGCGGGGTAATATGTGTGGCTGCTGTGGATTAAGGTGTGGTAGCGAGGCTTGAGTGGGATTGTTTGGTGTAGATGATAACTCGAGTAATGGCGTGCAATGACAAGTAGAGTCTCACAGGGGTTAATCTAGGATTAGGAGGCTGAAGTTCAGTCTGAAGATTCTACAAGGATTTGAACTTGGGATTATAATGTGGAATGGCAGAGATACTCAGGGAGATTGTGATGAGAAAGTGCAGGTTCATAGTTTTGTGGTGTTATGGCATGGTCCAGTGCTTGGAAGTGAAGTGGTTTGGCATTGTAATGGTGAGCATTACAGGGAGACTGTGTCTAGTTCAAATGGTGGTTGTGGTGTTTTGTAGCTGGAATTTGGGTTGATTTTGAGCTCAAGATGGGCTGAGTGGGGTTTGCAAATGGAAGCTGAAATGGAAGGCTGTATCGCGGGAGGTAAAGTGTTCTTGCCATTGAGCCAAAGGGAATGAGATAGGCGTAGTTCGATGGGAGAAGACACTGAGCAAATTTGGAGGTTACGGTTTGCGGATGTAGGCTGAGCGAATGTATTTGTACATGCATTGCAGCATTGGAGTTGAGAAACTGAGTGCGAATGATGGAGGTGCGCCGAGAAGTGCAAATCTTTTGGAGGCAGTGAAAGGCTGCGGTTCGGTGGTTACTCATGAATGTGTGGGTATGAGCTGACACAGATGAAGAAATGGTCAAGAAACGGCGGTTGAAGTTGCACAAGAGCTGAAATTGGTTTAGGTGGCATTCTAGTTCAGAGAAGATATAAAAAGTGATGTGGAGGAATCTGTTGGCAGCTAGAGCTGCAGTTAAGGCTGTAGATGGACTGAGGTGGCGAACACGCGAGTAAACTTGAGCTGCAGGATGATGATGAGAGAATTGACAATTGCAGATGCAATTCAGTGTCAGGAATTGAGCTGAATGAGTTGGCCAGTACTGAGATTGAATTGAACAAAAGTGCAGCCGCAGTGCGAAAGCGGCAGCGAATTGGTGCACCGGTGAGCCTAGTTCCATTAGCCGGATTTTGGAACCGTAAGTGGGAATCACAATGATTCAGTGAATCACGAAGAGTGCAGTCGGATGCAAGAATCGGCGGCCGGACATATGGGCTACAGTCGCTTTTGGGTGCGTTTTCATGAAAGGAATGAGAAGTTGGGTTTGATGGTTTTTGTGAATGTGTGGACTGCGAGAGAAGCAAAGCGGAGCTCTACTGGAAGTGTAGAATTGCCTGGTGATAGTACGATGACAAAGGTGGCTGAGATATTTTCCGACGGCCGGATTCGGCTGGCAGCCGGTTCCGGTGATAGCGTCGGCTTAATTCAGCGGCGCTTTTGGACCCAAAATTCCAGAGACATATTTTTCACTCCTGGGCTTAGTGGACCAACTTGGAGACGGGTTTTGAGAAGAATCAACCTAATTTTGGGAAAGTATCCTTATGGGGAGAAAAGCATATAAATAGAACTTTTTCTCTAAACCTAGATATATCTCCATTAGGGAGACTTCTACTTTTGTTCTAGGGTTTCACATGATAGGTTCTTAAAACTCTCTATGATGATTTCCAAAAACACAAGTAACTAAGTTTTTATTATTGGTTGAAGATGTAGTTGGATTTTGCAACCAAGTTATGATTTTTATGAATTAGTTTTCTCTCAATATTATCGTTCACTTTCTACGGGTTATAATAATTGCATGATTGATGGATTGCAATATGATTGAATGTTTGTTTAGTCGAGTCTAGAATTGATTGAACTCACATCCATATCTAGCTATTTTAGGGTTTTTCATCAAGCGATAACCTTGAATACAAGTAGCATGATATGTTTACGGTTTGTAGTGATACACTCTCGTAATCATATGTAGAGTTTGACCATTGTCGAATTGTTTTGCGCAGCGCATGACAATTGCATTGATTAGCCTATTTGAAACTTAATGCTCCTAGGAATTGAACTTGATTAGCGCAAGGCGTTAGGTTATTCTTTAGGTAGAATTCACATACGCGACCCTAATGTGTGTGTTGATAACTTTGGAAATTACGGAGTATTCTTGCAATAAGGTATTCTATGGCTTTTGATGATAGCGAGATTAAATACGAATTCTATTCATACATTCATAAACTTGTTTACAATTGAAGATGAAACCTTTATCAATATTTCACATCCTTGATTTGCGTTCTTTATTTGCTTTTTTGTTTATTTTTATTTACACAATCGAAATTCTTAGGGTGTTTTATATAGGAAACCATAACAATTTGACAACCTAGACCGCTCTGTGGGAGCGATCCTTTCTTGCCCTTGCTATATTTATATTTTGAGTAGTAAGAAAGTGTAATTTATTTTGGCGCTTACACGACCGCGATCAAATTTTTAGTAGATTCTTGCAGGGAGGCAGCGGTTGTTAATTGTTTCTGGGTTCTTATTTTTGCTTTTATTTTTGTTTTACTTTTTCTTATTCTTTGGTTCTTATTCGAGTTTTGAGAATCTCGTTTCAGGTACCAATTTCTATGGACGGAGCTTATTGGAGCAATCAATACGGCTTTCAACCTCAACAACATAACAATTATCACCCTTATGGGGAGTATAATCAAAACCAATCCTTTGGCTATGATCAATACTCCACGTACCCTATGAGTTATTCTCATACATATCAACCTTCTTATGGTGGTTATGTAAGTGAGCAACCACAAGGAGGGAGAATAGTTGTTTTCCTTATAATTTTTCCTCTAGTTTGGTAGATGAAATGCAACAATTTATGGACAGACATGGAGTCAATTTGTGGACAACCAAGCGTGGGACCAATTTCATCGCCAAGAATGTGCTCATAGTATGTTTGGACCAATTTACGATCGTAGTTATGATCATCCACCCATTCAAAGGGAATATAATTGGCCTAACAATACGGAGGTAAGTAATTCTACTTTGTCTATGTCGAATGAGCTTTACAAACAAATGGAACACTATTTTCAGAATTTGGATGAATCACTCCAAGAGCTTCAAAAAGGTGTTTCCACTTTAAGACAAGGCATTGATGAGTACAAGGAGGAAATGAATAATTATGTTGAAAAAGGCGAACCTTGGGGGACTTTTGTTGATATTTGTGTAGTTAACTCAACTCTTGATCGTAATAATGATCATTCACCTATTCAAAAGGATGAGTTAGAGATTAGCAACACTAAATTCAGCGAGGACCAATGTTATGATGACTATGATAGTGATGATGATTATTATGAAAATACATTGCCTAAACCAATTCATGGTGACATCCCCGAGGAGTTTATAATGGAGTCTTTTTGCGATCAAGGTGAAGTCGAAGAGGAATATGTCGACACTTGTGTGGATTACTCAAGCATTGATCTTTATAACGATCAAGAACCTATTCAAAAGGTAGAGCTTGAGGATGATGCAATGAGTGTTCTAAAGAAATTCCTTATGGACAATATTGCATCCGCAAAAGAGTATGTGCCTTACAACAAAAAGGAGGAATATGTTGAGAATGTGACGGTTTTGACCAATATTGTGGAAGACCCAATTGAACTTGTGCATGATTGTAATGATGATGTTTATGTCGATACTTTGGTTAAGGCAGAAACGGACGAAGAATGGTTGCAAGGTTTGATAGAGGACCATGATATACAAGAGGTGAATAATTCACTTGAGTTTTTCAAGGATGAAGAGGATTCCGTGATACAAGAGATTGTGAAAGGTTTATCTAACCCTTTGCCTATTATTTCTTCTCCTTTACCTCTTATTGGTTTGAATTTATGTGCTTCGAGAATATTGTTGAATGACTTTGTTTCTCGTTTTCCGCCATTAGAGACACTTGATTCTCATACTATGCAGGTTATGGAACAAGAAACCGTGGAAGTACCCGACGTCTATATTCTTTATACACTTCCATGTGTGGACAAGAATAAGTGTGGGGGAAGCTTTTATCGGTTCATAGCTTCACTTTTGCTTTATGTTACTAATATTTGTGTGAAGCTAGTGTTTGCAAAACAGGTTCTATGGACGGATCCCCAACTTTTCCGATTATTGGTGTATGGGGAATGAATCTTACAAGAAGCTAAGTCGGGCCGTCGACTATAAAACAAGCGCTTAGTGGGAGGCAACCCACCGGTTTTGTATCTCTTATCCTTTTGCATTTTATTTTTGTTTCGTTTATTTATTTATTTTTACTGTTTTTATATCATATGTGCATCCCTATGTTTAATTTCATTGAGTCCGTAATCTATCTTAGAAGAGAATTATGACGAATACCTTTTTCGTTAGAAAATTTCAGACTGCGCGTAGTTCAGTCCAGAGACCATAACTGTCAGACCGTTTATCAAAACACTGTGAAATTTTGACACTGTGTAGAAAACACGTAGGTGAACAACTTTTTGTGAAATGGAGTTTTTCCAAATTCCTTACCAATTTGCACAGTTTTTGCGTTTTATCTGCTGTTATGTCAGAATTCATAATTTTCGGTTTTACAAATTGAGGACAATGTGAAGTTTAAGTGTGGGGAGCATTTATATGTTTGTATAGTTTGTTTTTGACACCATTAGTGGATGGAACCATTTTGAATGCAGGAGTTGAGGAACTAATTAACTAAAAGGGAAGAATATAGCTCGAAATCACAAATTAACATGATAGTTGTTACCATATCTCGGAATATCACCATATCACATTCTATTTTTATTTTTCCACATTTATCTATTATTCTCTAAGTGCTTTGGTGGGTCACTAAAAATCGACGTGTTATTCTGCTAGGATGAAATAGAGTGGTTGAGTTACTAGAAAAAAAAAAAAATTGAAAAAATTGAACAATTGAAAAAAAAAAAAAAAAAAAAAGAAAAAAAAAAAAAAAAGGACCGATCAATTAGACCAAAACGGAATAAAAAGACACTTGGGAATAGCAGTATGTGTGAAACGTAGTCCCTGTCTCCGTCGCCTAAACAAGCGTGGAATGCGAGGATCCAAGGCAACTATCATGTACTTAGCGACAAGAAGCATGCGCTTGGATCCAAAAGATCTAATCATGCCGTCTAAAAAAAAAAAAAAAAAAATTGTATCCAGTTTGATCCAATCAAAAAAAAAAAAAAAAAAAATTTATATTATTGTGTTGAATAAAGTCACTTTTGGTTCCCTTGTATATGCCAATTGATTTGATGTAGCATTCGGCACTAAGTAGCTCAATCCAATAGGATTAGGTTCATCTTAGCGATGACCTTGAGACAGGATATGGGAAACATCGAACACTTGTGAATATTCGCCAACATCTACATCTATATCCATCTTCTTAATCTTTTCATTGTGATTGTGGTTTGTTAGTTTCCGAGTATTGTGGCTTGTTCGACTATCTATTTAGAGTTTATTTACTAATATATGAATTGAATTTGCAAGGTACCTCCTCCTGTAGTCATTTTGGATTCGTTCATTGATTTGTCACAAATAGACGGAGTTTGAAATATAGGTTTTGTAGGTATATCTCTAGTAAACCTTCACGAGACTATAACTCGTCCACTAGGGACACCTAGGGGTTTAAAGGCTTGTTATTTATGCTAAAAGTGACCGTAGCCTCGACGACACGGAGTTGTATGTATCTTTTTGGAATTGTTTTGTTTGATTTGCTCGAGGACTAGCAAAGTCTAAGTGTGGGGGAATCTGATAGGTGTAGAATACACCGTATTTAATATCTAGTATTTATGCTTTCTTTGCGAGTTTTCTTGTAAGTTATGTATCTTATGTGTGCTTTTGAGTTTATTAGGTGTTTTGGAGTCAGTTGGAGCAAAAAGACCAGTGGAACTCGTTCAAATACAAGATTTCTACTTTTCATTGTGTAGAGGACGAGAAGGTGAAGACAATGGCGAAAGAACGGAGTCATTCAGAGCTCGTATGAAGAAGTTATGGGCAAAAGGAGAACTCGGAAGACTAAAAGGGCGAAATGGTCATTTTCTAGGCCAAGTGCTATTGCCACCCCACCGTAGGTTAAGGGGTAGTCTTTCTGTTAAGGGGTGACCTGGTTTAATGGAAGTGCTAAAGGGAGTCTAGCCAAGATTAAGGGGTTGTCTCTTTTGGTGGCCTACATCCTAAAGCTGGGTGCCTGTGTTAATCTTTATTCCTACACAAGATCTCAAAATACGAGAAGAAGTTATTTCTTCTTATCATCTTCCGTCTGAAAGGCGGCCATGGAGTTCAGAGAGAACTATAGAGAGATTGGGAAGGAAATCGAGTTAGTGTGCGGCTGCTGAGATGAGAGAGGAGATCGATGGGGTTTTTCTGAGCTGCCATTGCTGCTGTTGGTCCGAGTGATTGAGAGAGATATGGAAGAAGGAGCCGTTCGATGTTGAGTGAAGAAGAAATCTATGAACTGATGTTGTTCGATGTTGGATGAGGTTATGAATGGTTTTATAATGAATGTGATTGTTATAGGGAAAGAGATATTGAGAGCTTAAGAGTCTACAGCTAGTTGAAGTTCAGATTACCACCAGAACATACAATCAGTGTTTGATAAAATGCCTGAGTGAGTACTCCTGCAGCAGTCCACTTCACAGCAGCAGCTAGCTATGAGTTTAGGTCATCGGAGTTCAAACTACAATGATTATGAGAAGTTTGTATACAGAAAAGAACAAGACAGAGTGGCTTGAACTCTGGTGGTTTTGTTTGAGTTTATGGGTCATATTCTGAGCATTGAAACAACAAGGGTTGTTTTTGCAAATGGGTTTGTTAGAGATGATGAGTCTGATGGAATTAAAGGCATTGACAGAATTGAGCTGAGTATGGCAGTGGCTTGATCTAGTGAAGAATGAATGGGTCTGTTTTGGAGTGGTGCTGGCAATGGAATTGAAGGTGGTTTGTGCTTGATTTGTCAGGTCTTGCGGTGGCCAATAACGAGAGAGAGGCAGCTGAGGCTTATGGTTGGACCATGTTGCTGTTGTGATGGCAGGGGTTGATGGTTGATCATGGATCTTTGGTCTTTGATGAGTCGGAAGTTGAGTCGCATGAGAGAGATGAAAGTAATTGCGGGCTGGCACGCAAATTGGAATTGTTGGCCTGAGCTGGATGATTTGGCAGAGCTGGCACTGTGGAAGATGCATGAGGCTGCTAATGGAGATGACTTGGTTTGTTGTAGCAGGGAATGACAAGAAGAATGAGCTGCAGAAATTGGTGTTGCTGCTCATATGGTCATGGCTTGAGCAAGAGGAAGCTGAGATGAATTACAGGCTAAGTCTGGTGTTTGGGAGTGGTAGTTGCTCTGGTGTTTGTGCGAGAAGATATGATTGTGGTAGCCACGGTGGCCCGAGATACTACAGCCGAGTTGGAGTTCTTTGGTCGCAGAATGGGAGTGTCAAGTTGAGCTGAGCCGGCACTGCTGTTGCGATGGCTCGAGCTAGGTATGGCAGGTCAGGTGAGGGTTGAAGCAAGTAATATGTGTGGCTGCTGTGGATTAAGGTGTGACTGGCGAGGAGCAGTGGAGATTGTTTGGTGTAGATGATAACTCGAGTAATGGCAGTAACAGCAGCAAGTAGAGTCTCCTGGGGTTAGTACCGGATTAGGAGCTGAAGTTCAGTCTGAAGATTCTACAAGGATTTGAACTTGGGATTATAATGTGGAATGGCAGAGATACTCAGGGAGATTGTGATGAGAAAGTGCAGGTTCATAGTTTTGTGGTGTTATGGCATGGTCCAGGTACTGGAAGTGAAGTGGTTTGGCATTGTAATGAGCTGAGCATTACAGGGAGACTGTGTCTAGTTCAAATGGTGGTTGTGGTGTTTTTGTAGCATTTGGAATTTGGGTTGATTTTGAGCTCAAGATGGAACTGGTGGGGTTTGCAAATGGAAGCTGAAATGGAAGGCTGTATCGCAGGAGGTAAAGTGTTGCTGCCATTGAGCCAAAGGGAATGAGATAGCTGTGGTTCGATGGGAGCAGATTTGGCAAGGCCGGAGTTGCGGTTGCGGATGTAGGCTGAGCGAGAGATGTATTTGGTACATGCATTGCAGCATTGGAGTTGAGAAGCGGCTGCGAATGATGGAATTGCGCCGAGGGAAGTGCAAGTCTGGGAGACAGTGAAGTGCTGGGTTCGGTGGTTACTCATGAATGTGTGGGTATGAAATGGACACGAGATGAAGAAATGGTCAAGAAACGGCGGTTGAAGTTGCACAAGAGCTGAAATTGGTTTAGGTGGCATTCTAGTTCAGAGAAGATATAAAAAGTGATGTGGAGGAATGCATTTGTGACTAGAGTCGCTTGATTAAAGTATAGATGGACTGAGGTGGCGAACACGCGAGTAAACTTGAGCTGCAGGATGATGATGAGAGAATTGACAATTGCAGCTGCAATTCAGTGTCAGGAATTGAGCTGAATGAGTTGGCCAGTACTGAGATTGAATTGAACAAAAGTGCAGCACTGTGCGCGAAGGCGGAAATTGGTGCACCCGGTGAGCCTAGTTCCATTAGCCGGATTTTGGAACCGTAAGTGGGAATCACAATGATTCAGTGAATCACGAAGGGGGTACGAGTCGGATGCAAGAATCGACGGCCGGACATATGGGCTACGAGTCACGCTTTTGGGTACGTTTTCGCAAGGAATGAGAAGTTGGGTTTGATGGTTTTTGTGAATGTGTGGACTGCAGAGAAGCAAAGCGGAGCTACTGGAAGTGTAGAATTGCCTGGTGATAGTACCCGATGACAAAGGTGGCTCGAGATATTTTCAGACGGCGGATTCCGGCGACGGCGACCGGATTCCGGTGATGACGTCAGCAATTCCGGCGACGCTTTTGGACCCAAAATTCCAGAGACATATTTTTCACTCCTGGGCTTAGTGGACCAACTTGGAGACGGGTTTTGAGAAGAATCAACCTAATTTTGGGAAATTATCCTTATGGGGAGAAAAGCATATAAATAGAACTTTTTCTCTAAACCTAGATATATCTCCATTAGGGAGACTTCTACTTTTGTTCTAGGGTTTCACATGATAGGTTCTTCTAAACTCTCTATGATGATTTCCAAAAACACAAGTAACTAAGTTTTTATTATTGGTTGAAGATGTAGTTGGATTTTGCAACCAAGTTATGATTTTTATGAATTAGTTTTCTCTCAATATTATCGTTCACTTTCTACGGGTTATAATAATTGCATGATTGATGGATTGCAATATGATTGAATGTTTGTTTAGTCGAGTCTAGAATTGATTGAACTCACATCCATATCTAGCTATTTTAGGGTTTTTCATCAAGCGATAACCTTGAATACAAGTAGCATGATATGTTTACGGTTTGTAGTGATACACTCTCGTAATCATATGTAGAGTTTGACCATTGTCCGAATTGTTTTGCGTAACGCATGACAATTGCATTGATTAGCCTATTTCGAAACTTAATGCTCCTAGGAATTGAACTTGATTAGCGCAAGGCGTTAGGTTATTCTTTAGGTAGAATTCACATACGCAGCCCTAATGTGTGTGTTGATAACTTTGGAAATTACGGAGTATTCTTGCAATAAGGTATTCTATGGCTTTTGATGATAGCGAGATTAAATACGAATTCTATTCATACATTCATAAACTTGTTTACAATTGAAGATGAAACCTTTATCCAATATTTCACATCCTTGATTTGCGTTCTTTATTTGCTTTTGTTTATATTTATTTACACAATCGAAATTCTTCCGGTGTTTTATATAGGAAACCATAACAATTTGACAACCTAGACCTCTCTGTAGGAACGATCCTTTCTTGCCCTTGCTATATTTATATTTTGAGTAGTAAGAAAGTGTAATTTATTTTTGACGCTTACGACCGCGATCAAATGCTTCTTTGGAAAAAAAAAAAAGGAAGATGGAAAGGTATCTTGATTGGAAGGCTGTTGGAGCGGTTCGAGTTTGAGAGAGCAAATCCCAAAATATTTGCAGGACCATGCGGGGAGGGTGAACCCAAAATTGAGAAGAAGCCTCTTGTAAGGATATATCCGGAGCTGCTCATGTGGAAGAAGCCGGTGCCTCGATGAAGATCTTCTGACGTTTCCAAAGATGAAGATGATGAAGAAAGTAGTGATGAAGAGAAATCGTCATCTGGAGATAGTGATACTTCCCCCGCGTCATCGGTGTATGTTGTGGCGAGCGGTGTTTTGTTTAAAAAAATTTAGAGTTTAAAAAATTTGAAGATGATCGGCAATGTTTTAACAAAATAGCTTTCTCGATGCTTACTTCAATCCTCTTAAACTTACGATGGGTGATGGCGGGTCTTTTTTTTGTGGTGTGTCTCTCTTTGGTTAGTTTTTGATGTTGTTTTTAGAATTTCCTAATGATGTTGAAATGGTGTTGGTGATGGTGGTGACAAACAAGTCTTGTTCTAGGGCTTTAGTAGGTTTAGTAAGTTGAATTTTTGGTGTTTATGTCGTTGAAAGGTCATTTTTCTTGGTTTGTAATTATGGCGAGACACCTTTGGTAGTATGTTTAATGGTATGGTGGTTGATTTGAATGTAACTGCACTTGTTTGCACTTCTAGTAATGTTTCTGGTACTAGAACTAGTAAGATAGTTACATGATTGATGAGCAAAGTAGCAAATTGGATGAGTAATTTCAAGAATAAAGGCTGTAGTTGTTGATTTTGGTAGGATGAACACTAAACTGCATACGCCAGAAATTTTTTGGTGACGTCACGGTGGACGAAGCGAGCTCTGCAACTTCATGTTCGTTTCTTTTACTGTTGGAGCACTTCAATAGGCTACCATTACGACATTATATATATATATATATATATATATATATATATATATATTATTAATAGGGCTTGTCAGCATATACAAGCTCCATAAGAGGCTAATTGGTCACCTGACAAAAGATCTGCTAGTGGAATGGTAATTTTTGTGGGTCCAACTTAATCTCTGGTGTTCTAGGAAGTAGAAGACTATCTCTCCTTAAAGCACGAATCTTTGGGTTCGTGCTCTTGCGGATACAACATTTGAGCTTATCTAGGTTCGTCTCTATTAGGTGAGCTTAATTTTCATTGCCTAAAAGCTGCGGGTCCCGTGGTATGACAATATAGGAGCCAACTATTTGACTGTTAGTCCTATATTTCATAATTGAAATAATATTTCACTATGTTAGAATTAGTGGTTTTAAATCTTTGGATGTGCGATTTCTATCAACTCAAAATCAGATAGTTAGATATCTTTGCCAAGGGAATGTCTACTTATCGGTTCTCTACTCTAAAGCTTAATCTTAGCGTTTTTGCTCCTCCATAACCACAAGACTTGCGGGGAGGAGGTGGGTGTTTGAATTGTGCTTGCGTGATTTGCTCGTGTGGTAACCCGATAGATGTTATGTCTATATGTGCCGATTAGTGAATTAAATGCTTTATTTTTCTTCCTCTCGCGTAACAAGAATTTACTCAATTTGAATGATACTAAGTCTCGAGAGCTATGTTCAACGATATCTACTCTCTTAACCCTAATAATTGATTCTTCTTTTGATATCAATTTATTTTGGTTCTTCTTCAATTGTAATCCAAATCCTCCAAAATGGTCTAAAATTTTCAAATAAACTCTTGGGATGATTCGGTAAGAAGTATATATATTTTGTAGTATTAAATTAAACTATCGCTTTAAGCAATTTTAGGGTTTATTATTGTTAGTTTCATTAAAAATTAATTTCATCTTCATTTTTAATGGCTCGTTATTTTTAATAAGAAAGAAACTTCATTTAAAAAAAATTAAATGTAAGATTATATTTAGTTCTTCTCTAATTAGAGAATTTAACCGAGGAAGGAAAATTTGCACTCCAATATTGATCTATTCTAGAGGTTCTAACTCTCTTTGCTAAACTATTTGCTACTTCATTTGACTCCCTGTGCACAAAAGTGCATTTCCATTCTCTAAATTCTACTAATAAACTTCTGCAATCTTGAATTACATTATTATTAGTCCATCTGACTTTGCCTACACTTCCATTTATTGCATCAACTACATTTAGACAGTTTCCTTCCAAATGCAGTTTTTCCACAGCTGAAGCTTTTACCCACTTGATTGCTGCCAGTGCTGTTAAGGCCTCAGCTAGCTTCTCATCTTGAGCTAGCCCTGAGATTGATTGAGCTCCTCTACATTGCCATGCATTGGAAAACATTATCAGTCCAATACCCATATGTGTATTTTCTTTCATAAAAGCACCATCCAAATTTATCTTATGGTAACCACTTTCTGGCAAATGCCAAGGAATCACATTTCTACTCTGCCTAACATTTGACTTCTCCCTAACATGGGGATTGCATTCCATTCAGTTAACTCCTTATTAACCTGGGCCACTAATTTAGCTGCATGCACTGTACCATTATCAAAAACCACATCGCACCTCAGCTGCCAAATCTGCTAGATTGCAAAGCTAACAAACTGGACATATTTGTCTTACTCAGATCTTGATGCATTAGTGGATTGAAACCAGCTAGCAATCCGATCCTGCAGATTAGCATTAGCTATACTCCTTGCAATATTAGCATGTAAAGAAAACCATAGTCTTTTAGTAACTTCACACTCCATAAAAACATGGTTAGTTGTTTCAATATCATGCTGACATAAGGGACATTAACTAGGAATTGAGGACATGAATCTACCAATCTTACTTCTCACGGGAACACAATCATTAAGGCATTTCCATAAGAAATGTTTAACTTTTTGTGGGAGATTAAGTCTCCATAAGGCTTTCCAAGGGAAAGTGCTATTTCCAGAAACATTCAGATCTTGCAAAATACATTTATAAGATTTGACGAAGAACCCGTCCATTATGAGTTGGAGTCCACACGAGAGTATCCTTACTAGATTGTGGAACTCTTATTCTACGATTTCATTGGCAGTTTCATTATCAAATAGACAGTTTAAAGTGTCTACCTTCCACTTATCTTGTTCCCTGTATCAAAAATTGATTAACAGTTTTCATACCATTAGAAACAAAATTATTACTTAGTAAAGTATCTCTACTTGGTACCCGTTTTTCCTTCCAAATCTCTATGCAAGAACCATCCCCTACTTCCCAACAATAATATTTCCTAATCGGCTCAAGACCCCTACAACTACCCTTCCAAACCCAAGATACTGACTCAGTCCAAACAACATGAAGAGGATTAGAGTCGAGGAAAAATACTTATGACTCGTAATTTGAACCCAAAGTGCATCTGGTTCAATTAGCATTCTCCGAGCCAATTTTTCGGGAGGGCTATATTTAGGTATTACATCTTTCTTATATTGAGACCACCAAGCTCAATGGGTTTAGAAACATTATTGATCGCTGTCGTAGGCGTCAAAAATAAATTACACTTTCTTACTAGTCAAAATATATAATGAAGCAAGGGCAAGAAAGGATCGTTCCCACGAGAGAGGACTTAGGTTGTCAATATGTTTCGGTATCTTATAAGTAACACGGGGATTTTTGATTTTTATATACTAAAATAAAATAAAAGCAAACAATAAAGGTAAACAAATCAAATCAAGGATGAGAAAGTATTGGTCATGGATTTCAACATAATAACTAGAATTGATATTTTAATCTCAACTTTTATCAAAGGCCCTAGAATACCTTGATCGCAAGAATATCCCGCTAATCTCCTCTTGTCATCAACAAACACATTAAAAGATGCGAATACGAATTCTATCTAAAAGAACAACCTAACGTAAAAGCACTAATCAAGTTTAATTCCCTAGATGCATTAGGTTCTATGAAATCAGGCCAATCAAAGCAATCGAACGTGTAAAAGCACTAATCCAGGTTAACAAAGGTTATGGTACACATAAGATCATAAGAATATATCACTACAAACTATAATCTTATTTATGCTACTTGCAATCAAGAATTATCACTTTTGCGTATAATAACCCTAATCTAGCAATAAAGATGAAAGCAAACTCAATCGATTCGCGACTCGACTAAACAAGCATTCAAATCATGTAACAATATTAATAGTAAATCATAATCGATAATATGGAGACAAAAATAATTTATCATATTAAAACCCATATTTGGAAATCAACTTATTCCATAATCAATAATAAAAACTAGGTACTCATATTCATGGAGTTCATAACAAGAAGGAAGAAAACCTATCATGTTTCTAAACCCTAGAAAACAAAGTAGAGGCAAAGATCCCCTTCTTAGAATAGAGTCCCCTCCTTTATAATCTTTCTGCCCTTTTCTTTTCAAAATTAAACCACTTGCCAAGAAGTCGACATTCATTAGTGGGCCGGCAAAAAGCAGGTCCAACATCAAAGTCGGCTAAATGGATGAGCGGAGTCAAATCGTCGTGTTCGATTCCGGCCGAGGATTCAAACCGATTCGAGGTATTTCAGGCTCGTTCAGCTCAATTATAGCTCCTACCTGCAGGCCCTAATATACATCAAATTCAAACCGTTTGTGTAGACCTTTTCTAGCTTTGGTTCATGCATTGTTTGCGGCACATACATGTCTCCATAGTTTCACCAAATTCTTAACTTCTTATTGCCTTGCTTCATTTTTTGGCTTATTATGCAATTCACATTTCATGCGGCATAAACTCCATCTCGGGTTCAACCATTCCCCGTAGCCTTCTTGCATAGCATTCATACATCCCAGTGATAGGTGTCTAAAACACCTAATTTACTATCTAGTAGTTATGCTTTCTTTGCTATTTTTCGTGTGAATTATGTATCTTATGCGTGTTTTTGAGTATTTAGGTACTTTGGAGTCATTTGGAGTAAAAGAAGGAGAAGAAGTCACTCATTGGAGCGAAAATCCGAAGCCAACGATGAAAGAATGAGGTCACTCCAACATTGCATGAGAAGTTATGAACAAGATCGATGATTAAGCACAGTCGGTCCCTGGGCGCGGAATTATGCGAGAAGGCTTTGAATGGAGGGTGCCCATATCGAATCGGTGGGTGCTGATAGCCATCCCGAGGGTATTAGACCTCATCTTTCTTAGTTGATTAGATTCAAAACAACACAATCTTTGTTTCTCTCTTACAACACGAGTCAAGGCCGGGCGACAAAGGGTTCATCTTTGGCGGGATTGGTGAGTACCAAGGGTTCAAAGGAGATGTCGAATTCAGACCAAACTCGGTGAAATCAGGAAGAATTGCTGCCCAGCGAGGTTAGAGAAGAATTGAAGTTTTTGCCATCTCAATGGAGGTTAAATGAGGTTTTGGTTTCTGATTGGATCGAAGGAAACTCGAGTTTGATTCCATGTTGGTACAGGACAGAATATTGGTTGAATGGATTTGTGTTTTAAATGTCAAATGCAATGCAGGGAAGGAGCAGTGAGCTTTAGAGTCACCCAACAAGCTTAAAACGGAGTTACCAGTATCTGGCACACAATGTGTTTGTAAAAAGGCCTGAGTGACCAGTCTTTCCATTGTTGCTGCTCTAGCCATGGGTGTTATGTATGGTGACCATTTGTTGAAGCTGCAGTCGATTGCATTATGTGTGATGTGGAGTGCCATGGTTTTGTGGATGTGGGTGATCGAATGGAGCTCGTGAAGGAGCTGCAAGCACTGCGATTGAACTCAAAAGATTAAAACTTGTGCTTGCTTTGCCTTGTTGGGGAAGGAGTTACAGAGTGCTGATGGCCGGGAGAGCGAGAATAGAGGCTCGAATAAGGGTTTGGTGCTTCTTTGTCTTTGTAATAGAATGGTGGTGTGCCCGGTATGCGGAGAGAGAAAGAAAATAGTGCGGCTGAACTCATGTAGATGAATGTAGGGTTGTGAGTTGCGGTGGCTGTCTTGAAGTCACATAGCATGTGAATGGGAGCTGCGAGAATGGTCAGTCTTTGATTGAGTCGCGGGAGCTACAACAAGAGAAGTGAACAAGAAGGGTATTAGGATGATTCTGTAGGCATTGAGTATGGAAATGGAGATTGGTGGAATCGCGAGCTGCGGTTGGAGACTCGGATGTAGCTCAAGTTGCGAGATGTTATGTGCCGCTTTAGGAGCCGAAGGTTCGGGAGGAATGGCTCGGTTTTTGCCGAATCGAAGAGGACATGGAATGAGGCTGAAGACAAGAAATTGTGAGTCGATTGAGACCGGGGATGAGTTGGTGGCATAATCGGGAAGAATTGAGTCGTGTCATATTGGCGGCTTGAAGTAGAAGTCGAAACTAGAGGAATTGGAGCAGATAAGGGGTGTTGCTCATTACGGTGAGGCTGAATGGAACAGTTGGTGTTCTTGCGGCGGCTTGATATGCAAGATAGGAATGGAAGATGTGTTGCAGCTGCAAGCAATTGCAGGCCAGGGAATGGCCTGAGATTTGCAGGTCAGGTGAATGGATTGCAGGCATGGATAGTTGCCAAGGAGGTACTGGTGGTGCTTGAAGAGTATGATGGGATTACAATGGCAACAATGCAAACGCGAGAGCTTGGCCGAGCGGTGGATGGTATCTTGCTTGTGGTGATATGATGAGCTAGTGAAAATTGGCCTGAGATTGTTTTGAACAAAGCGCACCAACAGTCATGGAACCGAGCAAGAATGGTAAGCCGGTGGAACTAGTTCGGTTGTCGAATTTTGGAACCGGGCGTGAATCATAATATTTCTTTGAATCATGAAAGGGGTATGAGTCGATGCGAAAGAGTTGGCGGCGGACATATGGGCTACGAGTCACGCTTTTTGGATGCGTTTTAAAGAAATGAGAAGTTAGGTTAGGTGGTATTTTGTGAATGTTTGAATTGCGAGAGAGAAGCGAGTTGAGATCTTTGGAAGTGTAAAATGTCTTGTGACGGCTTGATGCCGGAGGCAAGTTCAAGTGATCGGAGAAAGTTTTCGGCGACCCGATTCGGCCGGTGGCCGGATTCCGGTGATGGCGTCATCAATTCCAGCGACACTTTTCGGACCCAAAATTCAGAGACATATTTTTCACTCCTGGCTTGGTGGACCAACTTGGAGACGGGTTTGAGAAGAATTAACCTAATTTTGGGAAAGTATCCTTATGGGGAGAAAAGCATATATATAGAAAAACTCTTTTCTAAACCTAGATATATCTCCATGAGGAGACTTCTACTTGTTGTCTAGGGTTTCACATGATAGTTTTCTTCTTTGCTTTCTATGATGATTTCCAAAAACACAAGTAACTAAGTTTTATTATTGGTTGAAGATGTAGTTGGATTTTGCAACCAAGTTATGATTTTTATGAATTAGTTTTCTCTCAATATTATCGTATGATTTCTACGGGTTATAATAATTGCATGATTGAAGTATTGCAATATGATTGAATGTTTGTTTAGTCGAGTCTATAATTGATTGAACTCACATCCATATCTATAGCTATTTTAGGGTTTTCATCGAGCGATAACCTTGAATACAAGTAGCATCATATGATTCTAGGTTGTAGTGATACATCCTTGTAATCATATGTAGAAATTGACCTTTGTTGAATTGTTTGCGCAATGTATTACAATTGCATTGATTAGCCTATTTACGAAACTTAATGCTCCTAGGAATTGAACTTGATTAGCGCAAGGCGTTAGGTTATTCTTTAGGTAGATTTCACATACGCAGCCCTAATGTGTGTTGATAACTTTGGAAATTACGGAGTATTCTTGCAATAAGGTATTCTATGGCTTTTTGATGATAGCGAGATTAAATACGAATTCTATTCCTTATATTCATAAACTTGTTTACAATTGAAGATGAAACCTTTGTCAATATTTCACATCCTTGATTTGCGTACTTTATTTGCTTTTTGTTTATTTTTATTTACACAACTTTAAATTCTTAGGGTGTTACTTATATAGGAAACCATAACAATTTGACAACCTAGGTGGATCGATCCTTTCTTGCCCTTGCTATATTTATATTTTGAGTAGTAAGAAAGTGTAAATTATATTTGTGTCGGCTGACAACCGATCAAATTTTGGCGCCGTTGCCGGGGAGGCAACGGTTGTTAATTGTTTTTGGTTTCTTATTTTTGTATTTATTTTTGTTTTACTTTTTCTTATTCTTTGGTTTCTAACCGAGTTTTGAGAATCTCGTTTCAGGTACCAATTGCTATGGACGGAGCATATTGGAGCAATCAATACGGCTTTCAACCTCAACAACATGAAAACTATCACCCTTATGGGGAGTACAATCAAAATCAATCCTTTGGTTATGATCAATACTCCACGTACCCTTTTAGTTGCTCTCATAATTCCAACCTTCTTACGGTGGGTATGTAAGTGAGCAACCACAAGGAGGGGAGACTAGTTATACTCCTATTAATTTTTCCTCTAGTTTGGTAGATGAAATGCAACAATTTATGGACAACATGGAGTCAATTTGTGGACAACCCAGCGTGGAACCAATTTCATCGACCGAATGTGCTCATAGTATGTTTGGCCCAATTTCTGATCGTAGTTATGATCATTCACCCATTCAAAGGGAAGATAATTGGCCTAACAATACGGAAGTAAGTAATTCTACTTTTTCTTTGTCGAATGAGCTTTACAAACAAATGGAACACTATATTCAGAATTTGGATGGAACACTCCAAGAGCTTCAAAAAGGTGTTTCCACTTTAAGACAAGGCATTGAAGAATACAAGGAGAAATGAATAATTATGTTGAAAAAGGCGAACCTTTGGGGACTTTTGTTGATATTTGTGTAGTTAACTCAACTCTTGATCGTAATAATGATCATTCACCTATTCAAAAGGATGAGTTCGAGATTAGCAACACTAAATTCAGCGAGAACCAATCTTATGTTGACTATGATAGTGATGATGATTATTATGAAAATACATCGTTTGAACCAATTTATGGTGACATCCCCGAGGAGTGTACAATGGAGTCTTTTTGCGATCAAGGTGAAGTTGAAAAGGAATATGATGACACTAGTGTAGCTTACTCAAGCATTGATCTTAATAACGATCAAGAACCTATTCAAAAGGTAGAGCTTGAGGATGATGCAATGAGTGTTCTAAAGAAATTCCTTATGGACAATATTGCATCCAAAAGAGTATGTGCCTTACAACAAAAAGGAGTGTGTTGAGAATGAGACCGTTATGACCCTTTATTGTGGAAGACCAATTGAAGCTTGCATATGATTGTAATGATGATGTTTATGTCGAAACTTTGGTTAGGCAGAACAGGACGAAGAATGGTTGCAAGGTTTGATAGAGGACCATGATATGAAAGAGGTGAATAACTCACTTGAGTTTTTCAAGGATGAAGAGGATTCCGTGATACAAGAGATTGTGCAAGGTTTGTCTAACCCGTTGCTTATTGTTTCTTCTCCTTTACCTCTTATTGGTTTGAATGTATGTGCTTGAGAATATTGTTGAATGACTTTGTTTCTCGATATCCTCCATTAGAGATACTTGATTCTCATACTATACGAGGTTATGGAACAAGAAACGTGTAAGTACCCGACTTCTATATTCTTTATACACTTCCAAGTGTGGACAAGAATAAGTGTGGGGAAGCTTTTTATCGGTTAATAGCTTCACTGTTGCTTTATTGTACTAATATTTTTGTGAAGCTAGTGTTTGCAAAACAGGTGCTATGGAAGGATCCTCAACTTTTCAGATTGTTGATATATGGGGAATGAATCTTGCAAGGATATAGTAGGGCCGTCGACTTTAAAACAAGCGCTAAGTGGGAGGCAACCCACCGGTTTTGTATCTTTATCCTTATCTTTTTACTTTTATGCATTTGCTTTTATCTTTATTTTCTTTGTTTTTGCATATCATTTGCGGAATTTCCCACCTTGAACTTTCTTTGGGCGATTCAAATTTTACATTGAGGACAATGTAAAGTTTAAGTGTGGGGAGCATTTATATGTTTTAGTTTGTTTTATACATAAAAAAAAAAATGAGAAAAATAGAAAAAATCAGAAAAATTTGTGCTTTTTGAACTCCGAAATCTAGAACTTGTGCCTTTAGGATGACACCATTAGTGGATGGAACCATTTTGAATGCAGGAGTTGAGGAACCAATTAACTAAAAGGGAAGAATATAACTCAGAAATCACAAATTAACATGATAGTTGTTACCATATCTCGGAATATCACCATATCACATTCTATTTTTTTTTTTCCATATTTATCTATTGTTCTCTAAGTGCTTTGGTGGGTCACTAAACATCGCGTGTTATTACCGTTGCTAGGATGAAATAGAGTGATTGAGTTACTAGAAAAAAAAAAAAAAAAATATATATGAAAAAAAAAGAAAAAAAAAAAAAAAAAAAAAAAAAAAAAAAAAAGAGACCGACCAATTAGACCAAAACGGAATAAAAAGACACTTGGGAATAGCAATATGTGTGAAACGTAGTCCTGTCTCTCGTCGCCTAAACAAGCGTGGAATGCAGGATCCAAGGCAACTATCATGTACTTGCCGACAAGAAGCATGCGCTTGGATCCAAAGATCTAATCATGCCGTCTTAATAAAAAAAAAAAAAAAAAAAGAAATTGGATCGAGTTTGATCCAATCATATAAAAAAAAAGAGAAGAAATTATTATTGTGTTGAATAAAGTCACTCTTGGTTCCCTTGTATATGCCAATTGATTTACTGTAGCATTCAGCACCAAGTAGCTCAATCCAATAGGATTAGGTTCATCTTAATGATGACCTTGACGAGATATGGGAAACATCGATCACTTGTGAACATTCGCCAACATCTATATCTATATCCATCTTCTTAATCTTTTCATTGTGATTGTGGTTTGTTAGTTTCAAGTATTGTGGCTTGTTCGACTATCTAATTAGAGTTTATTTACTAATATATGAATTGAATTTGCAAGGTACCTCCTCCTGTAGTCATTTTGGATTCATTCATTGATTTGTCACAAATAGACGGAGTTTGGAATATAGGTTTTGTAGGCAGACCTCTTGTAAACCTTCACGAGACTATAACTCGTCCACTAGGGACACCTAGGGTTTAAAGGCTTGTTATTTATGCTAAAATTAACCGTAGCCTCGACGTCACGGAGTTGTTGTATTTAATTTTGTTTGATTTGCTCGAGGACTAGCAAAGTCTAAGTGTGGGGAATTTGATAGGTGTCTAAAACACCTAATTTACTATCTAGTAGTTATGCTTTCTTTGCTATTTTTCGTGTGAATTATGTATCTTATGCGTGTTTTTGAGTATTTAGGTACTTTGGAGTCATTTGGAGTAAAAGAAGGAGAAGAAGTCACTCATTGGAGCGAAAATCCGAAGCCAACGACGAAAGAATGAGGTCACTCCAACATTGCATGAGAAGTTATGAACAAGATCGATGATTAAACTGTCGAGTCCTGAACCAGCAGAATTATGCAGAAACTTTGAATGGGGGTGCCCATATCGAATCGGTGGGTGCCGATGGCCATCCCGTGGTATTAGACCTCATCTTTCTTAGTCGAGTTAGATTCAAAACAACACAATGTTTCTCTCTTACAACACGAGGTCAAGGCCGGGCGACAAAGGGTTCATCTTTGGGAAGGATTGAGGCGAGTACCTAGGAGGTTCAAAGGAGATGTCGGAGTCGGACCAAACTCGGTGAAATCAAGGAAGAATTGTAGCAACAGGTTAGAGAAGAATTGAAGTTTTGCCATCTCAATGGAGGTTAAATGAGGTTTTGGTTTCGATTGGATCGAAGGAAACTCGAGTTTGATTCCATGTTGGTACGGAGCCGAATATTGGTTGAATGGATTTGTGTTTTAAATGTCAAATGCAATGCGGGGGAAGGAGCAAGTGAGCTTTAGAGTCACCCACAAGCTTAAAGCAGTTACGTATACGGCATAATGTGTTTGTAAAAAGGCCTGAGTGACCAGTCTTTCCATTGTTCTTGCTCTAGCCATGGGTGCCGTGTATGGTGACCATTTGTTGAAGGCACTTGATCGATTGCATTATGTGTGATGTGGGAGTGCCATGGTTTTGTGGATGTGGGTGATCGAATGGAGCTCGTGAAGGAGGCACACTGCGATTGAACTCAAAGATTAAAACATCAGAATCTGCTTTGCCTTGTTGGGGAAGGAGTTACGGAATTAGCTGATGCGGGGAGCCAGAGGCTCGAAAAGGGGTTTGGTGCTTGCGGCTGTAATGGAAACTCATGTAGATGCGTGAGAGAAGAAAATAGTGGTTGTGTAGATGAATGTAGGGTTCGAGTGGCTGTCTTGAAGTCACATAGCATGTGAATGGGAGCTGCAAGAATGGTCAGGTCTTTGATTTAGTCCGGGAGCTACAACCAGAGAAGTGAACAAGAAGGGTATTAGGATGATTAGTAGGCATTGAGTATGGAAATGGAGATTGGTGGAATCGCATTTTGCCCGGTTGGAGATTCGGATGTAGCTCAAGTTGCGGATGTTATGTGCCGCTTTAGGAGCCGAAGGTTCGGGGAGGATGGCTCGGTTGGATCGAAGAGGACATGGAATGAGGTGAAGACAAGAAATTGTGAGTCGATTGGAGACCGGGGATGAGTTGGTGGCATAACAGGGGAAGAATTGAGTCGTGTCATGACCGGCGGCTTAGTAGAGTCGAAACTAGAGGAATTGGAGCGAGATAAGGGTGTTGCTCATTACGAGGCGTAGCTGAATGGAGCAGTTGGTGTTGCGGCGGCTTGATATGCAAGATAGGAATGGAAGATGTGTTGCGGCTGCAAGCAATTGCGAGCCGAGGAATGGCACGAGATTTGCGGAGTCGGTGTGAATGGATTGCGAGGCATGGATAGTTGCAAGGAGGTACGGTGGTGCTTGAAGAGTATGATGGGATTACAATGGCAACAATGCAAACGCAGAGCTTGAAATCGAGCAAAGTGGATGGTATATCGCTTGTGGTGATATGATGAGCTAGTGAAAATGGCCGAGATTATTTTAACAAGGCGCACCAACGGTGAAAAACTGAGCAAGAATGGCAAGCCGGTGGAACTAGTTCCGGTTGTCAGATTTTGGAACCGGAAGCGTGAATCATAATATTTCACTGAATCATGAAAGGGGTATGAGTCGAACGAAAGAGTTGGCGACCTGACATATGGGCTACGAGTCACGCTTTTGGATGCGTTTTTCGCGAAATGAGAAGTTGGGTTAGGTGGTATTTTGTGAATGTTTGAATTGCAGAGAAGCAGAGTTGAGATACTGGAAGTGTAAATGTCTTGTGACAGCTTGAGTAGCCGGAGAGGCAAGTTCAAGTGATTCGGAGAAAGTTTTCCGGCGGCGGATTCAGGCGCCGGTGGACGATTGATGATGGCGTCATCAATTCGGCGACACTTTTCGGACCCAAAATTCCAGAGACATATTTTTCCTCCTGGGCTTGGTGGACCAACTTGGAGACGGGTTTTGAGAAGAATTAACCTAATTTTGGGAAAGTATCTTATGGGGAGAAAAGCATATATATAGAAAACTCTTTCTAAACCTAGATATATCTCCATGAGGAGACTTCTACTTGTTTTCTAGGGTTTCACATGATAGTTTTTTTCTTTGCTTTCTATGATGATTTCCAAAAACACAAGTAACTAAGTTTTTATTATTGGTTGAAGATGTAGTTGGATTTTGGCAACCAAGTTATGATTTTTATGAATTAGTTTTCTCTCAATATTATCGTATGATTTCTACACGGGTTATAATAATTGCATGATTGAAGTATTGCAATATGATTGAATGTTTGTTTAGTCGAGTCTATAATTGATTGAACTCACATCCATATCTATAGCTATTTTAGGGTTTTCATCGAGGCGATAACCTTGAATACAAGTAGCATGATATGATTCTAGGTTGTAGTGATACATCCTTGTAATCATATGTAGAAATTGACCTTTGTTGAATTGTTTTGCGCAATGTATTACAATTGCATTGATTAGCCTATTTCGAAACTTAATGCTCCTAGGAATTGAACTTGATTAGCGCAGGCGTTAGGTTATTCTTTAGGTAGATTTCACATACGCAGCCCAATGTGTGTGTTGATAACTTTGGAAATTACGGAGTATTCTTTTTAATAAGGTATTTTATGGCTTTTGATGATAGCGAGATTAAATACTTAATTCTATTCATATATTCATAAACTTGTTTACAATTGAAGATGAAACCTTTGTCCAATATTTCACATCCTTGATTTGCGTACTTTATTTGCTTTTTGTTTATTTTTATTTACACAATCGAAATTCTTAGGGTTACTTATATAGAAAACCATAACAATTTGACAACCTAGACCTCTCGTAGGATCGATCCTTTCTTGCCCTTTGCTATATTTATATTTTGAGTAGTAAGAAAGTGTAAATTATATTTGTGTCGGCTGACAACCGATCACCCAGCCAATTCCTCCAGCAGCAGCAATACATCCACCATCTTCCCATGGCAGTGACCACCAACACAACCAGAAACCCATCGCGGCAAAGTGCGGTTTCAAACACAAAATCCTCAATCTGCGCCATAACATAGTTCGAGGCTATCGACATCACGTCAAGTATGTCGACGACATGCATCTAATTTGAATCTTCACTTCCTTGTTCAGTAGCAGCTCAACTATCACGGTCATCGGCACCATCACCAACTAACCATGGTAAAACCACGGCTCAACTCCATCACGTCCGCAACACCTTTATCGATCATGGCGAAGCTTTCAATCTCCATTTTAGATGCATCTCTCGACTTTACTTCCAAGATTTCGCTCACAGCATCTCAAACCCCTTCTTCTTACAGCCCTTGTAAGCCATTCGCAGCATTACTTCCTCAGTATTTGTCTTCAATGCTCATCTAGCATACTACGAGCCCACCAGTATCAATGCTCTCTTAATATCCTAAGCATACATCTAGAAGTTCATCATTCCTTCACATTAGAACCACGAAGCTTGCCCTCCATAGCTCAGCCATACACAATTCCTTAAGCTGCAACATTCAAACGTGCAACCTCCTACGATTTCATATCGGGCACTCAACTTCTTGTTTGCTCCATTAACACAATCAATACCCCATGGACATCTCGGTGCAACACCCATTGTAGTTCATGCCAATCCTTCCACACATTCCATTTCCATTTCATCTTACCAATTCCATACTTGCAGTCTTCCATCAGACATCGAATCCTACAACTGACGGCCATTTATGCATCATGCATCCTCGGATGCAACACTAGTAGCTTCTCAGTACATCAAGGTCAGCTTATTACCTTCCCAAACTTCTCAGAATTCTCAGACCCTGCTCAACTCAACACTAGTTCATAGGCAAACCCATTTACAGCTCCATTTCCTCCATGAGCTCAAACACCAACTCAAATCTCACTTCTCCATCTCTGCAATCCATAAGAACCCATAAATTGCTAAATTGCCATTAATCTTCACCAACTCTTCCATTCATCCATCACCAATTCACCCACAGAAACCCATCAACTTCAAATTCGAATTTATTTACAACGTCTCCGATTAGCATCAGATCTCCTTTATTTCTTCACCAAAATCAAACCAAACTCAATCCCGAGTTTAACCCATCTCTTCAAGGCCATTGAACCCATGGAGAAACCACCACTGCGCGATTAATGCCATCACCATACCCATTCATCCATCACAGCCACTGGCTCCTCCGGTTTGCAACAACAACACAGAATCGTCATTTATATGCATTTGCAATAACATCTTCTCTTCTGCCATTTTAGCTCAAAAAAATCTTTAGCACCAATTGCATTGCAACTCGCCATTCTACGGGAGGTTTCTTGCAAAACCCCCAATCTCTCGAAATTAATAGCATCAATACTAGACCTACATCACCAAAGACAACCGCAATACCGCAATGTAGACCCAGGCAAACATCGGCTCAACCTCCCACTAATCCTTGAAGCAACGCTGTTCCATCCTAGCCAATTGTACCACCACCTTGAGTTACATTTACCTCCCAACCAACTGAGCGCAATTTTTGTAGCAACAACGGCTCAAACAAATCATCAAAATCATCCCGAGACTTCTTCTCTTATTGACACCAAGATATAAGACTTCTTCTTGCATTCTACCAACTTCAATAGCACAGCTCAATTCCCTGTAGCTTCAATACCAGTACCAGACATCAGACTTGAGCACCACCAGCAATTTATCACCAGTACCCATAAGCTCACAATTTCAAACCCATAGAGAAATTCATTTTCAATCCTTCAAAATCTCCATCAAAGAGCATGCAGTCACACACGGGACTCGATCTTGAGACAAACCCATGTCAATCTTTGTCTCAACATCCTCGAATTAAACACAATTTCATTTCTTCCTTCAAAACCCTAAACCACAAAACTATTTATTCCTTCTCAATCCTCCAACCAAGCACGAATTCAAGGCCAACCCATTTCTTCACAGCTTTAGTTACTCATCACCAAGATTATCTCTTCTTCATTTATGCTCTGAATCCGAGTCTTCATCTCTCTGGTTCTCTCTAACACAGCCCCCATGGCTCTCTGCTCTGAGAATAACATTCGATCTATTTTAGGGGCATGTGATGCACATAATTACTATAGGCGCCATATATTTGATAAGGGCCACCTTAACAATCTAGTTCGGCTCCGTTAACAAATTCCACAACTCTAATACGCTTCAAATGCTCCGACTTCTTCGTAAGATGTCGGAATGATCTCCTTCTTTCGCCATTCTGGCTTTTTCTTTCCGTTCTCGTCACCATGATTACTTGAGAAATCCAAGATTTGAGCAAGTTTCACTTCTTTTTGCTCGAATGACTCCAAAGTACCTAAATGACTCAAAAAGCACACATAAGGTACATAATTTACACGGCAATAGCAAAGAAAGCGTAAATACTAGATATAAAATTAGGTGTTTTAGACACCTATCAAATTCCCCACACTTAGACTTTGCTAGTCCTCGAGCAAATCAAACAAAACAATTCCAAAACATACATACAACTCCAGGTGTTGTCAAGGCTACGGTCACACTTAGCACGTATAACAAGCCTTTAAATCCTAGTTGTCCCTAGTGGACGAGTTATAGTCTCGTGAGGGTTTACTAGAGATATACCCACAAAACCCTCTTTTCCAACTTAATAGTTCTCCGTAATGATAGCATCCAACGCGCTAAGAAAACATAAAAGATTCTACACACTAGTCATAAGAAGTTAGACACATAATGAACACAATCTCATCCTTACAAGTTGAGAGAGAAATAACCATCCCTTCTCGAAAGAAATTCGGGTTCGGAGTGATCGAAAGTCTTGACTCGCCTCACAAGAAAGGGTTTTATGAAGTTGCTCTCAATAATAAATAGCTTTTCATGGGTCACACATGTATCCGAGGTAGGAATGAAAGAGAGAATCTGCGACACGTTGAATGGTAGGAAGGCAAAACCCTCCTAATTGTTTTGAAAACCCACATCTTTTATCATTTTGAAAACCCATTTTTTCTCACGATCTCTAAGAAAGGAAATCAACCACTTAACGAAGGTGGGAAATATGCTTACTTACCTCGTTATCCGTTCGACGTGCAGCTAGCACCACTCTCACAAAGCATCCATAGAAACATCTTCGGTCTTCAATCGGTGTCCTCATCTTCGTCTTCGATCTTCAACTCTTGATGATAAAATCTTGAACCGTAGAATCTTGACAATGTGACTCTTTCCTATTATTCCTTGTTGCTTGAAACTTCATTGGCGTGGAAATTCCTTCTTTCCATTGGCTTTATTAAAATAATACAAAACTAAAAACCAACTATACAAACCCAAACATGATAAAATTAATTTTTCTTGTCTCTTTTTTTTTTTTTTTTTTTACTCTTTTTTTTTTCTATTTTTTTTTTGAAGACAAGAGAAATAAACACAAGCTGAAAATAAAAAAAAAAATGCAAGTACAAGGCCATGGTGTAAGTACTTTACCGCTTGATTCTTCACAACTATATGTCTTGATATCATAAACTTCTTGAACTCTCATCTTGATAATCTTAGCTCTTATACAATAGTCTTCAACTTGTAAAAATTACGCTCCTTGTCTTGTTGCATCCGAAATCTGCTCATTACGTACTATTGCTTGTAAAACTTGAACGTCATCAACTTTCCTTCGAATTTGTGATGCTCCTCTTGTTGATGATGATGGTGTTTCTATGGACCTGTTGGTGTAGAGAGAGATAAGGTGGATGGTGCTAACTGCGAACAAGATTACAAGTGGTATGTAAGTTAGCAATTCGATGTCACCATCATGATTGACAAACATAGCACTCAAGAGATTAAAATAGTGCTTCTATGGTGGGAGATTGGGCATCTCACCATTCTGCCCGGAATTAACGTACGGTGATACACACTCTAAAAGCACATATTTAGACAGGTACAAAGAATTGAAGGTCGGTGCCTCTCATGATGTAACATGGGTAGTCTCCACTATAGGGGACCACTACTCTAATACCAATTGAACAGCACCTTATTTTCCACTGCATGGTTAAATCCAACTTTAACTCTCATACAAGTAAGAAACCCGATCATGTTATCATGTCATCTCTAAGTTCGATCACTCTTATGAGAATCTCGATGTGATCTTAGCGACATGTATACTATGTGACTCTAAACTAACTACAAGTTGGAGTTTTCTTATTCACTATTTACACAAAAGTTGAAAATTTTGAAAATTTTACAATGCAAATACTTAACCACTCCCCCACACTTAAACTTTACATTGTCCTCAATGTAAATTGAATCGTCCAAAGAAAGTCAAGGTGGGAAATTTTATAACAATATGCGACAAGAAATCGAGAAAAAAGTGAAAACATGACAAGAAAAGAAAATAAAAGATAAGAGATACAAACCTATGGGTTGCCTCCCATGCGGCGCTTGGTTTAAAGTCATCAACCCGACTATATCCTTGCAAGATTCATTCCCCCATATATCAACAATCGAAAAGTTGGAGATCCTTCCATGTAACTTTGTTTTTTCAAACACTAGCTTCACACAAATATTAGTAATATAAAAACGAAATGAAGCTATTAACCGATAAAAGTTTCCCCCACACTTATTCTTGTCCCACACTTGGAAGTGTATAAAGAATATAGAAGTCGGGTACTTCCATGGTTTCTTGTTCCATAACCTGCATAGTATGAGAATCAAGTATCTCTAATGGAGGATATCGAGAAACAAAGTCATTCAACAATATTCTCGAAGCACATACATTCAAACCAATAAGAGGTAAAGGAGAAGAAATAATAGGCAACGGGTTATACAAACCTTGCACAATCTCTTGTATCACGGAATCCTCTTTCATCCTCGCCAAAAACTCAGTGAATTATTCACCTCTTGTATATCATGATCCTCTATCAAACCTTGCAACCATTCTTAAATCCGTTTATGCCTTAACCAAAGTCTCGACATAAACATCATCATTACAATCATATGCAAGTTCAATTGGGTCTTCCACAATATTGGTCATACCTAGGTTTTCATTCTCAACATTCCCCTCTTCATTATATTCAAACCTTGTTGCAAAATTGTCATCAAATATCTCAAAAGGTTGGTCCTTTTAACACAATCACCATCGTCTTCATTTAGACTCTCCAAAATAAGAATCGTCGTCGGTTTCCCAACCATTATCATGGGCGTCGTTTAAGTTCCATATGAATGGTCCTACTAATTTCATCGACAAGCTCTTCCGAGGCTCCATCATCTTCCAACTTGTATAATTTCGTGCAAGTTTCTTGGCGTTCACACGCTTACCACCACCTGTCTACAATAGTTCTCTTTCCCATGACTCTTCCCTTTGAATGGGTGAATGATCATAACTATGATCTGGAGTCGGTAAGAAGAAATGTTCAAAAATTGGTCATGTGACGTTCTCTCTATCACGGTCAAGTTGGTCTAGCCTTTGTTGCATGTCTTGTAATCCATTCAAAATCTGCATACAACTCGAATGAATCCAATTAGAAGTAGAATTATCCCACCTAGGTGCTTGACTTACATACCCACTACAAGGTTTTTGTTGGTATGTATGAAAATCACCATAAGGTTCTCTAGGATATGCATCATAGCCAATAAATTGGTTTTGATTGTATCCCATAGATAGTAGGAAATTTTCATAGTGTTGAGGAGGTTGAAAATCATATCCATTGCTCTAATATGCTCCTTCCATAATAAGTACCGAAACAAGAGTTCTCAAAACTATGACAAAACCAGAAAATAACAAAAACTAAAAATAAAACTAAAAACAAAAATAAGAAACCAAAAAACAAGTGACAATACTTTGCCTCCTGGCAATGGCGCCAAAATTTGACGTTTATCGTAGGGCGTCAAAAATAAATTACACTTTCTTACTACTCAAAATATATAATGAAACAGGGCAAGAAAGGATCGTTCCCACAGAGAGGACTTAGGTTGTCAATATGTTTAGGTATCTTATAAGTAACACGAGGGGATTTTTCGATTTTTATATACTAAAATAAAATAAAAGCAAACAATAAAGGTAAACAAATCAAATCAAGGATGAGAAAGTATTGGTCATGGATTTCGTCTTCAATCACAAACATGTTTTCAACACAATAACTAGAATTGATATTTTAATCTCAACTTTATCAAAGCCCCTAGAATACCTTGATCTCAATAATATCCCGCTAATCTCCTCTTGTCATCAACAAACACATTAAAAGATGCGAATATGAATTCTATCTAAAAGAACAACCTAACGTGTAAAAGCACTAATCAAGTTTAATTCCCTAGATGCATTAGGTTCTATGAAATCAGGCCAATCAAAGCATCGAACGTGTAAAAGCACTAATCCGATTTAACAAAGGTTATGGTTCACATAAGATCATAAGAATATATCACTACAAACTATAATCTTATTTATGCTACTTGCATCAGTGAATTATCACTTTTGCGTATAATAACTTTAATCTAGCAATAAAGATGAAAGCAAACTCAATCGATTGCGACTTCGACTAAACAAGCATTCAAATCATGTAACAATATTAATAGTAAATCATAATCGATAATATGGAGACAAAACTAATTTATCATATTAAAACCCATATTTGGAAATCCAACTTATTCCATAACCAATAATAAAAACTAGGTACTCATATTCATGGAGTTCATAACAAGAAGGAAGAAAACCTATCATGTTTCTAAACCTAGAAAACAAAGTAGAGGCAAAGATCCCCCCTTCTTGAAAACAGTCCCCTCCTTTATAATCTTTTACGCCCTTTTCTTTTCAAAAATTAAACCACCGCAAGAAGTCGACATTCATTAGTGGGGCCCGGCAAAAGGTCCAACATATGAGTCGGCCTAAATGGATCGTGATCAAATCCGCCGTGTCTTATTCCGTAGAGTTCAAACCGATTCCCGAGGTATTTCCCGCCGTTCCAGGCAAATTATATCTCCTACCCTCAGTGCCTAATATACATCAAATTCAAACTGTTCTAGAGACCTTTTTCTAGCTTCGATTCATGCATACATTCAAAGACATCCTGTCTCCATAGTTTCACCAAATTCTTAACTCTTATTGCCTTAGCTTTCAGTTTACAGTTTATTATGCAATTCACATTTCTGTGATAAACTCCATCTCGGGTTCAACCATTCCTAGCCTTTTGCATAGCATTCATACATCCCACCAATTCCTCCGGTAGTGACAATATATCCACCATCTTCCCATGGCGGTGACCACCAACACAACCAAACCCATTGGCAAATAGCAGCTTAAACACAAAATCCTCAATCGCGCCATAACCCGAGTTCGGAGCCCCAGCCACCGCCACGCTGGAGTACCGTCCCGACATGCATCTAATTTGCATCTTCACTTCCTTATTCCTATAAGATCTCAACTATCACAACATCGGCACCGTAGCCAACTAACCATGGCAGAAACCACACTCAACTCCATCACGTCCGCAGCACCTTTATCGATCATGGCAGCAGCTTTCAATCTCCATTTTCGTCATCTCTGACTTTACTTCCAGCATCTTCAAAGCCACAAGATCTCAAACCCCTTCCTTCCATGCCCTTGTAAGCCATTCATAGCAGATATTTCTCCCCCAGATTTGTCTTCAATGCTCATCTAGCATACTACCAAAGCCACCAAGATTGTCACACTTTCTTAATATCCTAAGCATACATCTAAGAAGTTCATTCTTCATTCGAACCACGTAAACTGCCCTCTATAGCTCACCATACACAATTCCTGTAGCTGCAACATTCAAGCATTCTCGCAACCTCCTACGATTTCATCTCGTGCACTCAACCGCACTTGCTCCATTAATAGAATCAATACCCCATGGACATCTCGAGTACTCGAACACCCATTGTAATTCATTCCAATCCTTCCACACACATTCCATTTCCATTTCATCTTATCAATTCACCCACAGAAACCCATCGAACTTCAAATTCGAATTTCAGCTACAACCCCATCTCTGATTAGCATCAGATATCCTTTATTTCTTCACCAAAATCAAACCAAACTCAATCGAGTTTAACCCATCTCTTCAAGGCCATTGAACCCATGGGAGCAACCACCACCTTCACCGCTTAATGCCATCACCACACCCATTCTCGCATCGCTAGCACCGACTCCTCCACATGCAACAACAACTCTAGAATCTGTCATTCATATCACCACCGTAATAACATCTTCTCTTACGCCATTTTAGCTCAAAACATCTTTAGCACCAATTGCATTGCAATCTGCTACTCCATTCTCTGCAGAGGCTTCTTGCAAAACCCCTGCAATCTCTCAATTGAATAGCATCAATACTAGAGCTACATCACCTGCGACACAACTGCACATCTGCAATGCATGCACCTGTGCCAGGCACTGACTCAACCTCCCACTAATCCTTGAAGCAACGTTGTTCCATCCTAGCCAATTGTACCACCACCTTGAACCATCCTGCTGCTCTGCAACCTGAACTCGACTGCAATTTGCAGCAACAACAACTCAAACAAATCATCAAAATCATCCAGCACTTCTTCTCTTATTCTTCGCAGCACCAAGACATCTCGCACTTCTTCTTGCATTCTACCAACTTCAACAACGACAACTCAATTCCTCGTAGCTTCAATACCAAGCACGTACATCGATTTTAGCACCACCAAGAATTCATCACCAGCACCCATAAGCTCACAATTTCAAGCCCATAGAGAAATCTCGATTCAATCGCTTCAAATCTCCATCAAAGAGCAGCAGTCACACACCAGAGACTCGATCTTGAGACAAACCCATGTCAATCTTTGTCTCAACATCCTCGAATTAAACCCAATTTCATTTCTTCCTTCAAAACCCTAAACCACAAAACTATTTCTTCCTTCTCAATCCTCCAACCAAGCACGAATTCAAGGCCAACCCATTTCTTCACAGCCTTTAGTTACTCATCACCAAGATTATCTCTTCTTCATTTACGCTCCGAATCCGAGTCTTCATCTCTCTCGGTTCTCTCTTACAACCGCCCCCATGGCTCTCTCGCTCTCGAGAATAACATTCGATCTATTTTAGGGGCATGTGATGCATAGAATTACTATAGAGCGCCTCGGATATTTGATAAGGGCCACCTTAACAATCTAGTTCAGCTCCGTTAACAAATTCCACAACTCTAATACGCTTCAAATGCTCGCAGCTTCTTCGTACGATGTCGGAAAGATCTCCTTCTTTCGCCACTGGCTTTTCCTTTCCGTTCTCGTCACCATGATTAACAGAAATCCAAGATTTGAGCAAGTTCCACTTCTTTTTGCTCGAATGACTCCAAAGTACCTAAATGACTCAAAAGCACACATAAGGTACATAATTTACACGATAGTAGCAAAGAAAGCGTCTATACTAGATTTAAAATTAGGTGTTTTAGACACCTATCCCAAGTGTCGGGCGGCTTACACTCGAATGGTCGTTTCGAACCCGGGCGACGGCATTGTGCAAGTGTCGGGCGACTTACATTAAGACGGGCTATTCGAACTCGAGGAGAGCTGACGGTGTAGCAAGTGTCCGAGGTAGCCCTAGGGCCCGGTGGTTGGAAACCGGTGGCCGATTGTCGAGGCATGAGTACTCGACAGTCGAGCATGCAACATTGCTCCCTCGCAAGTGGCCGGAATCACTTGCCCAAGAAAGTTAATTGATAACTTCTTGGGATATCGATCCCATAGAACTTAGGGCTGACTCAAATACCCTACCGCTAGATCTTGAAAGACGGTGATGAGATACCTCAATCGGGACATGGCATTGGGCCCGATGACCCTCCCTGTTGAGTGTGTTCGACGAAACAGCATTTACGCTAACTCGCTTCTACTCATTTTTATGCGAATACACACAAATTAGCCATAAAAATAAAACCACATATCGTCGGCACAACATAAGTAAGAACATTAACATGAACAATAAATGTCGAAGCAAGAAAAACAACCGAATTGGCGATACAGCACCCCCTTAAAAGAAAATGTATGAGAAAATAAAGGTGTTCGAGCTGGATTACAACCCAATGCAAAGGGCGTAAATAGCGACGCAGTCGCTACAAAAGATGTGCCTACTCTTTGGGAGGAGCGATCCTGAACCACCTTCTTGGCG
>JAJJWW010013431.1:0-274184 GCA_023531295.1 Papaver armeniacum
TGCACAAATGTAAATTTTTGAAGAAGTTATGCACCAACAAGCACAAACTGATTGGGAATAAAATTATGAGCATGGAGGAGAATGCTTCATCGATTCTATAAAGAAAACTCCCACACACCTGTAATGATTTATGTAGTTTCACCATAACATGTGATATTGATAAATCTAGGTTTAAACAAGCTTTGCTTGATTTAGGAGCCTATACTTAGGGATGCACATGGTATGGTTCGCTTCAGTTTTTAATCCAACCAGAACCGAAACCGATGATCTCAGTGTTTAAAGTTTAAAATCGAAGATTACATTAGAAAAACCGATTTGGTTCATAACTAAGCCGAGACGATATGGTTTGGAACCATCCGGTTCATTACCATTAGGGGTCAATCAAAATTAAACCGAGATAAGCCAGTTTTGTATAATATAAAACCGTTGAATACCGTTTGATAATTGGTTTGGTTCGATTTTAGGGTTAATCGGTTCGGTTTTATCAGTATCATGTACAACCCTACCTATAATAATACCATGTATGCTACGATTTATGATTTTATCTTGTCTTTGGTCTTCTAAAAGATAATGACATAGTTATCCAACTTGCTAATCAATCCAATGCTTATCTAAAACGAGTTTCCAGGAATGTTCTAATACATGTCAATAAACGTATATTTTCATTGCCATAATTGCTTTCTTTCTTTTTCCTATTTCTGTAACCATGTTGGGATCTTATAACAGTCTAATTTGGCCATTATGAATGTTTTCTCAAACTCTTTCTTTTTGCCTAAATCGCCCATACGACGATTTCGCTCATATTCTTAGTCTTAAAACAAGTATTATGGTTCGTTCGATCATTCTCATTAAAAATTAAGTAGTCGGAGAACTTCCGTCGTAGTGGATTTATAGTGGATGTCGATAGTGAACATTATACGACAGACAATGTGCCGTGTTCTTCCAGACGACATATCGGTCGACCATTGAAAAACATGCACGCAAGACAGCCCGCCATTTTGGTGATTTTTCTCACCAACTTTTACTACCCGGTTTTAAAACTACACTTCCTGGAGGGGCGATGCAGTATTGCGCACCGCCATCCCGTACTCATGTACCGTCAACTCCGTGATCCCGTTTTTTAACAGCAGTCTCGACTTGCTGACTCTTGGACTGTAAAAAAAAAAAAAACAAAACGGAAAATGGTATTTCATGGATAAAAATCGGGCTAATTTCATAATCTATTTTTGAATATCGTTTTCAGACAGAAAAAGCGAGTGGGGGAGAAAGAAACCCCTGTGTTAATGGCGTTTGGGGGTTTTAGTAAGAACTCAGGTCCATCACTACCAATTGGAAATCAAGCTCCATTCCCAACCATTCCTTCTAATCTCCAAACTGATTCTCAATCTCAGCAAAGATCTCCAAGGTAATTCATCTTTTAGCTTCGTTTTATTTTCTTAATGTATCTTTGAGAATTTGCCCCGACCAATTGAGTATTTTGCTTTGTTATTTTAGGGTTTTATTTTTATTTTTTGAATTGTTAATTGAAATTTTCATCATCACCGTCATGTTTTTCAGTTTAACTGGTGGTAGATTGGGAACTCCTGGCACGAGTTTTTCTACTGATTTTAATAACAATAGGGTTTCTGAAGTTCCACAAAGGTTTCAATCACCTCCACAAAGGTTTCAATCGTCTCCATTAGATGGTGGTGGAAGTAACTCTAATGGAAGAGGTGTTTTTCGCCAATCTGGAGAAGCCTTGAGGTAAATTTTCTAAACGATCTACTAATCTTGGCTTTCATTGCTCATACTCAGAATGAATACTTGTTTGCACGGCTTATGCAATCTGTTAGTTAATGCTTGAGCCACTTAAGTGGATTCTGATACAGTTTTTGTTTGGACAATATTTGATGAGAAAGAACAGAAAGAGCTGCTTCATTTAAGTTTAGTGTGTTTCATGAGAGTGTTAAGGGGAATTGGTAATCATCACTTGCTATGTTCAATGAAGCATATTAGTTCATACATGATTCTGTGTTGGTTGTTATCCCATGAAAAATAAATTTCCTTTTGTATTCTGTGATTTTCTTTCTCAGGCCCACATCCGCAGTATCTCCTCCTGGTTGGGTTAATCAATCAAATGATGGTTCTACTTTTCAAACTCATCAAAGGTTCTCCACAAGTGAACTATATCCTGGTTCGCATAATGTTGCACCTAGAATTTCTGCCGGACCTGTCAACCCTCAAGCTCCAAAAAGAAACAGATCACCTCCTTTCCCTAATGAAGGGCGTCAAGAAGACTTCGGTGTAAGTTTTAATGAGAGGTAATCTTTACTTACTGCTGGATAGTTGTGTATTTACCTTCACGCAATAAGTACTTAAATGAGAAAGAAAGGAAAGGGCTGCTTGTTTGAGTTTACAAGATGTAATGAGAGTCTTGGGGATAACCTGTAAACAGCACTTAGTTGTATCCAGTAAGCACATTAGTCCATCACTGTTTGTTTTTTCATGAAAAAGAAAATTTATATTGTATTCGATAATTAAGTCGACTCCTTATGGTGATTGTCTTCCTCAGGCCCACGCCGATGCCCACATTATCTCCTCCTGGTTGGGTTAGTCATTCAAAAGTGCCAATTGACGGTTCTAGTTTCCAATCTCATCAAAGGTCTTCCCTGTTGAACCTAATCTTGGTTCACGTAATGCTTCAACCAATATTACTGCAAGGCCTGTCAACTCTCAAGTCCCGAAAAGAAACAGATCACCTCCTTTTCGTTCTGAAATGTCCACCCAAGAATCCACTATGGGTTTTACTGGAAGGTAACTATTCAGTTTTTCAGATTACTAATGCTGTTACTTATTTGCTGTTATTGTTTGAAGGAAAACCTTCTTGTATGTTATACCAGCATACTCCACCGAACCATGTAGCAAAATTTCTATCCGCAAAAGATAGAACGCTTCCCTGCCTTCCAAACAGTATACCCTACCTTTGGGATTGTCTGTGAACCTCCTTTACGCTGACTTGTTTATGTACTCATCATATCTAGTCTATGTTTTTCTGCCAAAGGTTTACATTTCATATATTTTATCAACCTACTTTTCTCATTCCTATTTCGTTGATTTCATAGGTTAGGAACCCCAACAGATCTGCGGCATTCTCCTCCCCATAATGGGAGTTCAATAAATCCGCAAAGAATGTCGTCACCAACTTTTGGAGGCAGAGGCGTTGTCTCATATGAAGATCTTGATCAACCTGAAGAGGTTCAGATGTAGGTTTCTAGACCAAACTTCTTGTTTATTTGATTTCATGTATATGCAAAGCCGTACTAATTTATTTGGTGTGATTCGTCATTCTTGTTGATTTTATGCTTGCATATACTACCATTGAGAGAAGGTTGTTGGTTTTTCTCAGGATTGTTGGAGTTGTTTAATATATTGAAGTTATTTATCAAGTCTATAGGCATAGAAATCTACATGCATTCTTGAGGGGATTCCTATCCTTGTGTTATGAACCTTATGTGTGCTGTGTGTGTTAAATATACCATCATTAGTAAAGTCTTGTCACCCAAACTGACTGAAAACGAAAACCCTCAGATAATGGCCTTTCCTTGTTGCATTTTTTTAATCCCAATGGTGTTGATTCAGGTCAAACACCATTGCTGCCAGCATTCGAGATCCAAGAGGCAACAGGTCACCTCCTTTACAATCTTCCAGTAACGTCTATTCTAGAGATTCTCGTGCGCCTCACAGTGAATCTGAAAGGTAAAGTCATCTAATTGAACTGACTGAAAACAAAAACCCTCAAAAAATGGCCTTTCCTTGTTTCATTTTATTCTAATTCCAATGGTGGTGATTCAGGTCAAACAACATGGCTGCCAACTTTCGAGATCCAAGAGGCAACAGGTCACCTCCTTTACAATCTGCCAGTAACTTTCATTCTAGAGATTCTCGTTCCCCTCTCAATGAATCTGAAAGGTAAAGTCACCTTGTTAGTCTTTATTTATTGTTTTCTTTGTTTATATGTTCTTGGAAATCATCTGGTTGACTTCTCCTTAGGTTTGCATCTCCTCCGGATTTGGGTAATAAGTGGGATTATGTTTCAAATAAACAATCCCAACAAAACTCCTCCAAGTTCATACCTGACCTTGCCGAGTCTGCTGGAGCAAGACCTAGAAGCTCTCACGTTTCCAAAAGAACCAGGTCACCTACTCATGTTGCTGATGAATTTCTTCATGGAACTAACAATGACAGCCAAGATGATACTGAAAGGTAACTTCTTGTTATTCATATGTTACATTTGTTCATACTCTCAACATTTTGGATTCCGGTGGTTTATGTGTTCTGCTCTATGTGAATGAACCAAACCAGGGAAACGCAAGCGAAGGCAAAGAGATTGGCCCGTTTCAAGGTTGAACTCACCGAACCAGCAGAGAGCAGTCCTGATTTTTTAAGGAATAAGCAGGATCAAGCTATGGCAGAGAGAAGAAAAGTAGTTGCTGAACAACCCATGGATGCATCAGGGGATATTATATTGGATTCTGAAGGCTTGGAGTCATCTGGCGCTCTAGTTGGTGTATGTCCGGACATGTGCCCAGGTATATACAGCTTTTAAATCGATGTTGAAACAAACTTGGGTACATTCTTCATTTGTATCTTTGAGTATGTGGAAATGATTGGAGCGCTAATGAGCAAAAGTAAAGCTGTAACGACCAGCTATGTTGGACTCGATGTAACTAAAGCACCTCCAAGTTCTTAGTGTTCAAACCATACAATATAAGGTAGAACTATCATAAGTATGGACAGTTGACCATGCAATGGATCCTGTCCTAGAGTATTCATATGGAATTGCTCCCCTCGTAATTGAGGGCTATAGGCAACACTGATGGAATGAGCCCACGTTTTTTCCTTTCAAATCAAGACCTATAATTGGTTATATGCACCTGTTTGTAGAAGGACAACATCTGATGGATTTGATTCAACAAGATAAGTTTTGTATTAACTATGTTTCAGAGTCAGAAAGAAAGGAACGTGAGAGGAAAGGAGATCTTGACAAGTTTGAACGCTTAGAAGGAGATCGAAATCAGACCACCGAATCACTTGCTGTAAAAAAGGTAAAAAGTGGGCATTGTTTTTTCTCTCAGCATTATGTTTCTTGGAAATGGCATGTGATGATAGTTTCTTTTCTAACTCGTATACAGTACAATAGGACAGCTGAGAGGGAAGTGGACTTGATAAGGCCCTTGCCGGTCTTGCAGAAGACTGTGTCCTATCTTCTGGATTTGCTAGATGGACCTTACAGTGAAAATTTTCTTCCTTTGTACAACTTTCTGTGGGATAGGATGAGAGCAGTCAGAATGGACCTTAGGATGCAGCACATATTCAATCATGATGCTATAACCATGCTGGAGCAAATGGTACTTCCCTCATCAAATTTTATTATTTTAAATTTCAAACTAGCACTCAGTATGCTGGATAGGAAGGGGTAACAACCTAAATAATTTATCTCGGCACTCTTAAGGTTTCATACACCCTAGATTTTCTTCGCGTATGATTGAAAACATATGAACTATTGAACATAAATTGTCACTTTTTATGCTCACTGTATCATATATTGGCTAATATGTGATGGGTATTTCTATGCTTCTTAATCTATATGCTTCTGCGTCTCCTTGATGCTAGATAAGGCTTCACATAATAGCCATGCATGAATTGTGTGAATACACGAAAGGAGAGGGCTTCTCAGAGGGCTTTGATGCACATCTCAACATTGAACAAATGAACAAGACATCAGTGGAGTTATTTCAAATGTATGATGACCATAGGAAGAAAGGAACCAACATACCGTCAGAGAGAGAATTCAGGGGTTATTATGCACTTCTCAAACTGGACAAACATCCTGGCTATAAAGTGAGCGATTAGACCTATCTTGTACGTGTGAGCTCAGTTCATATCTAGAGAGGTATCTAAATACAGTTAATGTGTTATAGGTTGAACCGGCAGAGCTCTCACTTGATCTTGCAAAAATGACTCCAGAAATAAGGCAAACCCCAGAGATCTTATTTGCTCGTGATGTAGCGAGGTAGTCGTTATTGCTTTTCCTATTAAAGGTTCGCTTTGTTGGGGTCAAGCAAAAACTGATAGTCAAAATGTATTCTTATTTCAGGGCTTGCAGAACTGGTAATTTTATTGCCTTCTTTCGGCTGGCTCAAAAGGCAACCTATCTTCAGGCATGTCTGATGCATGCCCATTTTGCCAAGGTATCACTTTTTTTCTTACTGATGCATTGGAACAGAACTTGTTAGAAAGTGAAATCTAGAGGCTACCTCATCTCTCAAAAAACCAATAGAAAATATGCCCTCTTTTATCTTTTAGTAACAATTAGCTAGGCAATTGGAGACCATTACCTCGTACTCATTTTCCTTTGGCCAGGAGCCTGACTCTCATACTTGAGGTCAGCGGATCGTGTCTCCTCTCAAGAGTTTGGAGATCTCATGAAAACTCCTCTTATTATGTAACTTATGGGGTTGGGCTGGGTCTGCTCAGGGGAGTAGGCTCAGTGGCTTGGGATCTGTCAGGGGGCAGGTCCGGGCCTATGCCATATATCAAAAAAAAAAAAAAAAAGATTATCTGCTTATATTTGCATCCATAAATGCATTATGTAAATATATGGTTGGTACTTCGTATTTGGTGAAATATGTTATATTGCATTTGTTAACTTCAAGATTCTTTAAGATGTGTATGTTATCAAAGTGATTAATGGATTTTGTTTTGACCAGTTGCGAACACAAGCACTTGCTTCCTTACACAGTGGTCTGCAAAATAGCCAGGGAATCCCTATTGCTCAAGTTACAAAATGGCTCGGAATGGAGGTATTTATTGATTCATTAGTGGGTTACTTGTTTCATTTCCAACTCATGAAGTAGTTCTAACCCTGTTAACTCTTTTTACTGTGTTTTAATTAACCCAGGGAGAAGATGTTGAGAGGCTTCTGGAGTACCACGGTTTCGTAATAAAAGAATTTGAAGATCCGTATATGGTGAAGGAAGGTGCATTCCTTAGTAGTGATGAGGATTTTCCAACTAAGCGCTCGCAGCTTGTTCTGCTCAAGAAGTCGAAAACAATTTTTGAGGATGTTTCTTTTGATCAGGCCGAATTGCCATTCAAAGAAGTCAAACAAGTTGGAATATCAACTAAGTCTCCTAAACCCTTGCAGTTTGCGAAAACAAAAAGTTCGCTTGACAAACAGATGCCCGACCTCAAATCTTACTCTGCTAAACGTGTATCACAAGCACAGCCTGTTTACTCCCCTCCTAAACGTGCATCACAAGCACAGACTGTGTTTGAAATGCCAACGCCAATAAATCCAATCACCAGTAATCAGCAATGGCCCGAAGTCACTTTCTCGCCAAGCATACACCCTTCAAGTCTTTTTGGATTGTCCCCACCAGCAATGGCTAGAGTCACTCAAGCAGAGACCCCTCAAGTTTCTGTGGAAATGAATCCTAGCTCTTTTCCAAAGGTAACACCCCTGAAAACTATGAGAAGAGCCATATCCATGGAGAGAACCCCACTGTCGTATGTTGAGTCTCCTGGGAAGAAGTCAGCGCCTCTGGCTGTAGTAACCATTCCCGAACAAAATATAGAAGTTACGGTTATTCCCCAAAAAGAAGAAAATGAAGAGCCGATAGTCACTGATCAAGAAGAGGAAGCAGCAGCAGAAGAAGAAGACGATGAAGAAGAAGCTAATCTGGTTCAGCAAGAAAATGAGGCTGCCATAGCAAAGCTTAAGCTTGTCCTAAGGTTAGTGGCTAATTGCTTGGTGGGAGCTGTTGCTTCTGTAACTTGATTTGTTAATATGCTGTCTTTTTTCTGCTAGGATGTGGAAAAGGCGTTCTGCGAAACAAAAGCAGGCACGCGAACGAAGGCAGTTGGAAGCAATTGCAGCATTAAATTCTTTGTCATTTGGTCCACCAATCCGACAAAACAAATCAGTGAGTGTCAGCTCAGTTCTTAGTCATTTGGTCCACCAATTCTCTTATATAGCTCAAGTATTTGAAAGTTTTCTATGTGCGGAACCCCAGTCTTTGACTTCTTTGAGATTCTAACTCTATTTGTTGTTTTGTGAAGAAACTGCGCCATGCTGGTGAGCTTAACATTGATCGTCTCCTGAGGCAGAGAAGAGAAAGGCATGCAGTCTCATGGTCAAGGCTTAATGTTTCTGAAGTTGTAGCCACCATACTTGGTGAAAGAAACCCAGATGCGAAATGCCTTTGCTGGAAACTTATTCTGTGTTGTCAGACCAGGAGTGCACAAACTAATTCAGCAGCTTCGTGGTTGCGGTCTAAGCTGATGGGTATTGGAAATGAAAATGATAATGAGCTAGCAGTCTCCACTCCAGACTTATCTATATGGAAGAAATGGACTGTTAGTAATTCGAGTGAAGACCTCTGTTGTTTATCTGTTATTCGAGATTTAGGAGGTGATAAAACCGATGATGCAGTTGCTGGTTCTGGTGCTGTCATATTTCTTGCATCACATGGATTATCATGGGAGCTTCAGAAAACTTCCTTAAACAACCTTTTGGTTTCCTTGCCCTCTAATTCGCGTGCACCTCTCCTGATCTTGAGTGACACGTATGAGGAGCAGGTCGAGAATTCATCATCGACGATTGTCAATAAATTGGGGCTTCATTATATCGATAAAACAAGGATTAGCAGTTTCTCAGTCCTCTACCTTCTTGAGAGCCAGCAAGCAGATAGCCTGGATGGATTTTTCAGTAATGATCGGTTAGTAGAGGGATTACAATGGCTAGCAGATCAAGCACCTTTACAACCTGTTCTTCGTTGTGTTAAAACACATGAACTTGTAATGGGCCACGTCAGCAGGTCACTAGAGTTGCTTGAAAGGAAGGATGTTTCTCTAGTGGGTCCCGATGAGTGCATCTCGGTTTTCAATTCTGTACTGGATAGAGCAACCAAGGAAGTTTCCTGTGCAGCAGATATGAATTATGCCCGTTGGCCTTGTACTGAGATTGGTTTATTGGAGGAATATAGTGACGAGCATAGAGCTGTCCAGTTATATTTACCAAGTGCCGGGTGGAGCACATCTGCTTCAATTGAACCCATCATAAGCACAATACAGAGCTGCGAACTTCCAGTTTTTGGTGATGATCTGTCTTGGCTGAATCATGGTTCTGATGTGGGTGAGGACATCCAGAACCAGAAATCAGAACTGGAGAAGTGTTTAATCATGTACCTGGTACATTCAAGTAAGATGATGGATTGGCAATTAGCAACAATGGAGGCAAGCATAATGCTGCAGAGAAGTGCTCACCTGGAGCTCCATGGTTCAAGTTTCCGTATAGTTCCAAGATGGGCAGATATTTTTAGACGAATTTTTAATTGGCGATTAATGAATTTGAGAAGCGGGGCATCATCAGTTGCTTATGTTTTGGCAAACCAGAGTGTGTCCTGCTCGGAACCCTGTCAAGAGACATCTCCTTTGAAGTGGCGGTCGAGACAGACAGACATGTATATCGACTCTCCTGTTTCTCAACGTGCCGGTAACTCGACGTTAGGTGAAAGTGGATCTACTTATGCCCTAACAAGACCTTCTCTAGATGAAATGGTTGAAATTGGATGTACCCCTCTTCAGCACAGAAGCAACCAATCGACAACTAAGGCCATTGAACCTATTCCAATGAACTTTGACCAAGATGATAGTGATACACTGGAGGCTGCTACTAACTACGGCTCAAAGGAAAGTGAATGTACAGAAAGTGAATTTACAGTAGGACAGAATACTTATCTATCTCATGGTAATGATATGGTAGTCGATATTAAGGAAATTCCTGAAGTTAATAAGTTGGACAAATTACTAGAACGGTGTAACATGCTGCAAAATATGATAGACGAAAAGCTATCCATATATTTTTGATATGACAATACTTTCAACCATTGTATTTTGAAATGAGAGAAGAATAGAATAGAATGAATGTCTGTTGTATACACTGTACTGAAATTACTACTACGGACAACAAATTTGGCAAGACCGGCCGGGATACGGTTCCCCTTGCCTAGCCAAATTAAGCCGTCTGGCGAAGAAGAAAAATCTCTTCCTTGTCTTCAAACGAAAACCCTAAACATCCAACGAATACTGCTTCGAAATCCTTTTTACAAATAACCTAATGTCAGGATTTGTGAGTACTGGAAAAATGTCTCCTAATCAAGATCAATCTTCTGAAGATTCAGGTGCAGAAACCAAGATTGATAGTTTTCCTGGGAAATTATTGGATTTGAGTATAAAATGGTTGCAACCATGTCTTGCAGAGTTGAATAACTCGATACCTGGTTTTGGCAACTTCAGTGATGCTGACAAAGGGAAACTCATCATCAACCGGTTTTTGTTATCTGACATGAAGTTGTCTTGTGGTGGCGGCCATGGTATGCTTCCTAAAGATGTTCATACTTTAGATGGTATTATTCTTCGCGATGCTCTTGTTCTTCAGGTATTACATAGTTACAAGTAACATAGTTATTTTTGTTTAACATCATTATTATGTCGTATATATATCATTTGACCTTGAATGACAATATTTTCTGGCAGGTTAATGAGATAGTTGATATATCTTATAATCCAGATCATAGATTTGTGGGTGTACCTCCAGGGTTTCGGAGGACGCTTATGTTGTCTATGACTGGTGGTGTTCAATGTGTATATGGCATAGAGGACAGACCTATCAAAGATCTTCAACCTTGTTGGTTTAAAGGTGTTTCAGCAAGTTATTTGTTTATATTCATGAAGGGGTTTCTTGTAGGATAACTTGAGCTACTTTGTTGGGTCAATTTATTTTTTTCTTTTGTTGTTTTTGTTGGCATATAGGTTGTCGTTGATAATGTTAAGGTTCGGGATGGGTATCTAATGCTGGAGCCTGGACACTTGAAAGTAGTTAATGGAATGGTGGAACATTTTTTCCTAAGGTTAAGGGGATGTTTGAAGATAATCTCTAACCTCTACCCTTGAAAGATGTCATTAGCTTTAAAATAGTTTCTTGTTGGTGTTTTTTTTTTTCGTGTTGATATTGTTCCAACTACCCTGACCAAAAATCGGATAAAGGCAACTACACCTTTGAAACCTAAAGGTGTTTAGAGCCATTTGTTATTTCATTGCTTTCTTATTGCATTTTCCTTTAGACCATATAGGGTATTCTTAGTTTTTGTATAACCTTGAGCTCCTTTGAATTTCTCATTTCTTGATGTGACCATATAGGCCATTATTTATAAATTTAGTTTTTTTCACCAGATTCATACTAATTATTAAAACTATGCCTGCAACATTTATCATTCCGAATGATGTTTTTCGCTTGTTGGTTTACTTATTTTCTTTTCTATTTGTATCCCATTTGTTTGAAACTCCTGATTTTCTTTCCCATTTGTTTTTTCCTTCGTCAGATTGGGCTGTGGAGAAGATGGATGTTATGCCATCCTTCCGGAGAAAAATCAAGGTATCTCACTCATCCATTTGGTTCCCGGCTTCCAGTGCAATTTTGAATTTAGTTCTTCCATAATTTTATGTTGTGCTTCTCACAAGCAATTTCGAGGGGGGTGACATTACTCATTTCTTGACCAAGTACGGTCAAATTAGCACTGTTGACATAAACAAGTTGAAGTGATCAAAATGTGAATGGGTAAACAAGTTTAGAAAATATAACAAAAGGATAAACACTATTTTCAGCACCCCATGTGTTTAGACCTTCCATCCAAATCACAACACACATGACTTTGGAACTGTCTATATATGTGGCTGATGCCTTTTTTAATAAATCCTTCTTGTACAGGAACAGGAAGAAGCATTACTGGATTCAAAGGAGTTAGAGGAAGATGCTGCAGTCCCCAAGAACCGGGATCCAGAGCTCGCAGAGAAGCAATCAGTTGGTCAGCAGAAAGAGATGGCGGGGAACACATTTCGGGGAAACACCACTTGGGAGGCAGACACCACTTATGAGGCCTCATTGGAGCAATTAAATGCAATTATAGCGGCTGCTGAAACCACTTGCGTGGCTGCTGAAACCACTTGCGAGACTTTATTGCGTCAAATACAAGTAATTATTTTAGGCTTTTAACACTCATAATTTTATTTTTATGCTTATAAACATCATGATTAAAACAGGAGTGCTTGGACGTTTATCTCCTGGGATGTTGAGTAGAAATCATGATTTGTTTGCAGAAAATATGGGATGAGGTTGGTCAGTGTGAACCTGCACGAAAAAGGATGCTGCATCAGTTAAAACAGGAGTGCTTGGATGTTTGCAAGAGAAAAGTTAATGAAACTGTAAAGTCAGAGGCACAATTGGAGCAATTACAAGTAATTATTTTTGGCTTTTAACACTCATATCTTCGTTTTTATGTTTATACTTGGTATGAGTTTAATCTCTTGGGAAGTTAACTAGAAATCTTGATTTTTTTGCAGCATGCCTCTAGCCAATCTCATGCCATGGATGATGAATGCCGTGAGATATTGCTTCAAATACAACAGGAATGCCTGAATGTTTACCAGAGAAAATTTGATCAAGATAAAAAGTCAAGAGACAACCTTCTCGAGGCGATGAATCTTTCAAAGGAAAAACTTATTAGTCTTGCTTCAGTTCTCGGAGAGAAGTTTGTTTTAGTGAGTAAACACGATTTTTACACCTAATTCCAAACTATTCTCTGATGATTTTATAAAGCTCAAAACTTCAGATGAGTATGTCGATTTAAGTTTACAAACTTGCAGTTCTGCCCCTTAATTGGATGGTATATCCTCATTAATATGTTAGTCATTGTTCTTCAGCCCAACGAGTCAGCAGTAATGAAGAAACAAATTTCAGATATTGTTATAGAAATAGAGCGCCTACAGTTGTTGAAAGATGCAAGGGAGGAGAAGTTTGCTGATGTACAATCAGAGATTCAAAAGATACTCGAGGAAATTGGGGGGACTTTGAAACTTCCAGAACAGGCAAAGGCTCCCACAGTTGATGCGAAAGACTTGTCGTTGAAAGCGTTAGAAGCATTGCAAACTGAACTCCTGGAGCTTCAGGTTTTTTGTTTGTTACATTGTCTGGACTTAGCCTACTGTTTTAACATTACTTCTGCTAAGTTGTTGATTCCATTACATCCTTTTTCAATAGAGTGCCAGGGTCAAGTTTCATGAGGATAAAAAATTATTAAAGATGTTAGAGTCAGTATTTTGTGAGATAAGAAAAGAGAAGATGAAGGGGCTTGAAAAGGTAATTTTTCTTTCTATCAGTAATTTTCTTCACAATATGCATCACCTTGCTTTGAAACTTTTATTAATATACTTCATATGTTCTTAAAGGAGAAGGAGATGACTCACATTGAAACTGATCCAGACGCTGCTCGAAGAAAAATAACGTCTCTCTTCGACAACAGTGAAGAAATGTTGGGCCAGGTTAAAAATTGGATGTCAGCTTGCAAATTATACAGTTGGCTGGAAGACTATAATCGGGTATGATAACTGTTAAGAAGTCTTGTGAAGTTGATGTTGTCAAAAGTTTTTTCTATGGCATCATTTATGGAATCATCTAGTTGTTTTGTGATCTTTTGGTTGTGCGATTTTGCTTATACTACTTCTGCCAGAATGGAAGTGAATTATTTATTTGATGTAGCCCACTGCTTCTAATTATGATTTTGAATTTTTGCTGAATCAGGAAGAGAACAGTTACAGCTCCAGCACAGGGGCAGATCTAAACCTCAATCGTGTAATCGAAGTTCCAGGTTTGTATTCATAAAAACCTGATTTTGTGTTGCCAATATCTCTTTCTGCATACAGACTGTCAATCTACGCAAGTAATTAAATGATCTTCATTTGCATGATGGCACCTTAGTAGCCAAGACTCTGGTGGATTGTCAGACTGATGAGTATGCTATGAGAGTACGTTTATCTGCATTGTATTTACAATATTCTTTTTACAATATTTGCCATGCTGTTATTTGTGTTTTCTGAGTGATAATCTTATTATCCATTTTGCCAGGGCAAGAAAGACCGGCCAGAATTCAGTGCCCCGTTGCCTAGCCAAAAGAAAAAGAAAATCTGAATTTCTGTTTGGTGGAATCATGGGTGTGCACAAGTGGTATCACTGTCAACAAGAAAAAGAAAATCTCATCAAGCCATGAGTTATTATGGAGTATATTTTTGATGCAACAATACTTTCAACACTGCTGTAAATTGAAGAGAAAGAATAGCAATGAATGTCTCTCTTGTAGTCCTTTATCCTTTGTACATGAATTTTGAATTTTTTCCTATTTCTTCCTAATGGGTTCCATCATTCTGAGAGAAAAGCTGAATTCAATAATCATTACACACAAATGTCAAGAGAAAACAACTTGATTAATTTTCAACATTATGAGTGGTAAAAACATGAAAAAAAAATGTCAGCTTTACAAGAGACAACCAGTTTAACAGGATTGCCTGTTTCTTAAACACTATCTATAAAACTAGCAAAAGTAAACCCATCATATAAATCCCGTTTCACTTTTTTATTATAGAGCTTAATAAGTTCTTCATGCGAATCTTGCGTCCGTCGCATCTTTAGTATTTCCTCCTCCGTGTAAAGCCAGGTGCACAGTGTACTAATCGAGTCAATGTGTGTGCTAGTGTCTCTTTGGTTTCCATTGAGCACAGATGGTATGGCTATCTTATTTTCAGCACAGCACAAATCCGTTCACCCTGCATCTTTCTAGTGTTCTGCCTGATCAGCAACATGGAAGTGTCAGCCGTGTAACGTGGGAAAAGGCAAAAGGTTACAAAAATTAATTCAACAGTGTCAGACTTTAGGAAGAGTGCCATACCTTTTTGATTTATACCAAAGAGATCAACATGAGGTAGCTTCCTGTATTCGGTGTATCATGATCACTGGCAGAAGATGGATAAGGGGAACCCCAGTAAGTTGGAGGGAAACGAATCTAGTAAAGGCAAAAGGAAGGAAACAGAAAAAGAACAAGTAACAACTAACTGTATTTGAAGATCCAAAGTGGGTTGGAGATGGAACAACACATGCTGGACTTCTTTCTACAGGAGTAGTATATAGACAAGGCTGCGTTTCAGATAAGTTACTCCTTAATGTATGGTAAGAAACAGATGTATCCGCAGACCCTTTCCCAGTCAATATTGGAACAGGATCCATATTCACTCCATATGTTCCGTTAGTTGTAGCACCAACACCTAATTGCTGCAATCACAGCAGAAGATTTGTAAGGAATAGAGAACATGCAAGGAAGCACATACAATAAGATGGATGAATCACGCTTTGATAATGAATAACAAACGGTTTGAGACAGAAGCAATCATATTTCGTGGGGCAAAAAAAAAAACAACTAAAACTCAGTAATTGTTATCCCACAAGACTACCGGTTCAAAATATTACAAGGCTACAGAATCTTCATCTAGAAAATATTAATGAATAATAAAAGAGCATTGTCATACTGGTTTTACAGTGTCCTGTAAGCCAATTGCAAAATCACCCATGTAAGGCATGTTTCAAGGTGGTTTCTCCACCTAAAAGTTTGGGGAACACTTCTATGACAAAAACTGACCCTACACAGACAATAATAAAGCCATTTTGATTGGGTCAGTGCCAGCTTGCAAGTCAGTTGCAAAATTACCACGTAAGGCATGTTTCAAGGTGGTTCCCCCAGTTCAAACTTTAGGGAACTTCAATGACAAAAACCAACCCTACACAGACAATAAAACAGCCATTCTAATTGGGTCACTATCAAGGAGAGGACATCTTCCTAAAGAAATATACCAAAACAAGTCTTCCACCCATGCTAAGATGCATATTCCATCCTATTATGGTACAGAACTCGAAAACAGGAAGAAGGTTTTAGATACATACACTAGTTAGGTCTTTGATGTGCACAACAATGATTGTTATATCATCTGTGCGATTTTCATGCTCTAACCATAGCCTGTATGATTCTCCCGTAATAGCCGCACATGCATCCCGCGGATCTGTATATCTTATCACCTACACGAGAAACTGTAGAATCAGTGCAATTAGAAAATTTTCTATTTGTCTGCCTAGAGGTGTTTATGGAGTACAAGGTTCATGAACATGACGATAATTAAAAACTAATGTCTTCAGCAAACACACTGAACAATGCTTGACATACATTCACAGTTACTGATGGAAAGAGTCAGTATCGTATAGAGGCACATAACAGACCGACAATTTTATAACGAGCAATACACAAATTCACTTATCTCTTATAAAATGATCTCAATTTCTTTGTTTCTTACCGCATTGACAACTGCTTGGCTCGAAAGGAACTCAAAAACCCCATCACTTGCAATCACAAAGAACATATGATTTGGTGTAAGCTTCACCATCGCAATCTCAGGATCAGCAATTACACCTATCTTCTCAGCTGTACTATCTCCCAGACTCCTCGAAAAGGCAGTTCCAGGATACAAGCCATCCTGCACCCACAACCTAGGTGGATCGCCACCATCATTCTCTTCATCCCCCCAACTCTGAATACTAGGATCAGTTATCCCTTCCACCTGATCCACCGTCAAAACCCTTGCACCACAGAGTTTCACTCTCTCATACTCATCATTTCTAAACGGTGTCTGATCAATTGAAAGGTCCTCCGCGACAACACGATTCCCACTCTTAACAGCAATGACAGCCCTAGAGTCCCCCACATTTGCAATAAAAAGAGTATCTCCCTTAACAAGTACAGTAATCGCAGTGGTACCACTCATTGTATCATCTATCTCACTCTCATGAAGTTCAGTATTGGTTTTCTCAAATGCAATGTTATATGCTTTGATAGGATCCACTGACAGCATAGGATCATTTGACAATATCTCAACAAGTCTATCTCTAACAAAATTTGAACATTCAGTACCATATTGACCATGCCCATCAAAAACACCAAAGAAATGAAGATTTGGGTTACCTTGAATATCAGTTTTGATGCAGAAACTATCCTGGTTTTCTTTGTCAGGTGAGTCTGGATAATACCCTCTTTGTGTCAGAACAGAATACTCTAATTTGAAGTTATGTGAAGGGACGGAAGCAATCTCTCTTGACCTCTCTGTAAGTATATATCTCTGATTATTGCCAACCCCACCATTAGTTAACTCTTGGGCATCACCATCAGATGATTTTTGGTACCGGCTACAGCAGTAACAGCACTTTCCCTGGACACATCCCATCTCCAACCCCAAGAAATCAAAAAATCTGTGAAATTTCTTATTATTCAGACATGGGTTTTCTCAGAAAAGTTTAATGTTTTTTGTTCCTGACAGACACTCAATGTAAATTGAGAACCAAAAAGAGTAAAGTATGATGAAATGAGGAGAATGGAAAAGTGGGTTTGCGTTTTGTTATCTCATGAGAAGGGTTGTATGAAGAAATCACATGTCTCAAGGAAACAAAAAAAAGATGCCCCAAAAAAACTCTAATAAGAAAAGGACAAATTTTTAGAAGACCTAGAAAGAAAGCAAGAATCTTGTTGTTTTGGGGCAATGAGGAGGAGGATGACGAAGAAGAAGATTGTAGAATCCAACAAGGGTTTGGGTTTGGGTTTGATTGAAAACTGTGAAATGTGCTGGAAAGCATGAAGAAGAAGAAGAAATTGTAAAGGTGGTGTTGTTTGTTGTTCAATCCCATCAAATAACAACTTACCTTTTCATGCCAAGGATTGTTTTGTTGTTTTAGAACGGTTTGGTTAATGTCATGGGGTATGGTGGTGGTGTTTCAAAATCTTTAAAAAATCATCTTTGGTTGGCTTGTTTGCTTGTTTGCTTGTTTGTTTATTTTATTTTAATATTTCCAACAAAATCCAAATGAAATCTAACAAAAATAAATAAAATAAAGTTTTAATTTTATTTTAGGGCTTGATAATAAAGTGACATTTTTGTAATGTCAATTTTACCCTTTTCAATATATACAAGAGAAAAGTCATAAGATCCATTCATTTATCCTTTTTGTTTCTCTCTCATCTCTCTCTCAGAGAGAGAAAATAGATTTTAGGGTTTTCCGAGATTCATTTTTCATATTCTCCTTTTTAGATCTTCTATCAAAGAACGAGAAGAAGTTTTAGGCTTCTCTGTCATAGTTTTTCATCTTATACATCTGTAATTTCAAAGATCGGTTGCATCTGATCGAGTGAGATGATATGGAAGATGAAGAAGATTTGTTTGATACAAAACAAGATCGACTGCACTTGAAGATTCATCAACATAATCAAATCGACCTGCAGATAAGTTTCTTTTATCATCATCTTTTAATTCAATTGAAGTTACCTTTGAAATTATGAATTTCAAATTTTTTCTAGGTTTCCATCGAAATCAATCGATCTCTTTATCTTAAATCTCGATTGAAAATCGGTTTTCGATTCGAAATCGAATCATAATCTCTATTACCCATTTATTTGTTACGAAGTTTCATATACTTTGACCGAATTGCTCAATTTTGTGTAGTTTACTTGATTCTAGTTTGTTGTATCTCTTGAACGAAATTGAATTTGTTACACTAGTACTATTTATTGAAAATTATTGGTGGTGATATGGTTATTTATTAATTCAGGTTTACTGTTGATTTTGTTTTGGATCCATTACCAACTTGCCAATATGATGAACGAAGAAGGGACGAATATTGATCTTTACATCCCTAGAAATGGTAAAACCTAGTTATCTGCTTGTTTTGTGTTTGTAGTTTTTCGGTTTTTAGGTTAAAATTAATTCATGAGTTTGATTTGATATATGCTTGTTTTGAATTGTAGTTTCGCAACAAATAGGGATCATTATTTGTAGAAGTGATGAAGAAATGGGTTTTCTAGGTTTGTTAGTGTGGTGTGTGTAGAATACATAAATGGAGTTCTTTGGTTACGGTGGTGCTCGTGTGGTCTTGTAGATGATTGCGTAAGGTTGTTTAAAGTGCTGGTTGTTTATAGTTTCATTTACTACAGGGATTGCGAATTTTCGATGAATGTTTAGGCTTGAGTGAATGAATGACGAGTTGAGTCGCAACTTCGGTTGAGGTGAAGCTAAAATTATTGTTGTGTTTAGCTAATGGTTGTGGTACCGGTGGTATGGAGGAAAGATAATGGATGTATATGCTGAACATTTTGTAATGGAAAGTGCGAGAATGCACTCAACAAATTCTGACATGGAGGAGGTTTCATGAGCAAAGGAGTAGAACTTTCTAAGACTCATGTGGAACTCAAAAGCGATGATTGGGCTCTCAAAAACTCGCCTTGGATTGGTGGTAGAATGATTTTGACATCATCTTCTTTCAGTGTATAGCTTATAATCTTTTTATTGGATTTGCGTAATCTATCTCGAAGGAAGTTACTCTTTTCTAGTTCTCCCGAGTAAAATTTAATATGATTGGACAAATGATATTGCATTTACAAGTTACAATGCAAAAAAAGCATGTGTATCTTCTAGTTCTGAGATGCATTATAATGTGTAATTTTTGGTTACACTTGCATTTTGGATGTGTAATCATGGATTACACATGCCTTGAGCAGTCTTTCAAGATTGCTAGAGGACGAGATCTATGCATACATACTTTGTCCTGTAATCTTTCGTTGAGTTTCACTTTTGAAATATCTTCGAAATCATTGTTGAATATGTGGTGTTTTAACTGCGTTGAGTATCTATGTACTTGCTGAACATTCTTGTGCTTGGAATTAAACAAAATGCATGGAAATGTAACTGCATGCTTGCCTACATAATGACGTGTATAACTGTTGAATCTGATTGGCATGGAAATAATGATGGCTGGGAGAAAGATTGTTCGATCACCCGGACTCTTGAGCTTATATCATAATTGTCTCTTCTTGATTCTTAGACCAGCTTCCGCTCAATTTTTTTAATTAAGCTGAAATTTTGGTGTGTTTCTAGTCGTTAGTAATTTTGATTTGATGGTAAGTTAGAGAGGGTTATGTAGATAGACAGATGGTAAAAAGCAATTGAACTTTTTGAATTTGTCAAAATGCTGCGGAAAGCACAAGTTGGCATTGATACTGTATTTGTGTTGTTTGCTGGTCTTTTCTTCTAATCTCATTATCTTTTATCTGCTCTGTATCACTTTATTCTTTGAATTATGACACAACTTTATTATTAAGACAACAAATAGGAGATAAAACTTTATTCTTTGATTTACACATGCTAATTTCGACTTCTTCATCTATAAAAATTCATTGAAATTAATTTTTCTTTGTGAAATTATGATCTCTATTCAGTATTAATTCTTTGGTCGTAAATCAATAATTTTAGAAATCTCTGTTCTGAATTCAGTCTTATCAATTATTATAACTTCTGTTTTTCCCATGGGATGATAAATTCAGGTGGTGAAGAAAAGCCGATCAAAAGTGTATAAGATCAGTGATATTCAAAACAAGAACTACAAGGCGGCTTTTTTACCATTAGGTGAAACTTCAAGGTCTCGAGTCGGCTACATCAACAGTATCAAGTGACAAATGAGTGTGATGAGCTGTCATCATATGCATTTGACAAATGAGTCTGTCCACCGCAAGAATGAAAATAAGAATGATGATGAAGAGGAGGCGGAGGATTATGATGACAACACCTCCCGAATTTCGACAATGATAATGTTATTATCGTTTCTATTCCAAGTCCCGACCTAGTCCTGAATTTTTAGTTATCCCATCAACTTACATTATGCGCCGGAAAGCTCAAGCCATACTCAAAGGTTCTCTCTCGGTTAACACCGTCGCTTCGAGATTGAGATTCGTCAAGTACTTGGTGACAACCCTACCACCAGTAAAATCTCTAAGAATGTGCACAATCACACCATTGAATATTTACTACCAATTTCTTTGATTCACTATAATACAAAGACACTCATGGAATGATACGTGTCATGTGATTGTGTTTTGACTTGTTGGATGATATGATAATTTTGTTTGTAGGTTGTTGAAGGGAAAAATAGTCAAGAGATCTGGTGCAGGAGGATCTAGGGATCCTTATGTTTATATGGCACGTTACTGAACGATCCTGTTTTACATATATTTACGTATGTAAGCCAAACCGATTAATCTCCTTCAATTGATCGGAAAAGTGTAATTTGTTTTCACTTTTTGAGTAGTTTGTGTATTATGGGTGCATGTGTAACTCAAAATTAAACATGCCATATGCATATGTAACTCCAAGTTACACATGCATATGGCATGTGTAACTCCCAATTACACATGCATTTTGTATGTATACCAGCTGATTACACATTTTGTATGAGTTAGGAGGTATGATTAAGTAAGACTTGAGATGATAGAGAAGAATATGAAGATCAATTGATGTTTTGGATTGGTGTCTCAATCTGGCAGTGTTGATTATTATTAAGACAACAATACTAGTAATACTACCTCTCGATGGTGGTGGTGTCACACCGTTGACAACTCTCTTGTATTGAAGCACAAATTACGGATCCTATCAAGGTAACTATCCTCGCTTAATTGACACTAACTCATCTTCTTTACCATGATATACTTATGACCGTAAACAATCAAGTTATAGAGGACATACCAAGCATTGTTTCACAAGGAAGTAAACTATTTCATGTCTCACTTTTACTAGAAGATTGTTTGGAATGTCTAATTTTGTGCTATGAAGTTATGAGTGGTGTTACAAATGCTTGCTAGTCCCAAGTAGCATATACCTTAAAACATTGATATCTTGTTTTATGCATTCACCATATTCTGTCATTTTCTCGCGTATATTATAGCTTGTTACTCATAATTGGATGCGTAATGAGGGCTCGACTCAAGATACATTCACTTGCTTTCAAGTTTCTTTATTGTGTTGTGAAGAAACTGGTCACTTTCAAGTTTCAAGATTTTTGATGTTTAATTTTGTATTTTAGGTAATTTTTGCGTTCTAAAATTGGTACAACAAATAGGAAAGCAAGGTGTTAGGTTCAAGATACTGCAACAAAACTATGGGAGGTAAAAACTAAACTCCAAGAACTTTGATTCTCTTAGTTACATTAGGAAAATGCATGTGTAACTCTTAGTTACACTTGGAAAATGCATATGTAACTCTTAGATACACTAGGAAAGTGCATGTGTAACTACCAATTACACTAGGAAGATGTTATTGATTTTTCTAGATTCAGTGTGAACTCTAATGAAACTGTGGTAAAAAAAAGGAAGAAGTAGAACCAGAACCAAGAGTAGTGGTTGTTTCTGGTGCTGAAAAAGGCATGGATGTATAACTGCGGCATACACATCTATATGTATGTGTAACTGCTCATTACACATGCATATTGTATGTGTAACTTCTGCATACACATACGTATGGATGTGTAATCGATGATTACGCATGACGGATGCATGAGTAACTCCCGAGTTACACATGCTAAGATAGGTTATCATGTGTATTTTCTCAGATCTTTGTTCTATAATTTTGCCTTACAATTGTTTTATAATATTTTTATTTTTTTGCTTTTTGTTCATCCAACCTAATCCATGGATGTTTATTTCGTGATTCTGAGATATGCAAGCATTTTGGAGGGAGGAAGACAAGAAGGAAAGGCAAAGATTTAAACTTCATAAAGCACAAATAGACACATGTGTAACTCTGATTACACTAGATAGATATATATGTAACTCTCAATTACACTAGATAGATGCGTGTGTAACTTTTAGTTACACATGCTAAGAAATTATTGTAAATGAATATTAAAGTGATACATGTATTTTTTGTATCGTTCTTTTTGATGTGTAACTTTGCATTATAATGGCATAAAGATGTGTAACCACGGATACACATGACATACATGTAACTTCATTTACACATTCACACCGAATTTTAATAATTTTGGGCATAAATTTAAATTTTATTTAATTATGGGCTTGACAATATATAAAAGGGTATGGATGTCCTTTAATAACTCGGGGCCTAGATTTAAATTTCTTTTAATTAAGGGCCTCATATTATGGGTTATCCATGGGTTGGGCCTTAGCCTAATTTTCCCTAAAATAAAATGCTCCCAAATGTGTATGGGCAATTGGGTATCACTATCACCCATATGCCTTTTTCTACGCTCCGTTCTATCCATACCCAGGTCTCTTTGATTTGATTACATAGAACAATGATCCTTAGAGCAACCGCAGTGGTGCGAGTATAATCAAAGATCAAAGACCAAAAAAAGAACGATCAAACTTGAGTTTAGTCCGTAGTGTGCGTTACGGTAGGCGAGTATATTTAGTCGAGCGGACGTATAATCTTCGTTTGGCTGTGGAGCGTAGGTATAAAGTGCGTCCCGTTCAGGCGTTGATATAGTTTACACTGGTTGTGGGGCGTTGGTAAAGATTACGTTGGTTGTGGGGCGTTCATAAAGTTTACGCCGGGTAAAAAGGCGTGCGTATAATCAACGCCTGATGGGGCGAATTGTAGAATCAACGCCTGAATGAGGCGTTGATATAAAGTGCCCTCAGCTTCATTTTTAGTAAAACTTGAATACTCTCACAGAGATATTTGAATACCAACTAGCATGAGAAGACCACAACTGGCTTGAGAAGTTTAGTATGGCATGAGAAGACCACAGCTGGCTTGACATGGGCAGCTGCTTTGGGGAAAAGAGTACATTTAAATTTCACTTGCACTGTAAACAATTGGGATTCTGATTTTTTTTCTTTCTAATTTCGTTTTGTTTTTGTTTCTGTCTACCATTAGTAGACTTCTGTAGATGCTATACCAGTTGTAGTAAACTTGAATACCAATTGTACTCATGCTATACCAGCCGAAGTACATTATATGCACGCCCGGGTTGGGCGTTGACTATATCAACGCCTGATTGAGGCGTACGTATAATGTTCGTTTCATTGGGGCGTTTATTATATCACCGTCTGGAATGGGGCGTAAACTTCAGCAACGCCCGGACGGGCGTACATTTCAGCACCGCTCCATTGAGGCGTAGTTTGTATACACGCCTGTTCGTGGGACGAAGATTATACATGCGCTTTTTACCGGTAAAACCTAATCGTAAAAAATCTTATAATTTTTTTTGGGAAGTTTTTAAATTGATTTATGGTTGTTATTTTTTATTTTTAACTACCGGTAAAAACCATGTGCATTAATAGGATTTATTAAGATTTTTTAGGAAAAACAACTAAATCTAGAGATTTGCAAAAGCTACTATTAGGTTGAACCAAAATAGAATAAAGACTTTTGTATAAGTAAGATAAACCTCAAATTATCGAATGCCAAAATGACAGCCAATAGTAAATCATAAGTCAATCTCTTGGCAAAATTAATCCGTTCTTGGCAAAATAAAGGATATATAAGACAGGGGATTTGTTGAGATTTTTTAGGGATAATAAATCTCTATAAAGATTTACTCAATTTCCGGTTTTGCCTGGCTAATAAAAATTATCTACTTTTCCCTAAATAAACTGATCAAAATCTTTCTAACAAACTAAACACGTTTTAATACTTATTGTTGAAATTTTAATAACCAAATCTAGCCGTAAGGAGACTTACGGTGGGTTTTTTTCGTACCCAACCGTAACTTTTTTTCTTCAATATAGATTTCTACCGATTTTTTTAGTTACGGTTAGGAGTTCAGCTTCACACAACCGAATGAAGAGAAAAACTCAACCGTAAGCTTATCTGAAAGCTAAAAAATTCAAATTTTCTTACATAATTTAACAAATTTGGTTGAAAATTCTCATTGAAACACTCATATACTAATTTTATGTAATAACTAATAATAGATTAGCTAATCTAATTATATAGATAACACTAATTAAGATGAGGGATCTTTAGCCATTATAAAAAATATTTAGATAAGGGGTTTTCAAAATTAATAACTAATGACCCGTTTTTGTCTTATTAGTGAAGCCCCTTTATTGGAATGTGAGGCCCCTATAATAGGTTTCTATATATTATATAGAGGAAGGTTCTCTCTGTTACATCGTCCTTGCAAGACAGGTTACATAGAATCTGGGGAACTTCATAGTTTGTAGTATTATAGTTCAAACACCACTCCAAAAGGCAATTTTACAGCAGATATTTCGGCAAAAAAATAAAATAAGCTTTAAATAAATATATAGATGTTTGGGATAAGAGTGGTATTGATTCGAAACCTGGCTAAATTGGGGCCTATGCCACTTAATTGGGGCCTATAGATTTCTTCATCCACCCAATAGAGAATGATAAGGGGTGTCTAAATATTCTAAAAATACTAAAGAAACCTTAATTATTCTAACACAAATACAAATACAAAATCATAACTTAATTAAAAAATACAAAAATCATTAATCAAAACTCAATTTATTTTTCAATTTCCATCAAAACCAAAACTAAATCTTAATCAATCACAAACAACAATTAAAATCTTCTTTTGTTGTTTGTAAAAAGAAAACCCAAAAACAGACAATTCAAGTGATTGATTTAAATCCCTTTAAACAATTCCTTCTAAGAGATACTCTACAATGATTTACCTCTAAATCTTAAAAATTCACTCATCAAGTTTTTTGAAAATCCACCCAGAATCGGTTTATATGTTCATCATAGTAATCCGATTGTAATCTTAATCGGATTTTAATGTGAACCTACATAAATAGATTCCGGGGTTGATGTGATGAACATCAACTATAATCGGGTTACATTAATACACATATAAACCGATTCAGGATTCCTGTTAGGATCATTTTGGACCATATGTAACCCGATTTTTTAGTTAAAAATCTTTGTACCATTTTATTCCAATAATCGAATTTCATTATCCTCCATATAAACCGATTCTGAAAAAGCTGCAACAAACTAACTCCTGAATCAGACTCTATAAAAGAATAAGAAGTCCGATTTTGTTACAAATTTCTATAAATGAGCCCAAGTTACCCAAAAAAAGAAAACCACTTTCATTCATTAAGGTTGGTTCAAGTTTGCAAAATACAATATAAGAAAGCGACAAAATATAAGCATCCGATAGATTAAGGTACGGATCCAACAATTCCTTCAAGCAATAAATCACTGATGCGCGTCGTTTACACAACAAATTAATAAAGATATTTCCCACTAATTAACTGGTAATATAGCGGTAGTAAGAGATCGTTCCCACAGAGAGTTGTGTAATTGATATGTTATTTAGTTCAGCAAAATAAGATAAAAGACAAAGGGATTGGTTTAAAGTAAAATGAAAAGAATAACAAATAAAAGAAAGATGATTAAGGAATCATTCACCGTCACTGGACAGAAACTTAATAAAAGTACTTGTTTATTTCTTGTAGAATTTCTATTGTCAACAACCGTAGAATAGCAATAAGCTCTGCTATCCCCGGAATTCCTGTTGCCACTGGATACGGAAGCGCTCGACTACCAGATTCTATCCATCTGAGCCACCATGAATAAGCTCTCAAGATGTAACCCACCGGATGCATTACGTTTTGTGAATTAGGTTAATCCTAGCATCGACGCATAAGCTCGGCCCGCTTACTAGTGTCATCTCTATACACAATTGCTTAACAAAATCCTCTCGTCGCCTTTTGCGATGTACTACTTGTGTATGGAATTGAGTGACTATTACACGTATCACCAATCCCAATACTAGTAGAAGAATTACTATCAGGTGTATTCAAATGGCCAGTTGAACAACCCAGTAATAATCTTAGACAATAAAAATAATATAGACAATCGACAAGAAAATTAAACTCAAAATAAATTTGTGAAAAGAATTAAAGTTTCATAAACCAGGACTTTGAAATCATACCTTAATCAGTAGAAATTTAGCTACACATGGATTTACTAAAACCCATAAAAATATATATAGAAGAAGAAGAAAATAGCTTGGTTTCCCCCTAATGGGGTTAACCCTAGATATGAAATAAAACCTTCTTTCTATTCTTTTTCTCTCTCTCCCAAGTTATATAACTACAAAAGAAATAATAAAAGAAGAAGTTCATATTTCTCTTTTTGTTTAGGTAGCTATTTATAGGCATCAAATACCCTAGCTGATCCACAAAAGTCGTACAAGATAGAGATTCAAAGTCGGTGTAGTTTATCTAAGAGTAAAAGATGCTGATTCGGTGCAGGCAAGTCGCACGTTGGAAATGTCTACATGCCTCCTCATCCATTCGATCTCCTGGGGACCTCATATGTCTTCATCTACACCGTATATCTATCCAGCTTCGATGATCTGCCGCACACACGATCATCACTCATCTTCCAAACGCGTCATAGCTTGCAGAAGTACTACAGCCAGGCTCCACCACGTGCTCGCCTTTTTTTTTCTTTTCTTCTGATTTGTACGGCTTTTAAACTTCTATCATACACACAAGTGGGTCCCTCCTATTCTTCTCATCTTCTATTGATCACGAGCATCACCAACTCGAGCTATTTCTCCGACCAATCACCGGAGTTTCCATTTTCACCGTCATCCATGGCAGCACTACCAAGCTCGATCGCCTTCATTCTCGCACCACCAAAGCATCATCCTTTGCTGTATTATCATTGCTCCATCGTCATCACCTTTCTTTATTCATACTCGAAGTCTTCGGCTTCATGAACCATCCTTCTCATCACTTTGTCAACATGAGCTCAAAACCCGTCTCCTTTAGTCTCCATCATTTCCTTCGATAGATATCAATGGCGGCAACAACTCAAAACCATCATTCTCTCGCATTGCTGCCATGTTTCACAGCTCGAATATCATCTCCCCGCCGACCATCACTTTGGCAACAACAGCTAGCCCATTCGAACTCCTCCATCTCTCGTGTTGTTCCCAACGAGCAACCATTGCTCATATAACTCCACACTCGAGCTCTTAATCACCGGGATTTTGATCATCGAACGAAACCGTTTCTCGGTGAAAATCCTTCGAAATCAGGCGACAACCCATGTTTTGTTTCGCCTTCAATTACCCAATGATGTCTATAAAATCCCGAAATACGTTATTCTGAAATTCATCAAAATCATGATCATCATGATCATCAAACTCTATCTGCCATTGCTTGTGTCTGTTTAAGAACGGTGAAGATGAAGTGTCGTTAGTACTAAGGCAAAGTGCCTTTAGTAATGTTTGAATTACGGCTTCCCCCTTTGTACAAGACCTGGACTCCCTTTAGCACTTCTTTGAACTTGACTGCCCCTTAACAGGAAGTGCCCCTTAACGATCAGTGAGGATGCCAATAACACTTCTCTTTGAAATGACCATTTAGCCCTTAGTCTTCCAAGTTCTTGTTTTGCTCATAACTTCTTCATACGAACTCAGAATGACTCCGTTATTTCGCCATTGTCTTCATCTTCTCGTCCTCTACATAATGAATAGTAGAAATCTTGCATTTGAACGAGTTCCAATTGGTCTTTGGCCTTTCTCCACTTATAGCTAGCTTCTTTCCTTGCACAATTAAGTACAAATTCCTTCTTTTGGATGATTTACCTAACAAAACACAAATAAAAGAAAACAAGCATAATATACAATAATTTGCAATAAGATCAACAATTACTAGCATGGAATTGACACTAAATATATGTGAAATATGCACTTATCAATTTCCCCCACACTTGCCTTTTGCTAGTCCTCAAGCAAACTAAACTAAACTACAACAACTCCGTGTCGCCGAGGATACGGTTGCACTTAGCATGTGCAACAAGCCTTTAAACCCCTAGGTGTCCCTAGTGGACGAGTTATAGTCTCGTGAGGGTTTACGAGAGATATACCCACAAAACCTACTCCAACTTCAAAGCGTTCCAGCTTCCCAAGCATCCAAAGAGCTATGAGGACATAGAGTTTCGCATGCTAATAATAAGAAGTTAGAAATACCAAAGAACATATTCTCATTCTTAAATGTTGAGTGAGAAATAACCACACCATAATAAGAGAACGCGTGTTTGAGAGCGATCAATAAGCATTTCGCCTCGACACGCCTCACTTAAAAGGATTTTATGATAATTGCACTTAATAAGACATGACTTTTTTATGGGTCTCACATGTGTGTAGGTAGGAATGAAGATAGAAATCCTACACACGTTGAATGGTGGGAAGGAAACCTTCCGAAATATTTCTGGAGACTCCACAAAATCGTGGAAAACAAAGATATTTTGTTGATGATCTCTAAGAAAGGAAATCAACCAGTATTATCGAGGATGGGAGTACTTACCACCTTCACATCTGATTGCAATGATGAAAGCACCACTCTCACAGCATCCAATAGAAACGTCTTCCTTGGCTCGTCTTGTTCATCTTCTTGGTCTTCGTCTTCGGTCTTCAACTGCTGATGATAATCTCTTGAACTTCGTAGAACTCTGACAATTTGTAACTCTTTTCCTCAATTTCCTTGTTGCTTGAAACTTCTTTATATATTTTTCTTCCCCATGGCCTTATTGAACAAATAACAACCTAAATGCAAATCTTTTTGTATTTTTTTTTCTTTTTTTTTTTTACTTTTTTTTTTCTTTTTCTATTTTTTTTTTCTTTTTGTATTTTGTATTTTTTTCAATTTTTTTTTTCTTTTTTTTTTTCATAAACAAAGAGATTGCAACTACAAAAATAAAAACAAAATTAACATGGCCATGAAAGAAGTATTTTACCACTTTGATCTTCACAACTTGTATTGTCTTTGTATCATAAACTTCATTAATTCTCATCTTTTGATTTTGTTCGCTCTTGCAAATAAGTCTTCATACTTGGATATAATTTGCGCTCCTAATGTGTAAGTCTTCAACATATATAAAAATCTGCTCATTGTATGTTGCTTTACTTGGATATGACATTTTGCTCTTCCTTGAATTGTTGCTTGTAAACCTTAAACGTCTTCAACTTTCCTTGTAGATTTTGATGTCGCTCCCTTGTTGATGATGATGGTGTTTCTATGGATCTGTTGTTTGCGAGAGAGAGAATGGTGCTAACTGCAAATCAAACTACAAGAAGGTGGTGTTCATCTATAGACGTCACCCTCATGATTGACAAAATTAGCACTCAAGAGATCAAAGAGTAGTGCTTCTATTGGTGGGAGGTTGGGTAGCTCACCATTCTACCCGGAATTAACGTACGGTGACACACACTCAAAAGAAAGCTCTTTAGTCGGCTACAAAGAAATTTGTTCAGTGCCTCTATTGATTTGAAAATGGGTAGTCTCCACTAATGATTGATCGGCAACTCTAATAATGCATTTCCCTCTGCTCCTAATTTGCATCACCGGCATGATTAAATCCATTATTTAACACTCTAACAAGTAAGAAATCCAACGTAGTTCCCTAACACTTCCAAGTTCAGTTATGTCGGTCAGAATTCTCTATGTAAACATACCTAGAAGTATGCTAGTGACTCTAAAATCTCTACAAGTTGGAAGTTTTATTCAAATATATACAAAAATTTTGAAAATTTTGACTCAAAAAGGCTAAGAAATCTATATGCAAAATATCCAAACACTCCCCCACACTTAAACTTTACATTGTCCTCAATGTAATTGACTAAATCTAAGTAAAGTCAAGGTGGGAAATCCTAATATGATATGCAAAAGAAGAAAACTAAATACAAAAAGGATAGAAATACAAAACCTATGGGTTGCCTCCCATTCAGCGCTTAGTTTAACGTCCTCGCCCGACCCTCTGGTTATCGTCCATAAACCAACAATCTGAAAATCTGGTAGTCTGCCCAGAAAACAATATGCAATTCTAATAACAGCTTCATGAAAACATTAGCACAAAATATAAATATAGAAGCTATCACTTTATTGAAGTTTCCCCCACACTTCGTTCTTTCTACACTCGGAAGTGGATAGAGAACATAAATTTCGGGAACTTCAAAAGGTTCCTCAGCATGGCGAACCTGCAAACTTTTAGAATCAAACACATCAAGTGGTGGGTACTTAGAAGCAAAATAATCCGTTAAAACTTTAGAAGCACACAACTCCAATCCTAAGTGAGGAATTTTCTTAAAAGGCGGGTTAACAACTCTTTCAGAAGCTACTTCAATTGGATGGAAAGGATCAATAGATATAGAATTATGTAAAGGATTAGACAAACCTTGTTCGAGATCCTCATCTTTTGTCTCTAGTGAATTATTTACCTCAAGTATATCGTGGTCCTCTATTGAACTCTTAATTTCTGCTTCAACCGAAATCTCAGCATCATCGACAAGCTCAATTGGGTCTTCCACAACTTCAATCAATTTGGTTTCATTCTCAATTATCATCTCTTCAACAACCTCATAATCGAATCGTAATCATCTCCTATAAAGTCTAATTCATTGGTGCAAATCCTAAAATCTTCACTTGAGTACGTTACACCATTGATAACAACGGTTATGTCATATTCGTTCTATTCCTTTTGAATAGGTGAGTGATCGTTATTATGATCCGGAGTTGGAATAACTTTATTGTTGTTGCAAGAACTTTCTAAAGGTTGCTCATCTTCATAATCATTATTGATCAAGTATTTATCACTATCCATGGGGATGTCAGAATAGTTTTGGTTTTGAGACCAAAGTTCTTCTTTATTCCTCTCTTCTTTAATTTGATCAAGGTCTCTTCTTAAGTTTTGGACACTTTCTTGAAGTTCTTGGAGTGATGTATCAACACTCTGCGGATATTGGTCCAATCCTTGTTGATGTTGTGCCATTGCTTGGATCAGTTGGTCAAGACGTTCTTCAACTCGTATTTTCACTCACCACAAAATTTCCAGACCAGGTCTCCTCCTTTTGAATAGGTGAACGATCATAAAAACAATCAGGAGTTTGGTTATATATATTGTAGTAAGATCCGGTTGATGTATTGTTCTCCATGCTTGGTTCTTCATTAAGGGGTTAAGCGTGGATGGCGGTCTTTAATCAAGAATCAACCAATCAAGCTTACGCTCATCATTAGAAGATAAACGATTAGAAGAATAACTATCCCCCCATCCTTGTGATTGTTCACTTACATGCCCGTCATAAGGTTGTTGACATGTCTGAGAATATCCATAAGGTTCCGTAGGATATTGACCATAGCCAAAAGATTGGTTCTGATTATACCCACATAGGATGGTTGGTAGTTGTCATACGAATGAAATTGAAAACCAAATTGATTACCACTATTATATGTTGATTGGTCTTGTGCTCCGTACATGTTATTTCCATAAGGAAACATGACGACTCACAAGAGAAAAAAAGAAAATAAAACAAAAATCTAAAAAAAATAAAAACAAGCTAAACAAATAACAAATCAATTAGCAACCGCTCCCCGGCAACGGCGCCAAAATTTGATGCGCGTCGTTTACACAACAAATTAATAAAGATATTTCCCACTAATTAACTGGTAATATAGCGGTAGTAAGAGATCGTTCCCACAGAGAGCTGTGTAATTGATATGTTATTTAGTTCAGCAAAATAAGATAAAAGACAAAGGGATTGGTTTAAAGTAAAATGAAAAGAATAACAAATAAAAGAAAGATGATTAAGGAATCATTCACCGTCACTGGACGAGAAACTTAATAAAAGTACTTGTTTATTTCTTGTAGAATTTCTATTGTCAACAACCGTAGAATAGCAATAAGCTCTGCTATCCCCGAATTCTGTTGCCACTGGATACGGAAGCGCTCGACTACGAGATTCTATCCATCCGAGCCACCATGAATAAGGTCTCAAGATGTAACCCATCGGATGCATTACGTTTTGTGAATTAGGTTAATCCTAGCATCGAGACGCATAAGCTCTGTGCCGCTTACTAGTGTCATCTCTATACACAATTGCTTAACAAAATCCCTCTGTCAGCTTTTGCGATGTACTACTTGTGTATGGAATTGAGTGACTATTACATGTATCACCAATCCCAATACTAGTAGAAGAATTACTATCAGGTGTATTCAAATGGCCAGTTGAACAACCCGGTAATAATCTTAGACAATAAAAATAATAGAGACAATCGAAAAGAAAATTAAACTCAAAATAAATTTGTGAAAAGAATTAAAGTTTCATAAACCAGGACTTTGAAATCATACCTTAATCAGTAGAAATTCAGCTACACATGGATTTACTAAAACCCATAAAAAATATATATAAGAAGAAGAAAATAGCTTGGTTTCCCCATAATGGGGTTAACCCTAGATATGAAATAAAACCTTTCTCTCTCTTATTCTCTCGTAAAATTTTCTCTCCCAAGTTATATAACTACAAAAGAAATAATAAAAGAAGAAGTTCATATTTCTCTTTTTGTTTAGGTAGCTATTTATAGGCATCAAATACCCTAGCTGATCCACAAAAGTCGTACAAGATAGAGATTCAAAGTCGGTGTAGTTTATCTAAGAGTAAAAGATCTTTGATTCGGTGCGGGGCAAGTCGCACGTTGGAAATGTCTACATGCCTCCTCATCCATTCGATCTCCTGGGGACCTCATATGTCTTCATCTACACCGTATATCTATCCAGCTTCGATGATCTGCCGCACACACGATCATCACTCATCTTCCAAACGCGTCATAGCTTGCAGAAGTACTACAGCCAGGCTCCACCACGTGCTCGCCTTTTTTTTTCTTTTCTTCTGATTTGTACGGCTTTTAAACTTCTATCATACACACAAGTGGGTCCCTCCTATTCTTCTCATCTTCTATTGATCACGAGCATCACCAACTCGAGCTATTTCTCCGACCAATCACCGGAGTTTCCATCTTCACCGTCATCCATATAAAGCACTACCAAGCTCGATTTGCCTTCATTCTCGCTGACCACCAAAGATCATCACTTGCTGTATTATCATTGCTCCATCGTCATCACCTTTCTTTATTCATACTCGAAGTCTTCTCGGCTTCATGAACCATCCTTCTCATCACTGTCAACATGAGCTCAAAACCCGTCTCCTTTAGTCTCCATCATTTCCTTCGATAGATATCAATGGCAGCAACAACTCAAAACCATCATTCTCTGCATTGCTGCCATGTTTCATAGCTCGAATATCATCTCCCTGCCGACCATCACTGGCAACAATAGCTAGCCCATTCGAACTCCTCCATCTCTCGTGTTGTTCCGGTGAGCAACCATTGCTTATATAACTCCACACTCGAGCTCTTAATCACCGGGATTTTGATCATCAGCAACGAAACCGTTTCTCGGTGAAAACTCGAAATCAGGCGACAACCCATGTTTTGTTTCGCCTTCAATTACCCGATGATGTCTATAAAATCCCGAGATACCTTCTTCTGAAATCCATCAAAATCATGATCATCATGATCATCAAACTCTATCTGCCATTGCTTGTTTTCTGTTTAAGAACAGTGAAGATGAAGTGTCGTTAGTACTAAGGCAGGTGCCTTTAGTAATGTTTGAATTTCGGCTTCCCCCTTTGTACAAGACTGGACTCCCTTTAGCACTTCTTTGAACTTGAAGTGCCCCTTAACGATCGGTGAGGATGCCAATAACACTTCTCTTTGAAATGACCATTTAGCCCTTAGTCTTCCAAGTTCTTGTTTTGCTCATAACTTCTTCATACGAACTCGAGAATGACTCAGTTATTTCGCCATTGTCTTCATCTTCTCATCCTCTACACAATGAATAGTAGAAATCTTGCATTTGAACGAGTTCCAATTGGTCTTTGGCCTTTCTCCACTTATAGCTAGCTTCTTTCCTTGCACAATTAAGTACAAATTCCCTTCTTTTGGATGATTTACCTAACAAAACACAAATAAAAGAAAACAAGCGTAATATACAATAATTTGCAATAAGATCAACAATTACTAGCATGGAATTGACACTAAATATATGTGAAATATGCACTTATCAACCACACACTTCTCGTAATCTTTCTTACATAGCCCAATAAAACTCTCCAAGTAGGATTCGAAGTCGGCCACGGACATTGAGTGTACCATTAAATCCCAATGATGTTGAAAAGCCTTCCATAGTAACCCATTCGCTTCATACTCCGATTGCCTTTTCTTCTTGTCCGCCTCTCTTTGTTCCGGAGTTAGTTTTTGACGACGCTCATCTTCGGCCTTTTCACGAGCGGTACCTTTTTGTGGCTTTGGCTTTTGGATATGACCCCTATAATTACTTCTAATATTGCATTGTATGTGCCATGTGCAAAGAAAATGCTTAGCGTCCGGAAAAACCACTCCAATGGCATTCATTAGTGCTTGGTCCTTATCCGTTACTATGATCCTCGGAGTTTGATCGCCACGGTATATCTCCTTCAAGGTCTCTAGCATCCAATTAAAACTCACATCATTCTCCCGATCCATAAACCCCCATGCTACCGTGAAAGTTTGCTTGTCGGAAGTATGGCAAGCAATGTTTAACAACGGCATATTGTACTTGTTGGTCCTGTATGTACAATCTATTAACAAAACTTGATAGAAGCATTGTGTCAACTTGATCATCTCCGGATGCGCCAAGAAAATACGAGTCACTTTGCCTTCCAATACTTGCTTCCTCATTGTGTATCCGTGTTGATCGGCTAACCATTGAGATTGTTCCATAACCGCTCTACCATCCCATAACCTCCTCCTAAAGGATGCTCTTTCCGTGTAAATTTGCCTCAAAGTGGACAAGTTATCCTTATCACCCTCCTTAATTTTCCTAAGGATGTCACTTGGTTTACACGCTTTCATCGACCTCATTGTTTCCAATTGATGTGGTTTCAACCCACAAACGGCCGCGTGTCCAACAAGAGATTCCGGATCATCATGATTGTGACAACCATTCATCACTTTAGAGAACTTGTATACCTTACTACCATCGGGTCTCTTGGGTTTATTAACTATAATCTTAAACGGGCAACCATACTTCTTTGATTTAGTAATGTATTCCCTTGTCGTCTTCTTCACGTACAGTCTTTCCTTTGCCCAGTGACTTTCTTGATTTCCACCTCTCTCACAAACAATTTCCAAACGATCTTCACTTGAATGACGGCCTAAAACTAAGGCGCATTTGATCTCTATTCCCTTGTCTATAAACCATGCTTTGCATCATTCCTTTCTTTCCATTCCAAATCGGTGTAATAGTGGGCAGAGGTATCAACACCTACGGGTTTGGGCTGGTCTTCGTCGAACGCCGTAATAATCTATAACAAATATAAACAAGTTGATGATTCAAAATTGGTTTATATGTTACAGTCGATTAAACCGATTTTCCACAATCGGTTTATATGTGCAACTATTAAAGACCGATTAAAGATTTGTCTAAAAAATTTCAAAGTCCACAATCGGTTCACGTCTCGTATCATATAATCCGATTGTTGTTCACATTTCTCCTGGAACTTTAAGAATCATATTACATATACACGAAAATAAACCGATTGACGACTTACGTGATTATTCAAGTGAAGAAATCGGGCTATGAACATCAACAACAAAAACCGATTAAGTCACGTACCAGTAGCGCAAAAAATTACTACAATCGGTTCATATGGTGATGAACAAAGACCGATTTTTGTACCCAATTTGGGGATTTCACCCAGAATCTGTTTATGTAGTGTTATCGAATAAACCGATTTTGAAATTTTGTTCCTTTTTGGGTGATCGAGGCGTGCAAATACATGTTTGTATATCGTTACAACTCATACTGTTTATTAGAAGCATTATCACCTTCTTCTTCGACGAATTTGTTCTTGTGCTTGAATAATATCCTCAAGCATTCTTTGGTTGACATCCTCTTCTTCTTTCAACAAATTATCAAATTCGGTAGGATCGAAATCATGATAATCTGATGCACCCACTTCTTCATCATCACTATAAAGTTTCATTTTTGCTAAGAAAATCACAAACCCTAGTTTTATCTTTTTTCCCTGTACTTCTTCTTTCCCTCCAAACCTTAAAAGAGGAAATGAATTTCTACTCTAATCCTAACACTATAATCAAACTCAAACACTAATTAATTTAACTAATACTAACTTAATTAATCATCACTAATTTAATAAGGGTATATTAGATATTAAAAAAATAGTGGTTAAGGGGTTTCTATAAATTACTTGTTAGTGACCCTATTTTCTAACTTAATTAATCATCACTAATTTAATAAGGGTATATTAGATATTAAAAAAATAGTGGTTAAGGGGTTTCTATAAATTACTTGTTAGTGACCCTATTTTTTCATGTAGCTATAGGCCTCAATTAAGTGGCATAGGCCCCAATTTAGGAAGGATTCGAAAGAGCAAAAATTATGACAATAATGTTGGGCACCCCGAACACTTCTATTTTAGAGTTACTTGGGGCGGAGCTAGCTTACAACATGGGGGTTCAGTTGCACACCCAACCCGTTTCTCGCTTCCAAGCCATTCTAACTCATTTTGCACCCCTAGATGCATTCCATATTGGTGATGTAGATGCAAATAATCCACAGGGACAAGTGGAACCATCACAGGCGGCGCACCAAGAGAAACAAGCACTAGAAGCCTTGAATCGTCTCATCGGATCCGGGCGCGAAAAGAGGAATGGTGGCAGCTCGTGAGGTCGACATAAAGGAGGGGAAAAGTTCTGATGTGATGCTCATCGGGTTCGAAGATAATCAATGCACTGACAGAGTTGGTGAAGAGATAAGAAAATCTCGGTCAAAATGGGACTCGGCCAGGAACCTAAAGGGAGACGTCGGTCATCTCCACCAGATGAACGACATCGGATGAGGACACCACTCGGCTAGATATCTCGACTTGAGCAAAAGAGAAGATCGGCTGAAGCATCAGCTAGTCGCCCGAGAAGAACATCAAGGAAGCTACACCAAGCCCAACACCGTAGTATCGATGTATCACCATCGTGACTATAAATAGAGACCATGTAGAGAGGTAAAGGCCAAGTGAGAAGAGGAAAGAGAGCACACGATCGTCGTAGGCGTCAAAATAAATTACACTTTCTTACTACTCAAAATATATAATGAAGCAAGGGCAAGAAAGGATCGTTCCCACAGAGAGGACTAGGTTGTCAATATGTTTCGGTTCTTATATAAACAAAGGGGTTTTCTGATTTTTATAAACTAAAATAAATATAAGGCAAAACAATAAAAAGCAAACACGCAAATCAAGGATGTGAAAATATTGGATAAAGGTTTCATCTTCAATTGTAAAGCTTGATTTTGAATGTATGATTAGAATTCGTATTTAATCTCGCTATCATCAAAAGCCCTAGAATATCTTATTGCAAGAATACTCCATAAATTTCCTAAGTCACCAACACACACATTAGAGCTGCGTATGTGAATTCTACCTAAAGAATAACCTAACGCCTTGCGCTAATTAAGTTCAATTCCTAGGAGCATTAAGTTTGAAATAGGCTAATCAATGCAATTGTAATACATTGCGCACACAATTCGAACAAAGGTCAAATTCTACATATGACTACAAGGATGTATCACTACAAACCATAATCATATCATGCTACTCGTATTCAAGGTTATCGCTCGATGATGAACCTAAAATAGCTATAGATATGGATGTGAGTTCAATTAATTCTAGACTTAACTAAACAAACATTCAATCATATTGCAATACATCAATCATGCAATTATTATAACCCGTAGAAATCAAACAATGATTTTGAGAGAAAACTAATTCATAAAAATCATAACTTGTTTTCAAAATCCAACTACATCTTTAACCAATAACAATAAATCAACTACTTGGGTTTTGGAAATCATCACAAAGAGTTTAGAAGAATCTATCATGTGAAACCCTAGAAAACAAGTAGAAGCCTCCCTAATGGAGATATCTAGGTTTAGAGAAAGACTTTTCTATTTATATGCCTCTCCCAAAAGGATACTCTTTCCAAAAGTAAGTCAAGTCTTCTCAAAACCCAACTCCAATTCGTCCACCAAGCCCATGTGTGAAAACATATCTTACGGAAATTCCGGGTCCAAAGTTGGTGGTTGGATTTGCTGATGTCATCACGAAATCCGTTCACCGGTCGCGGAATTTGTCACTGGAAAATTTGTCTCCGACCACCTAAACCATCGGAAAGCTGTCACCAGCAAGTGCACACTCCCAGCTCATCTCCATATCTCTACAATTCAAACAATCACAAAATACCATCTAAACCAATTCCTTGTTCTTGCGAAAATGTACCCAAAAGCGTAGCTCCAAACTCATATATGCCACGACCGACTCTTGCATCCAATACATACCCCCTTCGCGATTCAATGAAACTTTAAGATCCATACTTTAACTTTGAAGTCCGACAACCGGAACTAGTTCCACCCCTTTCGCCATTCTTGCTCACTTTTCGCAGCATCACTTTGTATTTTTGGTTGCGAGAATCTTGTTTCTCGAGCCAAGTTCACGATAAGCGAGAACTTCCATCTTCATCACAGATTACTAGTCAGACCCTCTAAATTCAAGCAATTTCAGTTCATCATTTCCTTGAGTCTTGCACTGCAACATCAACTGCAATTCATCCAGCAAACCAAGTACCCTTTCTTCAAGACTGCATCATTCCATCTCAGTTGCATCTCCAACTGCACACCAACTTCTGCATCTTCGCAACCCTCCTAAGCATTCATATCACTTTTCAGCTGTTGTAGCTTCAAAACTACCAGTGCTGCAACTTCTCCGCTTCTTTCTTGTAATGCAGTCTTCTCGACTCATCCCATAACTCCACAGGTTCAATAACACTAGCACCCAATCAGTCTTTTGCAATCAGCTACAAAACTACTTCCCAGCTTAGTCTCACCACCTGCATCTTCTTAAGCATCTTTTGCCTCCATTCACCTGGTTCATTCTCGGCCTGCACATCAATCCCATGGCAACAACACTCGATCCACCATCTCAGTATAACCAACACCATCTGCAGTTCAAGTTCACTTGCGTGTTCGCCATCGCTTTGCCATCGCCTGCAACCGCTACACTTGTAATTCCTGCAGTTGTAGCTTCTCCATTCTCTTTACAAACCTTCCCAGCTGCTTCTTCCAACTATCAACAGCAACAACAGCTCACTTAGTTTGATTTTGCGGCACAAATTCACCCAAATCATTGTAGCTTCAGCTTCTTTTAATCTGTTCTCAGCTATGCCAGTTTAAATCCATCTCAATCAGTCACGGCGACATCACCCTTATCAGCTTTGAACCTTGTATATCAATGGCACCACCAGTTACAGCATCATGGCATGTAACTCATCTTCTCTCTGCCATTTCAACAACTTGGCCAGTACCAACATTCTTTGAATCACCCCATTCTTCTCGACTCATGACCAAAAGCAGTAAGCAACACAAATCCAATCACTGGACCCATGCTCTAACTGCCATAATTGACACCACTTCCTGCGGCATCTCAAGCCTAACTCTATCTTCTATTCTTCTTGTCATTCCCTGCTACAACAAGCCAAATTAACACCACCAGTACCTTATCTTCTTTTATCACAACCAACAATCGATCAATGGCATCAGTTTCTCCACCTCCTCTGTCCATCTCTCGACCCTCTGCCAAATTCTGTCCGTTCATGACTTTTGTCGAGCACTCAATGTGCGTTTCTGCTGCTGATACATACATGATTTCTACGACCCTTTAATCTCTTTCCCTGTAATCAGTCACACATTTAACACAAACCCATTACCCAAAGTCAATTCAGAACACTAAATCTTTATCAATCAGCCACCATCAGTCCAACAAATCAACACCAGCAGACCAAATACTTCCTCCATTTTCTCAGCCTCAAGATCCCCTTTCTTTCTTGTCTGAAACTTGTTCAAATCCCATACCAACTCCATGAGTATCAAGGCACTCATAATTACCAGATCATTCAATTTCGATCTGCTTCATTCTCGGCTAAAATCACCCAAGTGCCGCACTTTCACCCGTCTACCGAATTTTCAAATGAAGATAATGATTGAATGAGAGAAATGTTGTCTCTCGAATTTAGGGTATGGGAAAGGAGGAGAACTCTTCAAGGCAACCAGCAATTCGATACGGGCCACCCAGTCCATATATGACTTGTATTGTCAGTCATTGGGAACCGACAAGCTTAACCGATGATTTTGCTCGTAACCTTCTCATACGGCGTCGGAATGACATCGTTCTTTCGTCATTGACTTCGTATTTTTGTGTTCTTCAACATGATGAGAAGGAATCCAAGATTTTGGCGAGTTCCACTTCTTTTTGCTCCAAATGACTCCATTGCACCTAATAAACTCAAAAGTAAACATAAGATACATAATTTACAAGAAAACTTGCAAAGAAAGCATAAATACTGGATATTAAATACGGTGTGTTCTACACCTATCAAATTCCCCCACACTTAGACTTTGCTAGTCCTCGAGCAAATCAAACAAAACAATTCTAAAAATATACATACAACTCCATGTCGTCGAGGCTACGGTCACTTTTAGCATAAATAACAAACCTTTGAACCCTTAGGTGTCCCTAGTGGACGAGTTATATTCTCGTGAGGGTTTACTAGAGATATACCCACAAAACCTACTTTTCCAACTTACTAGTTCTCCATACTAATAGCATCCAACGCGCTAAGAATACATAGAGATTCTGCACACTAGTCATAAGAAGTTAGACACATAAATGAACACAATCTCATCCTTAAAAGTTGAGAGAGAAATAGCCATCCCTTATCGAAAGAAATTCGGGTTCGGAGTGATCAAAAGTCTCGACTCTGCCTCACAAGAAAGGGTTTTATGAAGTTGCTCTCAATAATAAATAGCTTTTTTATGGGTCACACATGTGTCCAGGTAGGAATAAATAGAGAATCCTGCGACACGTTAAATGGTAGGAAGGCAAAACCCTCCGAATTATTTTTGAAAACCCACATTTTTTATTCATTTTTGAAAACCCATTTTTCTGACGATCTCTAAAAAGGAAATCAACCACTTAACGAAGGTGGGAATATGCTTACTTACCTCGTTATCCGTTCGACGTGCAGCTAACACCACTCTCACAAACATCCATAGAAACGTCTTGGTCTTCAATCGGTGTCTTCATCTTCGTCTTCGGTCTTCAACTCTTGATGATAACTCTTGAACTTCGTAAAATCTTGACAATGTAACTCTTTTCCTCAAATTCCTTGTTGCTTGAAACTTCATTGTAGATATTCCTTCTTCCATTGGCTTTATTGAAAGAATACAAAACGAAAAAACGAACTATACAAACCCAAAATATGATACAATGAATTTTTCTTGTCTCTTTTTTTTTTCTTCTCTATTTTTTTTTATGAGACAAGAGAAATAAACACAAACTGAAAATAAATATAAAATAAGTACAAATGGCCATGGTGTAAGTACTTTACCGCTTAAATCTTCACAACTTGTATGTCTTGATATCATAAACTTCTCGAACTCTCATCTTGATAATCTTCGCTCTTGTATATAAATCTTCAACTTGTAAAAATTCTCTCCTTGTCTTGTTGCTTTACTTGAATCGAAATCTGCTCATTTAAATATTGTTGGTTCTGTAAACCTTGAACGTCTTCAACTTTCCTTCGAATTTGTGATACTCCTCTTGTTGATGATGATGGTGTTTCTATGGACCTGTTGGCGTAGATAGAGAAAGTGGATGGTGCTAACTGTGAACAAGATTACAAGTGGTATGTAAGTTAGCAATTCGATGTCACCATCATGATTGATAAAAATAGCACTCAAGAGATCAAAATAGTGCTTCTATTGGTGGGAGGTTGGGCAGCTCACCATTCTGCCCGGAATTTACGTACGGTGACACACACTCTAAAAGTACATATTTAGACAGGTACAAAGAATTGAAGGTCGGTGCCTCACATTATGTAACATGGGTAGTCTCCACTATAGGGGACCACTACTCTAATACCGAATTTAGTCTGCACCTTATTTTCCACTGGCATGGTTAAATCCAACTTTAACTCTCATACAATTAAGAAACCCGATCATGTTCTCTGTCATCTCTAAGTTCAATCACTCTTATGAGATTCTCGATGTAATCTTAGCGACATGTATACTATGTGACTCTAAACTAACTACAAGTTGGAGTTTTTTTATTCACTATTTACACAAAAGTTGAAATAATTTGAAAAAATTACAATGCAAATGCTTAACCACTCCCCACACTTAAACTTTACATTGTCCTCAATGTAAATTGAATCGTCCAAAGAAAGTCAAGGTGGGAAATCTTATAACAATATGCGATAAGAAATCAGAAAAAGTAAAAACATGACAAGAAAAGAAAATAAAAGATAAGAGATACAAAACCTATGGGTTGCCTCCCATGCAGCGCTTGGTTTAAAGTCGTCAGCCCGACTATATCCTTGCAAGATTCATTCCCCATATACCAACAATCGGAAAAGTTGGGGATCCTTCCATAAAACCTGTTTTGCAAACACTAGATCCACACAAATATTAGTAATATAAAACGAAACAGAAGCTATCAACCGATAGATAAAGATTCCCCACACTTATTCTTGTCCACACTTGGAAGTGTATAAAGAATATAGAAGTCGGGTACTTCCACGGTTTGTTGTTCCAAAACCTGCATAGTATGAGAATCAAGTATCTCCAATGGAGGGTATCGAGAAACAAAGTCATTCAACGACATTTCGAAGCACATACATTCAAACCAATAAGAGGTAAAGGAGAAGAAACAATAGGCAAAGGGTTAAACAAACCTTGCACAATCTCTCGTATCACGGAATCCTCTTCATCCTTGAAAAACTCAAGTGAATTATTCACCTCTTGTATATCATGGTCCTCTATCAAACCTTGCAACCATTCTTCGTCCGTTTCTTCCTTAACCACAATCTCGACATAAACATCATCATTACAATCATATGCAAGCTCAATTGGGTCTTCCACAATATTGGTCATACCGATTTCATTCTCAACACACTCCTCTTTGTTGTAAGGCGCACACTCTTTTGCGGATCCAAATTTTATTATAAGAAACTTTTTTAGAACACTCGACAATGCATCATCCTCAAGCTCCACCCTTTGAATAGGCTCTTGATCATTATTAAGATCAATGCTTGAGTAATCTACACAAGTGTCGACATATTCCTCTTCGTCTTCACCTTGATCGCAAAAAGACTCCATTTTACACTCCTCGGGGATGTCACCATAAATTGGTTCAGGCGATGTATTTTCATAATAATCATCACTATCATAGTCAACATAAGATCGGTCCTCGCTGAATTTAGTGTTGCTAATCTCGAACTCATCCTTTTGAATAGGTGAATGATCATTATTACGATCAAGAGTTGAGTTAACTACACAATTATTAACGAAAGTCCCCAAAGGTTCGCCTTTTTCAACATAATTATTCATTTCCTCTATGTATTCATCAATGCCCTTTCTTACGTCGGAAACACCTCTTTGAAGCTCTTGGAGTGATCCATCCAAATTCTGAATATAGTGTTCCATTTGTTTGTAAAGCTCATTCGACAAGGCAAAAGTAAAATTACTTACTTTAGTATTGTTAGGCCAATTATATTCCCTTTGAATGGGTGAATGATCATAACTACGATCAGAAATTGGGCCATACATACTATGAGCACATTCGGTCGATGAAATTGGTTCCACGCTTGGTTGTCCACGAATTGACTCCATGCTGTCCATAAATTGTTGCATTTCATCTACCAAACTAGAAGAAATATTAATAGGAGCACAAGTATCATCTCCTCTTTGTGGTTGCTCACTTACATACCCACCATAAAAAGGTTGGTATGTATGAGAATAACTAAAAGGGTACGTAGAGTATGGACCATAACCAAAGGATTGGTTTTGATTGTACTCCTCGTTAGGGTGATAGTTGTCATATTGTTGAGGTTGAAAGCCGTATTGATTGCTCCAATATGCTCCGTCCATAGAAATTGGTACCTGAAACGAGATTCTCAAAACTCGGTTAAGAACCAAAGAATAAGAAAAAAGTAAAACAAAACTAAAAATAAAAATAAGAAACCAAAAACAAGTGACAACCGCTGCCTCCCCGGCAACGGCGCCAAAATTTGATCGCTGTCGTAGGCGTCAAAAATAAATTACACTTTCTTACTACTCAAAATATATAATGAAGCGAGGGCAAGAAAGGATCGTTCCCACAGAGAGGACTAGGTTGTCAATATGTTTGGTTCTTATATAAACAAAGGGGTTTTACGATTTTTTATAAACTAAAATAAAATTAAGGCAAAACAATAAAAAACAAACACGCAAATCAAGGATGTGAAAATATTGGATAAAGATTTCACCTTCAATTGTAAACCAGTTTTGAATGTATGATTAGAATTCGTATTTAATCTCGCTATCATCAAAAGCCCTAGAATATCTTATTGCAAGAATACTCCATAAATTTCCTAAGTCACCAACACACACATTAGAGCTGCGTATGTGAATTCTACCTAAAGAATAACCTAACGCCTTGCGCTAATTAAGTTCAATTCCTAGGAGCATTAAGTTTCAGAACTAGGCTAATCAATGCAATTGTAATACATTGCGCACACAATTCGAACAAAGGTCAAATTCTACATATGACTACAAGGATGTATCACTACAAACCATAATCATATCATGCTACTCGTATTCAAGGTTATCGCTCGATGATGAACCCTAAAATAGCTATAGATATGGATGTGAGTTCAATTAATTCTAAACTTAACTAAACAAACATTCAATCATATTGCAATACATCAATCATGCAATTATTATAACCCGTAGAAATCAAACAATGATTTTGAGAGAAAACTAATTCATAAAAATCATAACTTGTTTTCAAAATCCAACTACATCTTTAACCAATAACAATAAATCAACTACTTGGGTTTTTGGAAATCATCACAAAGAGTTTAGAAGAATCTATCATGTGAAACCCTAGAAAACAAGTAGAAGTCTCCCTAATGGAGATATCTAGGTTTAGAGAAAGACTTTTCTATTTATATGCCTCTCCCAAAAGGATACTCTTTCCAAAAGTAGGTCAAGTCTTCTCAAAACCCAACTCCAATTCGTCCACCAAGCCCATGTGTGAAAACATATCTTCTGGAAATTCCGGGTCCAAAGTTGGTCGCCGGATTTGCTGACGTCATCACCGGAATCCGTTCACCGGTCGCCGGAATTTGTCACCGGAAAATTTGTATCCGACCACCTAAACCATCGGAAACTGTCACCAGCAAGTGCACACTCCCAGCAGCTCATCTCCATATCTCTGCAATTCAAACAATCACAAAATACCATCTAAACCAATTCCTTGTTCTTGCGAAAATGTACCCAAAAGCGTAGCTCCAAACTCATATATGCCACGACCGACTCTTGCATCCAATACATACCCCCTTCGCGATTCAATGAAACTTTAAGATCCATACTTTAACTTTCGAAGTCCGTCAACCGGAACTAGTTCCACCGGCTCGCCATTCTTGCTCACTTTTCGCATTTGTCCACGCATTTTTGGTTGCGCACTGTTTCTCAGGCCAAGTTCACAGCCAACTGAGAACTTCCATCTTCATCACCAGTTACTAGTCAGCTCTCTAAATTCAAGCAATTTCAGTTCATCATTTCCTTGAGTCTTGCACTGCAACATCAACTGCAATTCATCCAGCAAACCAAGTACCCTTTCTTCAAGACTGCATCATTCCATATCAGTTACATCTCCAACTGCACACCAACTTCTGCATCTTCGCAACCCTCCTAAGCATTCATATCACTTCTCAGCTGTTGTAGCTTCAAAACCACCAGTGCTGCAACTTCTCCGCTTCTTTCTTGTAATGCAGTCTTCTCGACTCATCCCATAACTCCACAGGTTCAATAACACTAGCACCCAATCAGTCTTTTGCAATCAGCTACAAAACTACTTCCCAGCTTAGTCTCACCACCTGCATCTTCTTAAGCATCACTGCCTCCATTCACCTGGTTCATTCTCGGCTGCACATCAATCCCATGGCAACAACACTCGATCCACCATCTCAGTATAACCAACACCATCTGCAGTTCAAGTTCACTTGCGTGTTCGCCATCGCTTTGCCATCGCCTGCAACCGCTACACTTGTAATTCCTGCAGCTGTAGCTTCTCCATTCTCTTTACAAACCTTCACAGCCGCTTCTTCCAACTATCAACAGCAACAACAGCTCACTTAGTTTTATTTTGCGGCACAAATTCACCCAAATCATTGCAGCTTCAACTTCTTTTAATCTGTTCTCAGCTATGCCAGTTTAAATCTATCTCAATCAGTCACAACGACATCACCCTTATCAGCTTTGAACCTTGTATATCAACGGCACCACCAGTTACAACATCATGGCCTGTAACTCATCTTCAGTCTGCCATTTCAACAACCCCAGCAGTACTAACATTCACTGAATTACCCCATTCTTCTCAGCTCACAGCCAAAACAGTAAGCAACACAAATCCAATCACAGACCCATGCTCTAACTACCATAATTCAGCACCACTTCCTGCGGCATCTCAAGCCTAACTCCATCTTCTATTCTTCTTGTCATTCCCTGCTACAACAAGCCAAATCAACACCACCAGTGCCTTTTCTTCTTTTATCACAACCAACAATCGAGCCATGGCATCAGTTTCTCCACCTCCTCTGTCCATCTCTCGACCCTCTGCCAAATTCTGTCCATTCATGACTTCTGTCGAGCACTCAATGTGCGTTTCTGCTGCTGATACATACATGATTTCTAGGACCCTTTAATCTCTTTCCCTGTAATCAGTCACACATTTAACACAAACCCATTACCCAAAGTCAATTCAGAACACTAAATCTTCATCAATCAGCCACCATCAGTCCAACAAATCAACACCAAAGACAAATACTTCCTCCATTTTCTCAGCCTCAAGATCCCCTTTCTTTCTTGTCTGAAACTTGTTCAAACCCCATACCAACTCCATGAGTATCAAGGCACTCAAATTACCAGATCATTCAATTTCAATCTGCTTCATTCTCGCTAAAATCACCAGTGATGAGCCGCACTTTCACCCGTCTCTGAATTTTCAAATGAAGATAATGATTGAATGAGAGAAATGTTGTCTCTCGAATTTAGGGTATGGGAAAGGAGGATAACTCTTCAAGGCAACCAGCAATTCGATACGGGCCACCCAGTCCATATATGACTTGTATTGTCAGTCATTGGGAACCGACGTTTTTAACCTAAGTGATTTTGCTCGTAACCTTCTCATACGGCGTCGGAATGACATCGTTCTTTCATCATTGACTTCGTATTTTCGTGCTCTTCAACATGATGAGAAGGAATCCAAGATTTTGGCGAGTTCCACTTCTTTTTGCTCCAAATGACTCCATTGCACCTAATAAACTCAAAAGTAAACATAAGATACATAATTTACAAGAAAACTCGCAAAGAAAGCATAAATACTAGATATTAAATACGGTGTATTCTACACCTATCACATACCTAGAGTATTGAGAGAAACATACATCTTGTAATCGTGAACCAAGTAATAAGATCATCCTTTTACCCCGTGGACGTAGGTAATCATACCGAACCACGTATATCTTATGTTCTTCTATGTCTCTTGCTTATTTACTTCTTTGTGTACGTTTGGAATCCTTTGGATGTAGTAGTAGGATTTTATACATCTACATTCTGGCACCGACTAAGGGGACCGTGTAACATCTTCGGATACCTTGAAATCGGTTACCAAAGAGAGAAATCCAAGCTCCTAAGTCACCTTGCGTGTTAGTTGAAGCTAAGGGAGAAACTCTTTTGGTTAAGAGTGTTGATAGACAAAGCTTTGAGATGTTTTTGTTTTTGTTTTATTAGTAAAACCTTGTTAAGTTTTGGTGTAGGACTGTTTTATTAGCATCAATCGCTTCTGCTTTCGGTTGAGTCGAGTTGCCAAGATTAAATCATCAAACTAGGATGTTTGCTTAAGTTGTCTAAGCGAGTTATTAGAAGATCAATAAGCTCCCGAAATAACATCTTTTGATGTTGGTAGAAGCTAGAATGAAATTCCACCTCGCTGACCTTTTTTCTTTTCATCTCTAATGGTTAAAATACATGGGTTGCTAGATTTGTCGTTTCAAGTTTACCTTTGTGGTTAAAAGCTCTATTTTGTTACATTTGCTTTTACTTACTTAAATCCTTGAAAATCTCACGGAATTTTAGTTTAAAAGGAAAAACTTGTTTAGTTATTTTCATCGTCTTAACTTCATCGAATAAGAGCCGTAAAATCTCTTACCTTATGAGTTAGGGATTCCGGTCGGGCAAGTTTGATTAATCTCCTTACGTAGAGTTAAATGTTTTCTGTTGATTAAAGCTTTTTTGGGTCAAAGATCGCCTTGTCTTCGATCTAAGATAAACGTAATAACACCTCAAAGCTCCCGAATGGATCATCTTTGATGACCGGTAGAAGCTATGTTGAAATGTTATTTCGTCGTTTGGACCTTCTTAGTGAGTTAAACAAAGTACAACAGTGGTGGAGGCAAGGCTAACTCGAAGTCATCGAGTTCAGTTTTCTGGAAACTACGGCTGGAAGGAATTTAGTGAGCGCTTCATTATTAAGTCTCATCTTGATCCTACACTAAAAGCCTCACAGCATCAGTAGACGGTCGGCATAATCGTTGGTGAAGGTTATCGTATCATTAACCATAGTAAAGAAAGAAATCTTCCGATCTAACGTACGGATGGTTAATGACTTCTGGCACTAGGAATGTCAGGACAAATAATGATTAATGCATGGAGAAAGTACCGAAAGCGATGTGTTGAGACAGCTTTTCAAAAATTGTCCTTGCGGCCAAAACCACTTGATTGCTGAGATCAACACGCTAGCATAAATGGAATTGTACTACAAAAACTTTTTCCACCTTATACAGCAGAACTGCTGTACTTCATCCTTAACCTTTTCGAAAACAGTTCGAAGTAAGTGTTGTGTACTTTGCTGACGTAGGTAGGGACGGACGGGCGAGCCGAGGCACAAGGGAAACACTGAAGGTGATGGCGAGTACCTCCAGGACGAGTAGGATTCTCAGGAACAGGGCCACAACGGGATCTAGTGTACAAGAAGGACTGACGGATTCCCGACACGAAGACCATCGGCAAAATAACCAAGGCGAGACTCAGGCACCAGGCAAAGGCATGGATACTGTTGACGAGGAAGTCGATCTAGGCCGAGATGACGATCTCCCACCCAGGATACCGAGGATCAACCCGAGCCGATGATGCGGGGGGACATGGTGGACGAAAGAAGAGCGCGTCGGATACCGAGGAAGAGGAGGAAGTGCAAACGATGCGGGAGGAACGGAGGCGAGAAAGACAACCGACGAGTACCGGCGTGAACTAGAACAAGAAGGGGAAAGGCTTAGACGAGGTGCGCTTAGGAAGGGGCGACTTCGGCCAGAGACATCCCACTTTGCGTGGTGATCCTCCCGTAGCTCCAACCGTTCCCCCTGTTATCCCCTCGGCAAGACCTCCAACTGCACCCCCCAATGTAGCAGGAAACCAAGTGAACGGCCACTCTAGCCATGAGAGCACCGACCCAATGTTACTTGCTATCTTGGCAGGACAAAGAAGGCAAGAAGACCTTATGAGAGAGCTGCAGAGAAGGAACCTAGCCTTGGAACATGAAAACTACCAACTCCGCAACATGAGAGCGGGGTCAAGAGGGTCGTCGAGTCGAGGCGCTTCTAGCAATCACACCCAGCCGAGAAACACTCCAACCCCATCCCCGAGCCAAGAACGCATGCCCGACCCTAATCGATTAAGGGGAGGGTATGGCCCACCCGATGATTCTTCGACCGAGGAAGAGGCGACCAATGAGGGTACGGATGCGACAACCAAGCAAAATATCGAGCAACTTCAGCAGATGGTCAAGAAACTGACAGGAAATGGCGAGGACGATAAGTTAGCAGAAGTAATCAGCGAAGCACAGAAGACACCATTTACCAAGGTATTGGATCAGACTCCTTTTCCGCCCAAGTGTACGTTGCCGATCTTCCCATCTAGGTTTGAAGGCACGGGCGACGCTGGAGAGCATATCAAAATGTACAGCATGTCCTTGTTACAATGGAAGAATTACGATGTGTTCATGTGTAAATTCTTCCCGGCAAGTTTGGAGGGTGAGGCAAAGAACTGGTTTTACATCCTGCCCGATGAATCCGTTGGCAATTATGCAGTCTTGGTGGAAACCTTCCTTGAAACTTACATGCATAACAGTATAGCTCGGAACAGAGTTAATAAGATCTTTACGCTTGCACGAAGATTCAGGGAACCACTGCGGTCTCTAACAGACAGATGGAGGAAGTTATGTACCGACATCGAGGAAGGTACCGAGTCGATCATGAGATCTTCGGGTTCGAAAACTCATTGGGAAGTCAGATCCTATTTGGATAGCAATTTACACCGAGAAACCTAAAACGTTAGGGGAAATCGGGGAAGATGCAAGAACACTACATCGCCCTAGAAGAAATAAAGGAAGGAGCACATGATAGAGGAATACAAGAAGCAAGCACTACAGTAGAGGCAACCCCACGAGAAGCTCTGAAGCGACCAGAGAAAAGGCCGAGCACACAACATCATGGGAGAACAAGAAAATTTGGGCCGAGAAAGGAAAGAAGCCTCGCTACGAACCCAAATCTTACACTCCACTAAATGCACCATTGGAAGAAATATTCAAGGAAGTCGAAAAGAGGAACGATATCCGATACCTGAAGACTAGGGGAATTCAGTTCGACGAAACAAGGAACCATACCGAGTTTTGTCATTACCACCAGTTTCGTGGCTATTCGACCAATGATTGTCGGGAGGTAAAAGATATCGTCCAGCACTTGATCCGAGATGGATACTTGCGACATTTCGTCAAGACATCGTCGACGCCAGATCAGGCCAACGCACCAGTGTATCAAATAAGAATCAATCGTGGTACCCAATTCGCTTGTAACACCATCTCGCACTCGGAAACTCAAGGATTTGACTTAGGAACCGGTATCACTTCAAGGATTCACAAAAGAGATTGAGCGGGAAAGGAAATATTCAGTGTGGCCAAAACTCTGCCCATGGAACCTTGGATGATGCAGCCGATCACTTTCTCAGCAAAAGACGTCCCGTCAAATGGTCAACCACATGGGGATCCCCTAGTGATAACCCTACTTATTGATGAATGGGGTGTTCGAAGGATACTGATGGACGGTGGCAGTTCAGTCGAGGTCCTATTTTACGACACCTTCAAAAGAATGGAGTTATCTGATGACATCCCAATCCCGTCGACCTATCGAATCTACGACTTCAACGGTACAGTGACAGTACCAAAAGGAGAAGTCACCCTCAGAGTCTCGGACGGGGAAGGGTTCCTAGACACACTCACCACCTTCTGTGTGGTCGACGTCGTGTCACCTTATGAAGCGATCCTTGGTAGACCCTTTCGTCGCAGGAATCAAAGGGGTCGCCTCGGCATACCACCAAATATTGCGGTTTCCATCCTATCGAGGGGTAGTAGAGATATTGGGCGACCCCCAGGTGGCGCGACAATGCGTACAAATAGATATCCAGCAGAATGAAGAAAGGCGATCGAGGAAACGCCAAGAAAAGAACAAAGCTAAGAAAATAATGGCGGGAGAAGAGCTATAAAAGGTGATATCACAAGCCATCACCACCTACGAATCTGGAGAGAAGGAGATCTTATAGAAATCAAAGGAGCCGACAATAGTCGATGAACCAAAGCCTAATTTCTCGGCCTTAGAATCTACTCGACAAGTTAATTTAGACCGAGGGAAGAGCCTAAAATGGTGAGAATAGGGACTCTATTGACGGATGAACAAACACGGCAGTTGATAACTCTTTTGAAAGAAAACATGGACGTATTCGCTTGCCAAATGCACGATATGGAAGGAATTAACCCAGAGGTCTGCTCACACCCCTTGAGAATAGACCCCAAGTTCAAGCCGATCCGGTAAAAGATGAGGAGAATTGCACCCGAGCTACAAGCAGCGGTGGATGCCGAACTAAAGAAGTTTCAAGTAGCAGGAATCATTCGAAAAGCTCAATACCCACAATGGATATCTAACATGGTGATAGTCCCTAAAAGGAATGGAGGTGTTCGAGTCTGCATCGACTTTAGCGACTTGAATAAAGCATGCCCGAAAGATAGCTTCCCCCTCCCCAACATCGATCAGCTAGTAGAATCCATAGTTGGATACAAGGCAATAACACTCATGGATGGGTACTCGGGGTACAACCAGATCCCCCTGGCCCCTGAGGACCAAGAGCACACATCTTTCTTCACACCAGAGGGTTATATTGTTACACCAAAATGCCGTTTGGGCTGAGAAACACAGGCGCCACATACCAAAGATTAGTAGAATACATTGTAGTAGCAGGTTTTCCCACACTACACCCCTCACTATATTTTGATTAATTAGTCCATTGAAAGTTGTATAATTGAGAATGTTTATTGATTAATTTCATGATTAATTTCATTGATTAGTCCATTGAAAGCTTTAATCAAAGAAAACTCTAGAAGCACTGAATCGTCTCATCAGATCTGGGCGCGAGAAAAGAGGAATGGAGGCAGCTCGTGAGGTCGACATAAAGGAGGGGAAAAGTTCTGATGTGATGCTCATCGGGTTCGAGGATAATCAATGCACTGACAGAGTTGGTGAAAATATAAGAAAAGCTCGGTCAAAATGGGACTCGGCCAGGAACCTAAAGGGCGACGTCGGTCATCTCCACCAAACGAACGACATCGGATGAGGACACCACTCGGCTAGATATCTCGACTTGAGCAAAAGAGAAGATCGGATGAAGCATCAGCTAGTCGCCCGAGAAGAACATCAAGGAAGCTACACCAAGCCCAACACCGTAGTATCGATGTATCACCATCTGTGACTATAAATAGAGACCATGTAGAGAGGTAAAGGCCAAGTGAGAAGAGAGAAAAGAGAGCACACCTAGAGTATTAAGAGAAACATACATCTTGTAATCGTGAACCAAGTAATAAGATCATCCTTTTGCCCCGTGGGCGTAGGTAATCATACCGAACCACGTATATCTTGTGTTCTTCTATGTCTCTTGCTTATTTACTTCTTTGTGTACGTTTGAAATCCTTTGGATGTAGTAGTAGGATTTTCTACATCTACAGGTGACTTGCCCACTCTTTTCTTCAAAAACTGGCTTCGCCCAATATCTGTGTTAGATGCTTGTCTGACGCCTAGATGGGTGTGTCTATGAATCGGGTACGTCGCCAGCATGTACCAAGTCCGTATTCCTGCTCGAATGCAAGGGAAATGCAAGCACTATATGGAAATAATAACTGACTATTTGCAGGGAGCGAGACAATAGGCTTTATGATAATTGTTTTACACATGCTAAGACTAAGTCATATGTGCTAGATTTGGCTGCTAGAATAGCCAAAAAGCGTTGCATATTACACAAAAAGCGTTGCCTATTCTTTAACACTACCTCTCTTTCTAGATATATCTCGCAATCCAACTAGCAGTGAGATAGTTTTGCTGAATGGTTCAGCGCAGAGAAAATTAACTTTTCACTGAATGCTTCAGCGCATATTGATTTATTTTTTAATCCAACGGTTGAGATGGTTGCGTTGTTCCATTCAGCGCAACCTAATTTTACTTTTCGCTTTTCCATTCAATGCGTCTACTTTTCGTTGTTCCATTCAGCGCATCTAGGTGCTAGATTAGAATCTCCATAAGACTTAGGAGGTTGTCCTAGCTGCCAATCTAGATGCTAGATTAGAAGACCATATGACTTAGCCTAAGTAAAATGCTTCTTGTTTAATTAGGCCTTAAATATGGATGCCTTTTCTTGATTTCTCCATTTCTACTCAGATCTCTAATTGAAATGGGGTGATTCACTGATCCCCTCAAGCTTTCTTATCACCGTTTTAGTGATTTGAGCTATTTTTATAAAATTTGCCATTTTTCTGTCGGAAAAAAACTTGTTGTTATTTACATGTCAAGATTTGACACTAAATCCATACTCGGTACACCACTATGTTTACATCCGTTTAATGCCATATATCTAGGAATGATAAACTCATGGAATTGGTAGATTTCACACGAAAACGGCGGTGTAGTGTAAACATTTTGGTGCACTTATCTGGTTCCAAAAGAAAAAGACTTTAGGTTACACGTTTATTTCGTCTAACAAATACTCAAAAAGATCAAATCAAACCAAGTCAGGTTCAGATGTTGCATTCGGCAAATAAAGATAGACAGCCCTAAACCTAGACTAGTTTTAGTTAGGTCTCTAACGCATGATTTAAAGAAATAGGCAACTAGCATTAGTTGTTATCTTTTTCAGTTCATTCAAAATGTCTACAACTCTTAAAGACTTAAAACCAATGATTTCTTCTGTGTTAGGTGAGTTAGATAGATTCTATGCATGTTAAGAAAAAGACAAATGCTATCACGACGACTCGGGATGGCTTGCAGCAAAAGTCGGCTTCTTTACCGTTGGATGATCAAATCAACGGTTAGATTTACATTCATGAAGTGACCAATCACTTTCAGGAAAAGACCCACCACTTTTAGAAACGGACCCACCACTTCTACTAAAGGGTTCAAGGCTGTTACATCTGGGTTTTAACATGATCTAACGGTAAAGAAGCCGCTTTTGAGTGAAGTCATCCCGCAAAATCGTGTGGGATAGCACTGCTCTATGAAAAAACCAAAGCATTGTGGGAAGTGAGAAGATCATGAAAGATATCCAAGTCTTTAGATTTGACCCAGAAATGAGAGTTGAAATTCTCTTTGGGTAGAACATTTTTTTGTGTTTTGTGAACTTGCTTTTTCATTCACCTACTCTTGTACAAAAAAAAAAAAAGTAAGAATAAAAAGACAAAAATGATATCAATAAAAATGCGTAAGAAAAACAAAAACAATGGACATGAAAAATCTTTCTTGTTGATCTCATTCTTTTGTGTAGAATGACAACACAAAAGGAAAACTAAAAAGAAAGGAATGTTTAACACGCAAGGTGATGATATTCCCAAATACAGTTGAAGTTGAATCACTTGATTCTAAATAATTATAATAAGAGGCAGGGAATTGTGGTGACAAGAAACTTTCTTAGTTCCAAGTAATTCCTAGATCATTTCTTTGTAAATGCTTTTCTAAATTTCTAGACCAAAAGGTTCCTCCATCTTAAGTAGTGTTGGAAAATGGGTTTAAATAGAGATGAAATAAACACGGAGAGATTTTTGTACTCCTGACTTTCAAGGCTTGAATAGATTTCTTTTAGACAATTATTTTTACCCTCTCAATATCAATTGGCGGTTACAACAGGCATGCGAAATAATGCCTTCATGATACAATGAAAGCCCTACAACAGAGAAACTGAATTCAAGGTTTGTACCCCTTGACCCAATCAAAGACACACGAAATTTTTTCCTGATGATGCTTTAGATAGAGAGGAAATGGGTTGAATTGATTGTAAAGAATGGGAGAATACCTTCACTACTTATAGGGATATTCATGCCTGGGAGAAAACGGACGGATAGCGGCAAACAATATTGAAATTATCCAACAAGTACCACCAAAATCACCCCATGTTCAACAATTTTCTTCTGCCTAAAAAAAAATAAACAAAAAATAACAATTTTATTCAACATTTATAATGTTCGCTGAAGTCTCACATGCAGGCGGAATTAGGATTTCAAATTTGTGAGTATTTTTTTTCTTCTTTTAATATGCAATATATGCTCATAATAAATAAAATAAATAGTTAACAGGATCCGTGGACACTCTTAGATGGACACTATCATACATGATTTGTGCCATTTTCTCCGCAAAAATCAAACGACAATGAATTTGAATATAATATTTAGGTGATACATTCCTCTTATAAGACTTTACATTCTTACCAAAATTGAGCACAATTCGAAACGTATACCCCTTCGAATATCATCGGTTAAAAGTGAACGGTTGAAATTAAGATCGGTAGATGGTGAGGTTTGGTATCTCGAATTGTGCTCGATTTTTGTAGGAATGTAGAGTCTTATAAGAGGAACGTATCTTAAAAATATTAGACTTAAATTCGTTGTCGTTTGGGTTTTGCAGAGAAAATGATGCAAATCATATATGATAGTGTCCATCTAAGAGTGTCCATGGATCATTCCTCTTAGTATAATACAAATTTTATGTGCACACATAAAAGAAAAGAATGATTGTCATATTTACGCACTTATAGCTGCTTAGCTTATTTCATTTGGGTATTAAATAGAACACGCAGTTGGGGATATAAAAACTAATTGGGGGACATGAATTACTTCCCCCAACCCATGGTGTGTGCTAAGAGGTGACTTTTGGGGGCGAAAATACTAAAACACCCTTCCCTCAAAATAAAAATCAAAAAACTTAGAATCAATAAACAAAATCATATTCCCCATTTCCATCTCCACTTCTAATTAATCTTTTTAGGGTTAAAACTTTGAAACCCAAATGTTCCCCATTCTCTTTCAAATTCTAAATTTTCCCTATTTCCTTTCAAATTCTCTTCTCCTTCTCTGCCGGAAGTGATGAAGAACATGTAAGAAATGATAAAGAACATGCCGGAAATGATGAAGACCACGCCGGAAGTGATGAAGACCATGTCGGAAGTGATGAAGACCATGTCGGAAGTGATGAAGAACATGTCGGAAATGATGAAGGTCACGCCGGAAGTGATGAAGACCATGCCGGAACTAAATTCCGGCATGCTCAATATTTATCTATTAATGCCGGTAGTCAAGTGAAAAAAAAATCAATTTTCTGAATACTTTTCGTCATGTGCCGGCATAGAAATTTAGGATGAAGACCACACAGGAAGTGAGTTCCGGCATGGTTATTTAGGATGAAGGCCACGCTAAGTGATGAAGAACATGTCGAATGATGAAGACCATCTCGGAAGTGATGAAATTCAATGCCGGAACTAAATGCAAGCATGCTCGATATAAATCTATCAACCCTTAGGTAGTTAAGTTGAAAAAAATCAATTTTCGGATACTTTTCATCATGTTACGGCATAGAAATTTAAGCAAAAACCATCCGGAAGTAGTTGGCATGCTCGAAAATCGATAAGCGTGCCGGAAGTAGGCGGTTAAAACCCGAGAAAAGAGGTTTTGAATTTTCGAATAAGCGTACTCGCCCCAAACCAGGATATTGCAAACAATTTATGAAAATTTCCAGCAAATGCCGGCATGGTTTTTGGTTGAATACCATCCAGTCACCAAGCTTTTTCATTTTGCAACAATGGTGGATTCAAAGAAAAAAATTCAAATTTTCAACCTCTTAGAAGCAATTCTCTCATCACAATCATCTTGCATTTTCAAAAAAACAATTCCACTCAAAAATATTTTCCCTCCTTCTACTCAACTAACCCACACAAATTCAAATAAAAATAAATACACACTAATTTATCCCCCAAATACTTAACATTTTACTAATTATAATTAATCAATAATCCTGATTAGTGGGGGCTAGATTAGGAATTAAAAAAAAATTACATAGGGGGTCACCCAGAATTGCTATTGGGACACCGTTTTTGTCCTGTAGCTATATCCCCAATTAATTCCCATATCCCAAATTACGTCATTATTAAATAAGGTAAAATTTTAATAAATAAATAAAATAAGGTACACATGAAATTACTTTTGAATAAATAAAATAAGGTACATTTTTATACCTAGAAATTTTAATATACTTTTATAATATCCTAAGTTGGGTATTAAATCAAAATTCCATCTTTTACTAAAAATATTTTTTAGAATAGCTGCATCAAAGCACTCCTATTTAGATAAAAGACTTGATAAAATGACGAAAATACCAATATTACAACTTTCATTGATAACAAAAATTGGTCAAAAGCATAAATAATGTATTAACTTTGTTTAGTGACAGAGAAATGATAGTGTAGTCGAGTATTAGATTGCAAAAAAAAAAAAAAAAGGTTTAAAATAAAAGAAATTGAATCAAGACAGAGAAAAAAAACGATGATCAGAAAGATCTGTAGCTCTGAATCGAGATTTCAAGTGCTAGTGAAAGGATTAAGTGGTGATGTAATTATCAAGGGAAGAATGGAACTTTGAAACCATTAAGTGTGATGTATTGGTTGAAATAAATGAATTGCTAAATGATTTCTTAAATCTTAATATATTAAGAAGAATTTTTGTAATAGAGATTTTTACTGATTTGAATGTCTAACATTATGCTTTTTATATTCAAAGACTTGTGTTAGAGAATCGCTCGGTTGAGCCTACAATTATATTGGTATGTCAAGTTTTTCGTCAATGTTCGATGACCAAAAGTATTTATTTAATTTATTGTCTACTAAGGCTAGGATTATATTTAGGTAGTTGAGTATTAGGAAACACTGAAGATTGAAAACTTTAGAACAATGAAGACATCTATGAGAATTTCATCAACAAAAGTATGTGAAGACTGACTATTTCTATTTACTAGTTATTTATATTATTCTATCTTCCGAGACAATTTCATATGCCTTTAATATATATGATGAATTACAAAGAAGAAGTTTCGAGAAGCTAGTACTTGACTAATCTAGAAACATGAACTCAAGCATTGGATGCTCATATATATGACTGATCACTTTTGAGGTTTGAGAAAAAAATTCACTATTCAAAAAACTATGTATGGGAAAGAAGAACTTAAAAACATTAAGTTGCAGTTTTGTTCATGAACTGTAAAAAAAATATGAACTGTAAGGTGCATAAGAGTTAGCGAACTGATTTTCCTAGTTTAAAAACTATACAATTTCATGGTGTTCCTGGATACTTTTGAAATTCACTCTGATATTCACGAACTGAATTTCAAGTTCGAGAACTATTCACTATTGGGTGTGTTCCTGTAGCTCCAAAACATATTGAGTTTGCTAACTACTTTTCTTAGTTCGTGAACTGGTATATTTTTTGTGTTACTGAACTTCAACTTTGCTTGATGGTTCACAAACCATATTGATTAATTTGTGAGCTAACTTTTGTGCACAACCCTTAATCGATAAATAGCGGGTGCACATTCTTCTTTGAAATATAAGGAAAAAATTTCAAATTCTTAAATGGTTTTTATTTTTTTGGAATCGATCAATATTAAGAATTTTCAAGTTTTCTTGGGATCAAAGTAATTCGTAAACATGGAAACCAGTTCACAAACTTGCTTCAGATGCAAGTAATCATTGCTTGAACTTTAAGCATCCTATATTGTTTCATCATTTTAAACTGAGGACTCTCAACAACTAAGATATTCAATCCCGACATACTATGTCCTAGTTGCTGCTAGAGTCGTCCTTTAAAGACCTAAGTTTCATCGTAAAACATAATTAGGTTACGACTTTGAAGTCTTCACTAAGGAATTCATGAAGACCGGACAGACTGTCTTTTACCTTAAAGATTTTTGTTATCTGGAATCTTATATTGATTATCGTTATTATTGTCTATTCTAAAAGTCATCTCTTTTGTTATATGACCATTCAAGAACTTTTGATCAAGTAATAATATAGATAGAAAATACAAAGAGTTCTTCGTTTCAGACTTTATAATTCCAAAAAATAGACATCTAAACTTGATTTAGATTGTTCATGTGAGGTAAAATCAATTATGCATTTCGGTATCACTTTCTCAATTTCATTATAGTTCTGTTTTCTCTGAACTTTCAAACGAAAGAACTATTGGGTTGTTTCCACCACTTGGGTTGGCGCTTAAATTTAAAAATTTAGCTCTTTTCCAAAAAAAAATCTCGTTGACTGGATTCATATGTAACGTACTTTTGACTCACTTGTCTGAGTCTGTTAGTTTTAAATTTTGAGTTTTGAAACGTGCATTATATAGATATGTGAGCAACTGTTTATACTCCCTGATCAACGACGAAAAATAAACAAAATACGGCTCTTGCATAACTGGCAAAGACAGATTAAAAACTTATGCTTCAATTTCAATAAGGATATCCTTTGATTGCAATTTTACATATTTCCGGATTGCTCATACAAGTTTCTTTGTTGATTTATGCAAGTTTTTCTACTTCCCAATGGCCATCAAAATAGTTAAGGACCATAAATGCAATGGAACACCCTTAATTCTTACCCACCACATAATTATTTCAATGTAAGGATGTTAATAATGCCAGAAAATACTCGGTCTGCCTGTACCCACCCGAGTCTACCTATACCTCGTAGGAGCCCAAAGCCTGCTATAGTATGTAATGGGTCGCCTGACCTGACATGGTTAGCTTAAATGGGATGGCTTGGGGTTTCCCTAAAATTTAATGTCCCGAAATGATGCCTTCCCAAACAACCCGGCATGGTACCAGTTTGAATTTTCTTAAGAGTTTTAGTTTCACATTAAAGTAAATTGTCATGTGTTTTGCTTACTTTTTTTTTTTCTACATTTAGAAGATTAATTACTTAAGATTCTTTTTGACTATAGTTCATTCAATCACTAAATTCCAAACGGGAATTAAATCAGTTACTATAGAGCTTCAAAAGTACAAAAATCTCGCAGCTTGTTTGGCCTGCCTAGTCTGGCCGGTTAATAGATTGGGCTTTGGTCCTCAAAAGAAGTGTTTTTATCTGGCCTGCCCGGCCCGGTGGACCTTTATGGTAACTAAATATGAGGCCCGCCTGGTCTGGCCTGGATTAGGAAGCATCCTGGCCAAATTTACACCCTCACTTCAATGTAGTTTTTGGAGTTCTGTTTTGCACAGACTCTCTGCTTCTAGTACCTTCTACATACCATCACATTAGGCCTATTCATGCACATCATGTTAAAAAATCATATTTGGCATACCAGGTGGTATGGAAAATCATTTGCGCTACTATGGGAAAATAATTGAGAGATAGTCTGTCTATCGACAAATATTCATTATAACGATGACGATATTATGAATATCACCGGCGTTTTAATTCCCATCGCGCGATGGCCACTATATCGTTCGAAGGCTATTTTGTAACAACTATTTCTCCATACTTCATTCCTATATATACTCCCATTCACTTCATCAAATTTCTCACACCTAATTCTACATATACTTTACGTATTTCTTTATCCGTATTCTCAATTTTATATTTCATAATCATCAATTGAAAGATCCAGTGAAGAGAGGAATATAGATATGAATCCGTTTAAATTACAACAAGAAATGCATTAACGGAGGTTGCAACAACTTGATGATGAGGAAGCTGAAGATAAAAAACTAATCGACACTCTGATGCTCGCACATTCGGGCCAAATATCTAGAGTTCCATAGCTAAAAGAAGTATTCTCAAGAAGATATAAGTATCGAGGGAGAGAATTTCACCACCAGAAGCTGATGCATGATTATTTTTTTCCCAATTGTGTGTACTCTGATCAAGATTTCCAACGTCGATTCCGTATTCCCCGACAGCTGGTGAAAAATATTATTAATAAGATTTATCAAGTAGAACCTTAATTCAAGTATCAGTATGATACTCTAAATATTAGATGTCATAGTCATGAACAAAAAGTTACTTCGTCTCTAAGGATAGGTTATTGCAAACCAACGGATACGAATGATGAGTACTTTCGTATGGGCATAACAACTTCATCCATTTATGTTAGAGCATTGCTCGGTTGAACTCGCAAGCATTGCTATCTCAAGCTTGTTTGTCAAGTTTAGTTGCCAAAACTATAAGTCTTGATTTCTAGTCTACTTATAGCTAAGTCTCGGATTAGGATAGAAAGTGTAGTTGAGCTTTAGACTTCACGGCGTTCATCGAATGAAGACGAAGAACTACTCTAGGGAACTTGTGGAACTTCATCAACAAAAGGTATGTGGAGACTTGAACTCATCCATCACTCAAGAGTCTATCTACTATGTCTTCTATTTGAGACAAAAGTCGTATTGCTATATAGACTTCATTTATACACATTTGATATTTCGAGCTGAGTTTATCCCGCTTATCTATTTCTCGAAATATGTGTTGGTAAGCTTTTGCTTTAACCAAGTACATCTTTTATTCTTGACGAAAGTCAAAAGATAATCATGTGAAAATCGCCTTGTAACATCTTACATGATTTGTGTGATACAATCATTTGGTGTAGACTCGGAATGTTTCGTATTGATCATTCGATAACTTGAAAATTGCTTTGGAGATAATAGTTGTGTGAGACATCTATTGTCGTCTTCTAAGAATGTTTCAATGATTGAAATGAGAGTTTAGAACATGTAACCACGATTGGATATAAACATACTGTGTGTATTAACATTTTTGTAAAGTCCAAGTCCGGGAACCATGGTATGCGTACACGTACGCGTACTGGTTGGTGAATGAAAGTTCGGGAACTAAGTATGCGTACCCGTACGCGTACTGGCGTAAGTTCAGGTCCCATGAATTTCTGCTGGAGTTTGGAAGTGTACTAGTATGCGTACACATTCGCGTACTGGCGAAACCAAACTCAGTCCGACTACTTAAGTATGCGTACACGTTTGCATACTTGAGTAGGTTATGTTCTAAAATCGGTTTGTTCATGAACTAATACATTTTATATATTAAGGAATGCAATCTTTTGCAAGCCGTGGCTATAATGTTCATGAAATGATTAGAGTGAATCAAAATCGATTTTGCTTCAATCGTGTCTTGTATACTTCTATGAGAATATAAACAATTGAACAACTCTATAACTAGTTTCATTTGAGTCATTTGAACTAGTTGTGATAAAGATGAATAAGGTTGATTTGAAAGTGTTCATATGGCTAACCTCGGTTAACTATTGTTGAACCAACTAAGTATACACGTTTAGGTACGGTTGCCTTTATTTAAATGTTGGTATATTTCATTTGTGTATGACAAGCTAAGTTCGATCTAACGGTTGAAAGATATTAGCTTGAATCTAATCGGGTTTTCATCTAACGGTGAATATTGAATGCTTTGTTACCAAGGTAACATTGATTGCAAACCCTGATTTGGAGACTATATAAAGGAGAACTCTAGCAACTGGGAAAACTAATCCCCACACCTCCCGTGTGATACTAGTTGCGACTAGAGTCGATTCTCCTTTAACCTTAGGTTTTTCTAAAACCCAGTAGGTTAACGACTTAAAGACTTCATTGGGTTTGTGAAGCCGGACCAACTATTTTCTCGTAGTTGCGTGTTACGATCTTGTTGTTTTCTATTGTGATTGAGTATCTTCTTTAAGATTTGCTCGAGATTTATTCTCCGATAGGCAAGATTGAAAAGTAGTCACAAACATCTTCGTCTCATCATTTGTGATTCCACAATATCTTGTTTCGTTAATCGATTAAGATTATTGTGAGGTGATTGATAATACTAGGCTGTTCTTCGGGAATATAAGTCTGGTTTATCAATTGGTTCCTATTCACCTTGATTTATCAAAAGACGGATGAAAACCCATAGGTATATCTGTGGGAGACAGATTTATCTATTCAGTAGACTTTTTTGTGTGATACATATTTGTTTATCAAGTCTTCGACTTTGGGTCGTAGCAACTCTTAGTTGTGGGTGAGATCAGCTAAGGGAATCAAGTGTGCAAAATCCGACGTGGTTCAAGAGGCGTAAGGAACACAACTGTACCTTGATCAGCGTGAGATTGGTTAGGGCTCAACAACATTCGAGTCCGAAGTTAACTTGGAGTAGGCTAGTGTCTGTAGCGGCTTAATGCATTTTGGTGTTCAAATCTGGACTAGGTCCCGGGGTTTTTCTGCATTTGCGGTTTCCTCATTAACAAAATTTCGATTGTCTGTGTTATTTCTTTCCGCATTATATTTTCTATATAATTGAAATATCATGGGTTGTGTGTAGTTCAATTAATTAGATAATCCAACCTTTGGTTGTTGATATAAATTGATTGACACTTGAACATTGGTCTTTGGTACCGTTCAAGTTGTTTCACATAATAATTAGGCTCACGAATTTCTATGTGTTTGATTTGTTGATTACATTGTGAAACAGAGATACCACTCTTGGATATATTTCCATTGATTGAGTCTGACTATCTAGTTGATTCTCTTGGAATTATATTGGAATTAGTCCATACAAATTGCTAAGCGAAATATTGGGTGAGGTTGTTAGACCCCCGCTTTTTCAATTGGTATCAGAGCAGGCAAACACGTTTAAGACCTCATAAGTCCGTGTTTGTAGCGATCTGACTCTATGGACAGTAGTGTTATTTCAGACAAACGCACCATCAGAAATAAAAGTTCTGTTTCCATGAAATATATTAAAGAGAAAAATTTATCAATCTCAAAGATAGATGAAACTAGTGTTCTAACGAAACAGAATTGCACTGAAAAGTGTTAACCCGATTACCTTTCGAACAAGTCTGACTCTGTTGATGAAAGGGAAGCAGCCAAAGAGAGTGAACTGATTCCAAATCTTGTTAGAATCCAGGATGATAAAATCAATCGGTTGAAAAACAATGTCAATGTACTTATAGGTATAGTAAAAGATAGTGATTCTAAATTAAAGGCTTTTAGCGAGGAAAATGTTGTTGCTTGCTCCTCACGAACCTTTCTTGAGGTGAAACTCAAAAAGGATGCCTTGGAAATTGAACATCTTTTGAGTAAACTCTCTATTCAAGTATGTTCTAAAGAGTCCAATATACCAACCGCTTCTGACTCAACTGTGAATTCAGTTCCAGAAGCTAAATCGCAATCCCTTCTGATTGGAAAAGATTTGGGTGTACCTTCCTCTAATCATGGAAACTACACATATCTCGGAAGAAAGAAACCTCCTAACACCGGTATTAAGTTTGTTCACTCTAATCACTCAGGTGATCAGAAAGTGTGTCTCTTTGTGATTCAAAAGGACACGTTGAACAGAAAAGCAAGTCTAAGTTGAATAAAAATTCTTTTGTTCGACTTCAACACACCTTGGATTTAATACTCAAAGGTGTAACTGACATTCAGATGTCTAAATCTATTGGTTTTAGTACTCACCCTGTGAATTCTTCTAGGAAAGTCAGTTCTACTTGCTCATCGAATGTTCGGCCAAATTGTAACTTTGATTCAATTTGGTCAAGGAGATTTCTGAAAGGTTACCCTCAACCTATTGTGAATAATAATGTTCAAGATGTGAAAAAGGTTGTTGTAAAGGGAAGCAACAACGGAGATATGAAGGACAATCTAAATCGATAATTGAAGGATACAATGATCTTATCAAGGATGTCAAAATCCTCCGAACAACATCTTCTGGTAAGAATTCAAACTCTGTCTCGTATTTTGATGAAATCTGGTTTTATGATAATTTTTCACATCAAAAAGGACCCTATCCTAGAATTGGAAGGATAAAGAGACTCAATCGTGAACATCATTCATTTAATGAGCTTAGGGATCATACTTGTGCTAATTAATCATAAGGTTGAAATCTCACTCACAAAAAAAATCCTGGTTGAGTGAGATATGGTCAGGTATACTCAGTGGTAAATGCTATCTAATTAGTTGAGTTGTTTTCTTATTGTCCATAGCTAAACTATTATCTACAAACAACACTGCTTAATTATTAATGGTGTCTCAAGATTGTTTGTTTTGTTTTAGTTTCGAAGAAGTTTTTGGTCGCAACTAAGTTGACTGCTACTCTTGTGCTCTAAATTGGTTCTCTGTGTGAATATAAAATTTATTGAGCTAAGATATGTGAAAAAATTTCACTTAACATCCTTTTGTTGCGCAAACAATTTTCTTGGGTTGTTTCTTCAATGTCTTTTGTTTATGGAGTACATTGATGGTGGATTTTCATTTAAGGTTAAAATTGTAAAAACCAGAAAATCATGCTTGACATCTTGTAAAAGATAAAGCCATTAATAAGTGTTGGATACTCCTTCACTTTACTAATTCACCTAGAATGGAGCATGTGGCAACAATCCCATTCTATGAATACATGAAATTCATCCAGGTTGGAGCATGTAGCAACAATCACATATACCTGTGAATTTATAGCATTATTAATTAATGCGTAAGCGACCTTGTATTTCTGTACTCATTATCGGTGCGGCATGACGACCGAGTGTTGCTCTCAAAGCAGAGCAACACGAACCTCCAAGCATTATAATGAAAGCATGTACGAAATACCCGTACAAGTTGCAACTCTCGGTGTGTTATACTAGCCCGATTGAGAACTCTTGGTGTGTTATACTAGCCTCGATTGAGCATCAGGACTGTCCGTATCGGTCTGGATATGATCTCGTTCATCCAACCTCACCAGGCGTGATTGGATGGCCCAGATCAATTCCATAACCCCCAAGCGGGTATGGAATATTCACTGCCGAACCAACGTGGGCCCCGCATGGTCGGCCTCCCAAAATATTGGCATAGCTTGCCAAAACGTCCAAACCGGAGCGTATGGACGGAAAACCCTAAATTAGGGTTTGCGGCATATTACATGTGTCGCAAAAACGGCCTCAACCATCCATCTTCGCAGGTATAGATGGAGGGCGTAGATGTAGATTTAAAGGGCCCGAGCATGTCAACACAATCACCATGGGCCCGCCTACATACCTGACCAATCGGTCGGGACCAAACATGGTTGGTCATCCCAATTAGTGCGCCCGAACAGAGCATGACGCACGCCGTGAAACCCAAAATTAGGGTTTTGAGCATCACGAGCGTCCATCTTCTCCGACACGAATGGAGGGTCCCAGATTAGATTAAGCAGGTCCGGTCATACCAGCATGACCACCGTGGGCCCGTCTATCCCCTCACCTGATCGGCCAAGGCATATCATGCCTGGCTATCCTAAAACGCGTCCAAACTTGCGTGGTCACACTTCCCAAATTGCAACCGATCTCGACCACTCAACTTCACCGGACGATTTGAGTGGCTTAGATCTCGTTTTCATGGGACAGTCGGAGTATAGGCGTGAACACCATCCTACCACCTACACTCCAGACCGATCGACCAAAACCGACCAAGAATTGGTTGTCTTGGAACGCGCACCCGAAGATGGCGTGATGTGCATCTCTTGCGGCACTAGTTTTCTGTCACAAATTGATCTCGACCACTCAACTTCACCGGACAAATTGAGTGGCCCAGATCATACTTTCGTGAGGTAATGGGGTATGGACACCTTCACCGTCATGCCATCTGCACGCATGTACGATCAGCCTGGCCAAAATCGTCTCACAAAGTCAAGAATGATGCTGCGCACCTCTTCAAAACCCCAATTCCATCAACGGTCGTAGATGAGTGTCTCAAAGATCATCTCGTCCGTCCAACTTCACCTCCGCTTGGTTATACAACCTCGGTCAGGAGTTAATTGGTCGGTGAGGCGTCATGGTGATCACCACCCATCACTTTACCACACCATGATGCAAGGTGATAAAATACACATGATACTTCACAAGTATCAACTTCCCGAATAACGCGATTATTCAATTTAGCATTACATGCTACCTTTTGTGGGTCCCATGATCCACACATTCCAGACATCAATCATGTCACAAACTGGGGGATACATACTGGGGTATTGGTCTGGCGGTTTACAGCGTGCAGCGTGCAACACGCCATCACAAGAACGTGTTAGGAAGTCATGGACGGTTAGAGATGACAGGAGAAGTGGGAAAGACTGGTCGTGTAACACCAACACACACCTCCACTACTCCATCACTCCACTTCCTCCACTTCCCACAAGAGACGTGAATAAGGCTCAAATGACTTGTTTAAATAGGTTCTCCTCCCTATTTTCCAGACAGGAGAAAAACAACACAAGTCCAGACGAGACAGAAACCAAGTGTTAATACAAAACGTATTCAAACACCCAGAGCCTGCTTGCATCAATCGTAAGCCTGCTTACCTTTCTGTTACAAGTCAAAGCAAGACAACACCTTCACAATCTCAACACCTTCTTCGCTTGCCTCCCTAAGATCAACTATCTCCTTCACTTTGTGACCGAAACAAGTCTGGAACGGCCATTTCTTGGTTTAGGCCGGACTTGCACAGATTGATTTACGAATACGCAAGCACTCACCGCGCAGTGCATTTGTTTAGGGTTTAGATTCATTCCTCATCCACACACCCCAAATTACCAAATCTGGCAGGAATAGTTTTCACCCATAAACAGGGTCAGGACTGTAATCGTACGGCTACCCGTGTTACTTGTCACAAACTATCTTTAGAAACCATGAAATCCTTTTCCCTGTGAAACCTTTTAAATACCAAACCCTTTAAGTTGAGTGCACATACTCCTGGTTTTGTTCTTGTCAAGAATGGCGTCACCTCCTGGCACTTGTGATTTTGCAAAAGGTTTTCTTGATAAGGGTTGTGGTTTCGAGTCCAAAGGGAAGAAGAAAAGAACTCTTATAGAAGTTTATGATCTCTCTTCTCAATCACCTGACTCTTATTCAGACATTGAGGATGATAAAGAGATTTTTGCTGAAATGGTTCTTGATTTTATTAGTCACTTTGAGGAAGCAAAATTGCAGCTTGTTGATACCATGAAAGGTCTTGATGTGTTGCGAACTGAGTTGAAAAAGGTTAACTCTGAACTTGCTCTCATGAAGTCACATGTTAAGGGTCGTTTCATTAAGAATACCTTCTCTGAAGAAGCAGTTGATGTTGTGAATCACAAGCTCAGTGGTCTTGAAACCCATGAAGCTTTCGAACGTGAAGTTTGATTTAGCTTGTGATCGATTTTTGTTTTTAGAAATGTTTTTTAATTTTGTCTAAGAAACTTATTATGAGAATTTATTCTTATGTTTTGAGAAGGATAACTAGGGTTTAGAATAACAATTATTGTGAGTACACGTAGATTTTTCCAACGGTTTTCATCTTGCAATGTTTTTATATTTATTTATTTAAATTCTAAATTTTATTTGGAAGATTATTTTGCAGTATTAATCTTTATGGTGTTTTATATTGCAAAAAATTTATGGGATATGTGTGTTTGCGTCCGTGAACTATGATTGTCCCATATATGTCAAAAGTTAAGCCTATTATGTTATTATGCAAATATTGATGGAAGGTAGGATGAACTTTTGTTTGAAAAAATTAAGTCTATTACACGTCTCTATGCAAATAGTGATGAAAAATATAATGAATCTTTGAATATTCCGCAGTATTGATCTTCCCCTGATCCCCATCTTTGTGTAATTACTTTGTGGCTCCGTAAGTTTTCTTATGTGAGCATTTCCAATTAAATTGATCATAGGTTCTCTTGTGGTTAATTTAATTGAGTATTTTGGATACAAATTCATGTTTCATGTATTTTGTTAATGTCCAAATAAATCCTTCTTTTCTCGTAAAAGTAAGGTCGCTCTTGTTGTTCCTTTGGGAATGACATTTTATGGGGGAGATTTCTTAATTGAACTTGTGCTTAATTGCCAAATCTTTGTGGGGAGTGCGGTTGTGGAATATTGTAGGGGTTATCTTGTATCTTTATTAACTCCTTGATGAATGCATTTAGTTTCGGTTATATGATTGCATCTAAATAAAGTTGATATGTGTTTCTCTTTTCACTACACCAAATTCAGGGATTAGCAACTAGAAGTCTCAACAGCTTGGCCCCTATTGCGAATTTTCATATGCTAATTTCAGTTGCAAAACTTTTGCAATAGTTCATCTCAGTTACGAAACTCGCAACTGTTTGAAGCTGTTACGATTCGCAACTGAATTGGGTTGTACGCGTACGACTCGTGAGAGTGGCTGGGCATAGTTTAAACTGACTCCGTATTCAGCCCATTCAGCTTGAAAACTGACTCGGCTCTCTTATCTTATCGACCTAACTTCTCATTCTCTATCTTATTCTCTTCTCTCTTTCTCTCTCTTTATTTCAATTTCAGAGGAGTTTGTTGAAGAATCATTCAAATAAAAAAACCTACATCCTTTATCACTGTCCTGCATCTTTTCTATAGAAAACCAACACTAAACCCCTAACCCTAGATTTACTTCAAACAGGTTTGATTTTTCTACTACAGAAACAGAAATTGAAATTTAGGGTTCAAGGTTATTTTTCTACTACAAAAACAGATTTGATACAATCATTTGTTGTAGACTCGGAATGTTTCGTATTGATCATTCGATCACTTGAAAATTCCTTTGGAGCTAGTAGTTGTGTGAGACATCTATTATCGTCTTCTAAAAATGTTTCAATGATTGAAATGAGAGTTTAGAACATAAAATCATGATTGGATATAAACATAGTGTGTGTATTCACATTTGTGTAAAGTCCAAGTCCGGGAACCATGGTATGCGTACATGTACGCGTACTGGTTGGCGAATGAAAGTCCGGGAACTAAGTATGCGTACACGTATGCGTACTGGCGTAAGTTCAGGTCCCGTGAATTTCTTATGGAGTTTGGAAGTGTACTAATATGCGTACACGTTGGCGTATCGGCGAAACCAAACTCAGTCCGGCTACTTAAGTATGTGTACCCATTCGCATACTTGAGTAGGTTATGTTCTAAAATCGGTTTGTTCATGAACTAATACATTTATATATTAAGGAATGCAATCTTTTGCAAAACGTGGCTATAATGTTCATGAAATGATTCGAGTGAATCAAAATCGATTTTGCTTCAATTGTGTCTTGTATACTTCTATGAGAATATAAACAATTGAACAACTCTATAACTAGTTTTATTTGAGTCATTTGAACTAGTGGTGATAAAAATGAATAAGTTTGATATGAAAGTGTTCATATGGCTAACCTCGGTTAACTATTGTTGAACCAACTAAGTGTGCACATTTAGGTACGATTACCTTTATCTAAATGTTGGTACATTTCATTTGTGAATGACAAGCTAGTTCGATCTAACGGTTGAAAGATATTGAATCTTGTTTTCATCTAATCTAATATTAGATGCTTTGTTTAACATTGATTTCAAAATTTGAGACTATAAAGGAGAATATTGAATGCTTTGTTACCAAGGATTCTCCTTTAATATTGATTGCTAGAAACTGCTAGATTTGGCCAAAAAGCAAATCATGAAAAAGTGTGGGAAAAAGAACTCCTAGCAGCAACTAGATTGAAACCTAATCGGCCTGTGGTAACCAAAACCTCTTGTGTCACAAAAATACTAATGGCTGAGACTAGAGTCGAATTCTCCTTTAACCAAAAGGTTTTTCTAAAACCCGAACCGTTAGGTTAACGTGGATGGCCAAACTCGTAAAGATATTAGCCCATAGGATTGGGATTGTGGATGGCCAATCTAGCTAGATATCTAGCCCATAGGACTAAGCCTTATTTTCTAAAACCCGGTAAGTTAACGACTTAAAGACTTCGTGTTCGACCCAACTATTTTGTTTTGTATCTTGCTATTTTGTGATTGAGTACTATATTCTTTAAGATTTTCTCTAGATTTATTCTCCGATAGGCAAGATTGAAAAGTTGTCACAAACATCTTCGTCTCATTGTTTGTGATTCCACAAAATCTTGTTTCATTAATCGATTAAGATTATTGTGAGGTGATTGATAATACTAGGCTGTTCTTCAGGAATATAAATCTGGTTTATCAATTGGTTCATGTTCACCTTGATTTATCAAAAGACATAACAAAACTCGTAGGTATTTGGTTATTGATATAAATTGATTGACACTTGTGTTAGAGCATTGCTCGGTTGAACCCACCAAGCGTTGGTATGTCAAGTTTGGTTGTCATATTTTAGTGAACCAAAAGTCATTTAAAGAGTCGCTTAATTATTTACTAGAGTCAACTTCGTATAGGTTTACTAGAAAGTTATTAGGATATGAGACTTACAAGTATTACGTGAAGACTTGAATAATGTGAATAAGTAAAGAGCTACAACGACGACATCATCCTTCATCTTGAGGTTAGTAATATTTGACTTGAACTATTTCATTCCTAACATATATTTCAAGTCGTGCATATTGAAAACATAACTGCGAAGATGTGGATGATTATACTCTAGTTAGACATAGTATTAAGGAATTATAATACTAAGTATAACATCTATCTTTTGAACTTCGTATATAAGACATCGACATAATCGTATGAATGCTATTGTGATTATGTGTATGGGTGAATATATCGTCCTAGGAAATAATGTTTTATATTCGTTTAAAGGAAGTATAATTCATAAACTTGTTTTATGAATCTAAAGGGAAATCACTAGGCTTATTGGTATTGTTATTCATTGCAAATCTTTGGATTACCAATATGTGTGTTTAGTATAAACGCTCATAACTTGTTTATGTATCTTAGTAAAACTATTCACAAGGCCTGACTTTTGTATTGGTATGACTTTTATTAGTGAAACCGATCTTAAGTAATCACCTGAGATGGTATGATTGATATATTGTAATTGGTATGACCAACTCTAGACATTGGGGAACCGATCCTAGTAATAGGTGCAACCGATCACAAGTGTGTGAAATCGATCCTAGTAAGAGGTGAAACCGATCACAAGTGTGTGGAATCGATCCTTGTAAGAGGTGCAACAAGTCTTAGTTATTGGTAACCGATCTTATGACATCCGATTGCAAGTTAAATACCATAAATATGTGGTAACCGATCCTAGTATCTAGTCAACCAAATTTTGGAAAGCTAGTGTGACCGATCCTAGTACCCACATGGAGGAAGAACCGAAACTTGTTTTGGTAGAACCGTGAAAACCATTAATGGTGATTTGATAGGATAATCAATCACATAGTTCTTGGAAGTCGGATGAACTAATTCTAAACTTGTTTGGAAGTGTGGCAAATCGGTTCCAAGATTGTAAATATGAAAAAGGATTTACAAAGTAAAGATGTCGACATACTTTGAACATGTGCATTAACTCTTATCTTTTATTGTTCAAAGATATTCCTTAATAGCTAAAGGAGAATCCTGGATCGAAATAAATTGAGAATCTTTTAATTAAGGTTTTTAGTTTTATATGCTTTTAATTTCCATCAATTAAAATGCATATCTTTAGAAGATAAAATTGGTAATGTGCATTTACTAATTGGAGATTTTCTACTGAGTCGGTCAATATTTGGACAAAAAGAATTTCCAGGACGAATTTGGAAATATATTGCGTATCTTGAGAATATTTTCGGTTTTGGAAATTCCTTGGTGTCCAAACTTCCTTGGTCTATAAATATTGAAGTTTGTATCTCGAGCAAACTAATCCTCAGAACCAGCAAAACCACCTTGTTGTGTTGTTACTGGTGGAGCCATCTATTCGGAAAGGAAAGTACCCTAATTAGGCGATATCTCTTACGACCGCTCGTTTTAAATATTTCTTTGGGATTGGGAAGCACTACGAGTACCGTTGGTGGGAAACTAGATAATTGCAGTTTATTATTAGTTTTCGATTGATTTGATTGACTAATGGTAGTTGAACTTTGATTGCACCTAGTTTGTTTATGCTTGAGAATCTTCTCTTCTGATATAAGATTCACTCAAACTAGATCGGAGTTTTGACGGGGATCTTTAGACTATTTGTAGATCTTAAGACGTCTTGTGATAATCCATTGTGAACAAACTCCTTTTTGTGTGTGATTGATCACAAGAGATTCAAGTTGATTGTGTGCAGGTGTTTATTGAAGATCTAAGAAGATTTGAAGACAAGGAAGATTTCTGATTTGAGTTCATAATCTTTGGTGTGCACAAAACTTGATCGGCTGGGGATCCAACTATAATCGGTTTATCTTGTGATAACCTTGATTAATTAGTTGAGTAGATCGGCATCAATACAATTCTTTGTAATTCAAAGTATTGATTGCATAGTCTTGACAATTACTTTGGTAGTTGTTGATAAGATAGATCTAAGGACCTGACAAAGGAGTTTATTGGGATAAACGGAAGAGCCTTTTGTCAAACTCATATCACGTTGTTTGAAAAGAGTTATTACCGAACAAATTTGTTGTTCCTTTACTGTTTGGAATACAAACCAAAGGAATTGTTCCAAGTGTGTGACTTATTAAAAGTTGAGGGCGTGATGATAGACGGAACTAGGTGAACTATAGGTTTAGTTGCTTGGTCTCAACTATATGAAGTTGGTTTAGATTTTGTATAGCGGCTTAATCCTCGAGAGTATTCAATTGGACAAGGTCCCGAGATTTTTGCATTCGCGGTTTCCTCATTAACAAAATATTGTTGTGTCTTTTACTTTTCTATTTTCGCAATTATAATTGTTTTTATTATAATTAGAAGTAAAATACACAAGCGTTAATTCCTATTACTTGATAGCAATCCAATTGTGTTTGGTTAAGTCCGAACTAATTATCAAGTAAACATACTTCGTTGTTGTATTGTCTCGATCTTGTATTCATAGTAAATCACACAAGTTATCTTGTTGTAGTATTGTTTCGATCTCATATCCATAGACGATCACACGAAGTGTGAACCGATTAGTTTTATTGTCTCGACTCAGTCCATAGACAATCACTTTCGGAGAAAGGTGGAAAAGTTTTAGATTGAGGTATATTTGGGTACCCTCGTCTTTTCAATTGGTATCAGAGCAGGTAAACACAAAAAGATCTAACAATATGTGTTTGGTGCGATCCAACCTTTAAGCAATAAATTCGAGTTCTCATGAATCAACTTTAATTAACGTACCGCCAATATTTGATGGAACAAACTATCTTTGGTGGAAATCTGTTATCAGATGTTTTCTTCAATCACGAGACTTTAATACATGTATATTAGCCGTTGATGGTTATAATTACCCTAAAGTAGAAAATTTGGAAACTGAGTTTAAACTCTTAGTGGATTTTTCAAACGAAGAAAATGCTTTTTCTAAGTAGAATTCAGATGGTGTGAATGCTATTATACATGTTGTAAGTCGTGATCTACAACATCATGTATCAATGTGTCAAACTTCGAAAGAAGCTTGGGATAATCTTCAGATCGTATTCGAAGGAAACACTTCAGAGAAAGAAGCTAAACTTCAAACTCTTAGGTCCGATTTGGAAAACCTTCGAATGGATGACAACGACACTTTTGAAGAGTGTCATATTAAACTCTATGAGATAATCAATGCTTCTTCCTCTCTTGGAAAGAATATTTCTGAAAAAGATATAGTTTGCAAAATTCTCAGATTATTGCCATCTAGATACGATTCTAAGAAGCATGCAATCATCGAAGCTAATGATCTTTCCTCCCTATCGAGAAGTTCCCTTGTCGGAAAACTAAAGATATTTGATCAGGAGTATTCGTCTAAACAAATAGACAATCTGGCATATAAAGCTGGTAGAAAGGTTCCGACTCAATGTCCGGAAAACTCCCAAGATCAGGAAGATCAAAATGCTGAAGATGAAGCTGAACTAAATCATCATTTATCTCTTATTACTCAACAATTCAAGAAATTGTTGAGACACCTAAAAGAGAACCTCCCGTGTCAAAAAGAAATCACATTTCTACACATAAGTGTGAAGACACTTGGGATGATAATGATGATATTCCTCAATGCTACAAATGTAGAGGATTTGGTCATGTTTCTCCGGATTGTCCAACTAAGGATAACCAATGGAAAATAAATGCATATCTGCAACCCTTGACTATTCCCCTGACGAGGATAATCAAGACTGTATGGTGGATAATATTGCAACCATTGCAGAAGTCTCTAACTCTGAAATTCTTTCACCTCTAGATACTCAAGAAGAGTTTACTCCTTCGATTTTCAAAGAAATATTTCCATGTAAAAATAAAAGAAATCAACTTTTGAATATGACATCATTGAAATAAAATCATCACTTGATCAACTCAAACAGAGTTTTCTAAATGATAAAGAAAAATTTAACAAGCGACTGGAGAAAATCGAAGTCACTCAATGTTCCGAACAAGTACAAGTATCTAAATTCATTCTCGACATCAAATGTTATCAAGATGAGATAAGAAAGTTAAAAGCAGAAAATCAGAATCTGAGATATAAACTCAATTGCTTTGGAAATCCATAACCTAGATGAATGCATCAAAAGGAAATGAGGCGAGGTTAAATAAATTTGTGGAATCTAGATCCAGTAACCGGAATACTTCTAGTGTTTGTTTCCAATGCAAGCAAAGAGGGCATTATCAAAGGCAATGTTCTGATACTAAACAGAGAGGGAGACTCTATAAAAACAAAAATTCAAGATCTAAGTCTAGATCAAAAATCTCTTCTGAAGGGGAGAATAATATTTTCGAATATCAAGATCTTACATCAAGATTAAGGGTTGAACCTAAAAGTTCAAACATAATGTCTCATCAAATCTGTAAGAATGTTGAAACCTTCAAGGGAACAAAATTCAACAACCAAAAATTGACAACCTAACTGGTTATCATGGATCCTTACTTATTACCCTCAAAAAGTATACAATAAGGATATAAATGTAAATATTTGGATAAAAATATTACGAAAAATGATTTTTCGGTTAAGAATTTAATTGAAATAATATTCTCAAAGATTTTGAGAAAAATTTCTTGAACTTATAAGAGGGAAGACCTCTTACCTCATTTTATAGAGTTTTGATAGAATGTCTACCTCTAGCTGCAACTCTCGCAAAACCGAAAAAGTCTGGACTATATTGTTTCCTAACAAGAAACTTCGTCTCGAGTCTTCTGATGGTGATTCGATGTTCCTAATGAAGAAATATCTTCGATCAATGATAATCTTCTCAAGAACCTTTCACTAAAATTAGATCTAATTTTGTGTGAAGTAAGGAACATGGAAAAGGATTTGCGAAAGGAAGTAAAGAAAGTCAATGACAATGTTATTAGTCTTGAATCAAGACTAGTAATCATAGAAGATGATTGGAATCCTGTGAAATCTTCTGATCCGGATTCAACTTTGAAGGATTAATTCAAAAAAATAGACAACAATTTTTTATTTCCTTCAATAAATTGTATAAGGTCTATTTTGAATAAAACTATATTATTTATGAATAAAATTATTAGTTTATAATTTTTCTTGTGATAGTTTTTCGTTTACATAGCCTGTGCTTGAATGCTTTATATTATTGCTATGTATGTTTATGGGATATTTGATTTCGGTTTTCTTGACCTTAATATTCTATCTCATATGTGTGAACCCTTATGATTTGGGTGACTTTTTGGTTTAGCGGGATTAAGTTTTAGCCCATGTTGGTAGGCTTTATCAAAGGATCATAAGGAGTTCCGATTGAAACTCATGTGTAAAAAAGTCACAATATGTTGAATCATTTGGTTTAGCATAAAAGCATATGTGTTTCAGGGTTTCAACTTTTGCATTGCAATAGTAAACCGGTTTTCAACCTTTCTCTGGTGAGGGTTGGTCCTTGTTGTTGTTCTTTTGTTCTTGCGAGAGGATGACAACATAAATGGGGGAGAGTTCTAACTTGAACTTGCGCTTAATGACATATCTTAAGGGGAGAAGAGGATACGAAATTTGAGGTAACGAATTTGTTAGTTAATCGTTTTCCTATTTAAGAAAAGCCTGATTTTATTGCATATATTTATTGCTTTTGCTTAACAAAATTTCAGTACAATTGATGTTTATTCCATTATTTGTGTATGGATGTGTGTGTGATTCAATTGTTTAGGTTAATAAAAACTATTGTTATCTTGCTTTATTGTTTGGTATCAACTATTTAGGATTACGAAATTACGGTGCAATTGCGGTACTTTAAAGCCTATGTTGTTTCAATTGCTTCCGGTTGAGATAAATGATTATGCAAGTTAATTTATTTGGTTTGTATGAATTGTTTATGGATTAACAAAAAGGTTTTCCGGATGAATTTTTTTGTCCAATTCGATTCGGATAAGAGAAACTAAGTTAATTCTGATCTTAGTTACACTTATCAAAGTGGAGGTTTCGGTTATTCAAGTCTAATCGAATGCCTTAACAAGAAATACTAGTTAACTAACCTAGTATTTGTCTTGTTTAAAAGTGAAAGGTCCAAGTTATTATTTGAATAATTATAACCTGATGAGAAAAATAAATTTAATTCTGATCTTTATTTTGATCTTATCGAACAAGCGATTGTATTTGTGCAATCGGTTTAGCAAAAAAACTAAGGTTCTTAGTCGATTTTTGATTTGATAAACTATTATGGAAAATTGCTTCGGGAAATTGTTTCCTTGGTAACATATCAAAACAAAATTACTTTTTAGTTTCGGTTTTGATATTGGTTATCAAAAATGATGTGTGGAACCCTCGTGTTTAACTCTTATAGGTTGCAAGTCTTTTGAGATTTGTAAGATCCTTTCGGTTTGTCTTTTATTTGCTCGCACCTTTGTCATTTTGTGACAAAAAGGGGGGAAAATATATGGAGTAAACAAGTGATTTGGTATCACTAAGGAAAGGACAATGGTACTTAAACGTTATATCTAACGAAAGAGTAAAGCATAGACTAAGGGGGAGTAGCATATCATATAATTGATACTTGTAGTTATATGGACTACAAAGAGAATAACAAAGACGTGTAGATTGAAAATCTACATATCTTACCTTTAGGGGGAGTATTAGCTTTGTTATTATAATGTCAACAACGACATTTGTGGATTGAATGTATACATGTTATTGTGATGTTGAATTTGGGAATCAAGCGTATGTATAATGAATTCTTGTAGTTTGTTTATCCATATGATGTTATAGTTTTGTCACTAAAATTGAAAAATGGGGGGGTTGAACCCACCAAGCGTTGGTATGTCAAGTTTGTTTGTCATATTTTAGTAAACCAAAACTCATTTAAAGAGTCGCTTGATTATTTACTAGAGTCAACTTTGTATAGGTTAACTAGAAAGTTATTAGGATATGAGACTTACAAGTATTACGTGAAGACTTGAAGAATGTGAAGAAGTAAAGAGCTACAACGACGACATCAACCTTCCTCTTGATGTTAGTAATATTTGACTTGAACTGTTTCATTCCTAATGTATCTTTCAAGTCGTGCATATTGAAAACATAACTGCGAAGCTGTGAATGATTATACTCTAGTTAGACATAATATTAAGGAATTACAATACGAAGTATAACGTCTATCTTTTGAACTTCGTATATAAGACATCGATATAATCGTATGAATGCTATTGTGATTATGTGTATGGGTATGGGTGAAGATTTCGTCCTTGGAAACAATGTTTTATATTCGTTTAAAGGAAGTACAATTCATAAACTTGTTTTATGAATCGAAAGGGAAATCACTAGGCTTATTGGTATTGTTATTCATTGTAAATCTTTGGATTACCAATATGTTTGTTTAGTATAACCGCTCATAACTTGTTTATGTATCTTGGTAAAACTATTCACAAGGCCTGACTTTTGTATTGGTATGAATTTTATTAGTGAAACCGATCTTAAGTAATCACCTGAAAGGTATGATTGATATGTTGTAATTGGTATGACCAACTCTAGACATTGAGAAACCGATCCTAATAAGAGGTGCAACCAATCACAAGTGTGTGGAATCGATCATTGTAAGAGGTGCAACAAGTCTTAGTTATTGGTAACCGATCATATGACTTGTGTAACCGATTGCAAGTTAAATAACATAAATATGTGGTAACCGATCCTAGTAATTAGTCAACCAAATTTTGGAAAGATAGTGTGACCGATCCTAGTACCCACATGGAGGTAGAACCGAAACTTTTTTTGGTAGAACCGTGAAACCCATTAATGGTGATTTGATAGGATAATCAATTACATAGTTCTTGGAAGTCAGATGAACCAATTCTAAACTTGTTTGTAAGTGTGGCAAATCGGTTTCAAGATTATAAATGTGAAAAAGGATTTACAAATTAAAGATGTCGACATACTTTGAACATGTGCAGTAACTCTTATCTTTTATTTTTCAAAGATATTCCTTAATAGCAAAAGGAGAATCCCGGATCGAAATAAATTGAGAATCTTTTAATTAAGTTATTTAGTTTTTTATGCTTTTAATTTCCATCAATTAAAATGCATATCTTTAGAAAATAAAAATTGGTAATGTGCATTTACTAATTGGAGATTTTCTACTAAGATTTCGGTCAATATTTGGACAAAATATTTCCAGGAATTATAGAAACCGAATTTGGAAATATATTGCATATCTTGAGAATATTTTCGGTTTTGGAAATTCCTTGGTGTCAATACTTCCTTGGTCTATAAATATTGAAGTTTGCATCTCGAGCAAACTAATCCTCAGAGTCAGCAAAACTACCTTGTTGTGTTGTTACTGGTGGAGCCGTCTATTCGGAGAGGAAAGTACCCTAATTAGGCGAAATCTATTACGACCGCTCGTTTTAAAGACTTCTTTGGGATTAGGAAGCTCTACGAGTACCGTTGGTGGGAAACTAGATAATTGCAGTTTATTATTAGTTTTCGATTGATTTGATTGACTAACGGTTGTTGAACTTTGATTGCACCTAGTTTGTTTATGCTTGAGAATCTTCTCTTCTGATATAAGATTCACTCAAACTAGATCGAAGTTTCGACAGGGATCTTTATACTGTTTGTAGATCTAAAGACGTCTTGTACTAATCCATTGTGAACAAACTCCTTTTTGTGTGTGATTGATCACAAGAGATTCAAGTTGATTGTGTGCAGGTGTTTATTGAAGATCTAAGAAGATTTGAAAACAAAGAAGATTTCTGATTTGAGTTCATAATCTTTGGTGTGCACAAAAATTGATCGGCTGGGGATCCAACTATAATCGGTTTATCTTTGTGATAACCTTGATTGATTAGTTGAGTAGATCATCATTAATATAATTATTTGTGATTCAAAGTATGGATTACATAGTCTTGACAATTACTTTGGTAGTTGTTGATAAGATAGATCTAAGGACCTGACAAAGGAGTTTATTTGGATAAACAAAAGAGCCTTTTGTCAAACTCATATCACGTTGTTTGAAAAGAGTTGTTACCGAACATATTTGTTGTTCCTTTACTACTTGAAATACGAACCAAAGGAATTGTTCCAAGTGCGTGACTTATTACAAGTTGAAGGCGCATGGAATACAGACGGAACTAGGTGGACTATAGGTTTAGTTGCTTGGTCTCAACTATACGAAGTTGGTTTAGATTTTGTATAACGGCTTAATCCTGAGAGTATTCAATTATGGACAAGGTCCCGGGGTTTTTTTGCATTTGCGGTTTCCTCGTTAACAAAATCTTGATGTGTCTTTTATTTTTTATTTCCGCAATTATAATTGTTTTTATTATAATTAGAATTAAAATACACAAACGTTAACTCTTATTTACTTATAGCAATCCTATTGTGTTTGGTTAAGTCCAAACCTATTATCAAGTAAACATACTTCGTTGTTTGATGAGTGCCAAATATTGCATATTTCTACGTCTATTTATTGGCATTTAACTCATCTTTTGTGCTCAAGAATCAGATATTATCCCAGATTCTGTGTTTTCTTTGTTTTCAAGAATAAACATTTGTATTAATTAAGTGTTTTAGGTAATAAATAAAGCTCGGAGAAATTGAGGAGCCAAAAGAGCAAAGAATTGGAGACAAGCGTCTATGGAGCTGAAAGTCGAAGCCCACGCGCGCACTGTGATTGCAACCCAACAAGGAGCAACCCATCTACAAGACATGGGCCCAAGCTAACCCGGATCCGAGCCCGTCCACTCCAAACCGTTGAGATCTCGCCCAGCTGCATCCTACGGTCGCTCCATCACTCACATCATTTCTCGATGCCTCCGCTCAACACCAAAACAACCCAATTCTCCCTCAGCCGTTCAGATCTCACCCGCCACATCCAACGCTCGCTGCATCCTTACCATCGTCCGTCGCTGCACCCGCTTCACAACAAAATCCCCTATACCTATACCCATTCGAGCCATACCCATTTTCTCTTCTCTTTCTCTTTCTTCCTCTCTCCCACGACAGTTCCAGAGAAAAACCATTTTCTCTCCCGACCAAGGTCTGAGCAGAGCCATCACCATACCTCTTCCACCTCCATCACCTCCTGACACAGAACAACCACCCCGCATGTCTCGCACCACCTTCTCCACCTCTCTAGATCTAGATATCTCTTTCTTAGCTTCTACCATAACCCTAGAAGCTAAATCGGAGATAACTAGAACTAGGGTTTCACCAACTATGGACGCATGGAGCTCTGAGATGATTTGACAAGAGAAGAACACGTGATTCGAGAGTATGGGTGAGAGGGTTTTCATTTAATTTCTATTTTAAAGTGAATTTAGGGTTTGGTATTTTGGATGTATAAATAGGATTGATATGTGTGTAATTCCTCATGCCTGGGCTAGCAGAAAAAGCAATTTAGAGTTAATTGGTTATTTGTTGTTATACTATGTTCTAATTTAGTTTGCTAGGGTTTCATTGAAACCCTAATTTACTGTTATGATTTCAACTTTGCTTGAATGTTCTTGAGTGCTTAATTGTATCAGATATCTCCAATTCTAGTACCCAATGTTTTTCTCTCACAATGCATGCCAAGTATACATTGTAGTTAGGTTAAAACTGCATTGGTGATACTTCAGCTCAAGCCTTAGAGATAAATTGCTAATTCTTTTGACTAGTTGTGCTTAATTAGACAACTAGTGCTCTAGGTTAGTACCTTAGCTGATAATTGAGTTATCATTAGGTGAAACTCCTTAGATAGGTGATAATCTTGACACATTATCCTTGTCTGCCACAGGAACAAGAAAAGCTCAACTTAGTTGAACACATAATAGGAATTAGAGGTGGATGTGATAACCCTAGTACCCTTTCATTCCTACTGCTTTTATTTCATTTTCAATCCACTGTCATAACATTCACTTAGCTGTTTCGGCAACAAAACCCCCTGTTGTTACAATATCACCTGAAACTCAGTTAAGCCAAGCCTTTGATCAACTTATAACACCACAAGTCTCTGTGGTTCGACCCGTATTTGCCCTGTTCTTCATTGAAGACACCGTGCACTTGCGGTTTAACATGTAGGATATAACATAAACACATTCCAAAGCCTACCAAGTTTTTGGCGCCGCTGCCGGGGAACTGGTAGTGTGCTGATTAGTTCCATTAGCTTATTTCACTGATTTCAGTTCATCCATTGTATATATATCCTTTGTTCTCTTCTCCATTCAAGTTCATCCCTGCATCTTTACTTTTGTAAGTTGTTTGAACTATGCTAATTAGTTTAGGAAATTTGTAACCTGCCATTATAGTTTAACTGTTTAAAGCCATCTGTAGCTGTGAATATTTTAGCATAACTTAGATTTATCATAACATTCGCATCTGTAGAAGTTAAGAAAATCATTAAATTAGAGTTCATTCCCCTGTAATATATCCAAGCATTCTGCATTTTCTTGCATTCATCCTCCATTTGAAGCTTGTTCACTACTTTAGTATTTCTTTGCATTACTTGCTTATTTCTATATACCGAACTTCTCCTCTCGAGTCAACAACGGTGCACTGGAGCAAATTGAGAAAACCAAAGAGCGTAACAATTAGTGGATCTCACTTTAAACCCAGTGTTATCTTTGGTGGTATTGCTTTCTAACTCTACTCTATGTGATGTATGTGTGATATACCCTCAAGCTTGAACACCACGAGCATAACCTCGTGAATTTTTGACCTCCAGCCCTGTAGCTGTGAGGTTGAAATTGATAGCTAGAATAGCCATGCAAGCCAAGTTGAAGTCAACTAAGATAGTTGACATCAACTCAAGCTGTTGACTGACCTTGAGTGATTGCTAATTTGTACATCGTGTAACCCGTTGAATTAGCCACCACGCCACCTTGCTAGCCGAGAAGCCATAACCCGAGCATATCTCATCCGCCCCCGAGCTCCAGCCCCTGTCGTTGAGCCAACTTGTTGTCAGACCTATATCAAGTACCCTGTGGTAATGCATAATTGTGTATAACTTCTGAGGATTGAAATATCTTGACTTTGTTGGCACTCGGAGCATGTTGTTAAGTGCAAACTTTGATATTTGCTGATTCACCAGCCATCTGTGTAGCAATAATCTTGAAATTGTGCTTCTGATGCTATTTACATCTGTGCACCTTGCTTTAGCTATATCTGTGTACATGCATCTATAACTTTTGGGTGATCTTGTGGTGCCTGAGTGAGTTGTTGAATAGAATAGCATTAGCAGTAACTTGTTGATTTTCAAAATACACACCCTGGCACATGCTTCACCATTGAGTGAGCACATCCCTCAACCCTGTGCACCATTCACAATTTTTGTCTTGCTAGTGCACCTGCCAATCTGGGCTGTGCTGTGTAAAAGTTTCACTTCAGCTGCCAATCTGTGTTGAAATTGATTGAGCTGCCAACTAGTGCATCTTACTTTCCTTTTTAAAATTTGTGTTCTCCTTGTTGTGCAAATCTGTGCTTGCCCAAGTGGAGTTTCCTTGTGTTTTCCTTGCTCTGTGCAACTCAGCTTGTGCTTAGAACCTACTGTAAACTTGATTTGTGCTGAAACCCTGCACAAAAACCTGACCAGCTGCAACAACTAGCCAGTGCACAAACTGAAGCCCAATCACTGGCTTTACAGTCTGCCAACCTTCAGCTGATCTGCTGGGCTGTTTAAACATCACCTGGGCTGCTAATTGCCAAACTAAACTGAGCAACTAGGCTGTGCAACAACATTCAGCCCACATAAGCCACACTGCTGGCTGTGCACAAAATCTGAGCCCACATCATCTGGGCTAGAACCCACACAGCTGGGCCTTACAACAAAAGGCCATCTTTTGGGCTTGAGTTTTGTATTAGTGGGTCATTTTTGAGTTTTGTTTTTCTGTGTTGAAATTGATTGTATGTTAACATGCTAGAAGCGCTAGCTAGGCTATGATTGTGTCTTTTAGAGACCAAACAAATCGACTAGTTAGAATCCGCCCGGACGAAATCATAAGCATACCCAGTTCTTCAACAGAAAATCCAAGCCCAGACCCATCTGAATCGAAACCATGGGTGAGGAACTTAACCAACCCCGTAGTCTCAAGGACTACATGTACCCAACTAGGGCAAGCCAGACCCTCTTGCATCATTCGCGCCGATGCCGGGTCAGTTTGAACCGAAAGAAAGCACCATTCATATGCTACCCGTGTTTAGAGGGGTCCACGTCAAGAACCCTTACCATCACGTGAGAGACTTTGAGGATATTTGTGGGACTCTGCGTTTTAACCAAATGACAGAGGAGTCCCTCAAATTGAGATTGTTTCCTTTTTTCTCTGAAAGACAAAGCCAAGTCTTGGCTTCATGCCCTACAACCACAATCCATTAGAACCTGGGATGACCTCACAAAAGAGTTTTTCAAAAAGTTTTTCCCCAACCATAAGACGGCGACAATTCGCCAAAGTCTAAATGGTTTTGTACAATTAGAAGACGAAACTCTAGCAAAATACTTGGAGAGATTCAATGAATTACTACTCCAATGTCCCCACCACGGTTTTGAAAAATGGAGACTCGTGCAAATATTGTATGAGGGTCTAGATGTTAGAACCCGTACCACAGTCGAGTCAATGTGCAATGGTGCATTTATTGACAAGAGTGCTGATGACGCTTGGACTTTTCTAATCGAAGTCGCTGAAAAGACTCAACAATGGGAGTCCATCCGAGAACCGAAACGGACTACACCCTCGCACAAAATGTTCATAGAATCGAGTCCGACTTTGAGGGAAATGCAAAAATGGCATCTTTGACCCAGAGAATAGAAGTGCTTGAGTTGGAAAAGAATGTAAAATCTAATGCCCCTACTCTCCGTGACCAAATTGATATGGCCACTTGTGCCGCATGCCATAGTTCTCACTCACTTAGTGGACAAAATGTCCCGCACTTGCATGCATTTCAAGAGTCCAAAGCCGAGCAAGCCAATGCATTATACAGAGGCAAGAGAACAACCCTTATTCTCAAACCTACAACCCAAAGGTGGAGGAATCACCCTAACTTCTCATGTTCCAAGGGACCTAGACAAGGGGGACCAACAAATAACAACCAAGGATACTCATATCCTAGAAACCCCAAATACCACCACATCCTCGCACCCCGTGGAGAAAAGACTAGCTTTGAAGACTGTGTCATTATGTTAACCCAAAATCTTGCAAAACTTGAGAAAACCACCCACCAACGTCTCACAAACCTAGATCTTAAGATAGGTCAAATCTGTGATGCATTGAATGAGAGAGAGAAAGGAAAATTCCCTAGTCAACCCCAACAAAATCCAAAGACTGTGTTTCGAGCAGCCTCTACCCGCAATGAAACTTCACATAGTCAAGCGAATGTCGTCACCACTCTCCGTAGTGGTAGAATTGTTGAGAACCATGTAGGTGTACCACCTTCAAGCGAGTCTACACGACTCCCCAAGACACACAACACCACAGTAAAAACACCTACCGTCGAGAAAGAATCCGAGCCATTGATAAAATCAAGAGTCCTACTAATGTAGAAGTTCCTCCGCTAAGTCATGTACCGTTGCTCCATTCCCACAGAGGTTGGTACAACATAAGGGGTACCTAATACAACGAGATTTTGGAAATGTTCAAAAGAGTTAATATAAACATTCCATTTCTCGAAGCAATTAGGCAAATACCTGCCTATGCTAAGTTTTTGAAGGACCTTTGCACACAAAAGCGAAAGCTTCATGTGCATAAGCGTGCCTTTCTCACCGAGCAAGTAAGTTCAATTATTCAAAACAAAACCCCACCTAAGTTTAAAGACCCAGTAGCCCAACTATCTCTTGTACTATAGGTGAACATACAATCGAAAAGCTTTATTGGACTTAGGAGCTAGTGTGAATCTACCGCCATATGCTGTGTATGTGCGCTAGGTCTTGGGGAATTGCAACCCACCCCCGTCACGCTACAATTAGCGGACAGATCTCGTGAAAGTCCCTCGGGGAATCGTTGAAGATGTGCTAACTAAGGTTGATAAATTTTATTTCCCGTGGACTTCATTGTGTTAGATACTCAACCTATGCAAAATCCTCGAAAATCATATTCCCGTTATCTTAGGACGTCCCTTCTTGGCAACGTCAAACGCTATCATAAATTGTCGTAGCGGGATATTGAATTCGTCTTTTGGCAACATGGTGTAGAGAATCGAATGTCTTTCGTGTGAACCAACAACCCATAGAGTGTGATGATGATGAATTGCACGAGGTTAACATGATTGAGAGTCTCGATTCAAGACTCATTGTCCGACATCTTACTGTGGATCCTGTACAAGCATGTTTAGACAATTTTGACTTATATCTCTTCAGCCCGAGTACATTAATGAAGTCCACTCTTTGCTAGAGTCTCGTGCCACCCATGGATATTGCTAAATGGCGTAAATGCAAGTGGAACCCCTTCCACTCTATGATTCCAAATCTTCCCCACCTCTTGATACACCACCTAAGCTTGATTTGAAACCATTACCTGATACCTTGAAGTATGCTTTCTTAGGTCCTTCTGACACTTTACCTGTGATTATTGCATCATGTTTAGACACGGAACAGGAAAGTAGACTCTTAGAAGTACTTCAAGAACATAAAGGAGCTTTAGGTTGGACCATCTCCGATCTTAAGGGTATAAGTCCCACAATTTGCATGCATCACATAAACCTTGAAGAGAACACTAAACCATCTAGGGAAATGCAAAGGAGACTTAACCCCAACATGAGAGATGTTGTCAAGGGTGAGATTCTCAAATTGCCGGATGCGGGTATCATTTACCCAGCCCCCGATAGCCAGTGGGTCACCCCATTCGGGTAGTACCAAGAAGTCCGGCATTACCGTAGTTCAAAACGAGATGAATGAGCTTGTTCCCACCCGTGTGACCACCGGGTGGCGAGTTTGTATTGATTATAGAAAATCGAACACAAGAACCAAGAAAGACCATTTTCCCCTTCCCTTCATTGACCAAATGCCTGGAAAGGTTAGCAAAACATAGTCACTACATCGCTTCTTAGATGGCTATTCTGGCTACAACCAAATTCACATAAAGCACCAAGACCAACAAAAGACCACGTTTACATGTCCTTATGGAACATTTGCTTATCGTCGTATGCCTTTTTGGGCTGTGCAATGCACCCGCTACTTTTCAACGTTGCATGATGAGCATATTTTCCGACATGGTAGATAAGTTTCTTGAGATTTTTATGGATGATTTTTCGGTGTTTGGTTCTTCTTTGATGAGTGTTTGCATCACCTCATTTGTGTGCTGATTAGGTGTAAGGAAAAGAGTTTGGTCTTGAATTGGGAAAAATGTCATTTCATGGTTAACTCAGGCATTGTTCTAGGGCATATTATCTCAGAAAAAGGCATAGAAGTAGACAAACCAAGGTTGATCTCATTCAACACTTGCCTCAACCTCGTTATGTGAGGGACATCAGATCATTCTTAGGCCATGCGGGTTTTTACCGCCGATTCATCAAAGACTTTAGTAAAATTTCATGACCTTTGTGCAATCTTCTTGCAAAAGATGTTGCATTTGTCTTTGATGATGCTTGTAAGGAAGCATGGGAGCAAATCAAGGCTCTCCTTACATCTCGCCCTATAGTCGATCACCCGACCGGGTCATTACCATTTGAGATTATGTGATGCGTCGACTATCTTCGTAGAGCGTTTTGGGCCAACGAGTAGATAAACTCCCTTATGTGATCTACTATGCTAGTAAAACACTTAATGATGCTCAACCGAATTATTCCACTACTGAGAAAGAGTTACTAGTTGTTGTGTTTGCATTAGATAAGTTTAGATCTTATTTGATAGGATCTAAGGTCATCATTTATTCTGATCATGCTGCATTGAGATATCTTTTGTCTAAGAAAGATGCTAAGGCTCGTCTAATTCGATGGATACTCTTGTTACAAGAGTTTGACCTCGAAATTCGAGATAAGAAAGGGTCAGAGAATGTTGTTGCTGATCACTTGTCTAGGTTGAATGTTGAATCCTGATGAATCTGTGTTGATTAGGGAATCATTCCCGATGAGCAATTGATGCTTGTGTCCAAATGCCTTGGTTTGTCGATATTGTCAACTACCTTGCTACGGGTAGAATACCCTTGCATTGGTCTAAACAAGACCGTTCTAAGTTCTTGGCTGAAGTTAAACACTTCCTTTGGGATGACCCATATTTGTTTAAGTACTGCCAAGACCAAATCATTAGGAGATGTGTCCCCAATTCTGAACAAAGGGACGTCATCTCTTTCTCGTCATGACCATGCATGTGGAGGCCACTTTAGTGCCAAGAAAACTCGCCGCAAATATCTTGCAAAGCGGTTTCTATTGGCTAACACTCGTTTAAGGATTGCCATGCATTTTGTGTTGCTTGTGACCGATGTCAGAAATTAGGAAGTATCACTAAGAGAAACATGATGCCCTTACAACCCATTTTGATTGTTGAGCTGTTTGATGTTTGGGGTATTGATTTCATGGGTCCATTTCCTAACTCTGAAGGTAAGTTATACATTCTTGTTGCTGTCGATTATGTCTCTAAGTGGGTAGAGGCCATTGCATCCAAAACCAACGACCATAAAGTTTTTTTCTTTTCTTAAGGAGAACATTTTCTCCCGTTTTGGAACCCTAGGCAATAATCGGTGATGGAGGTAGTCATTTCGCAATAGACCCTTTGAATCACTAGTGCGCAAGTATGGAATCACTCATAAGGTCGCAACACCTTACCATCCTCAAACCAAAGGGCAAGTAGAAGTTTCTAATAGGGAAATTAAGCATATCCTTGAGAAGACCGTCAATCCTTCTAGGAAAGATTGGTCTTTGCGCTTAAATGATGCTTTATGGGCCTATAGGATCGCATACAAGACTCCCATTGGGATGTCCTGCGACTTGTGTACGGGAAAGCATGTCATCTACCCCTGAGTTAGAACACCGTGCATATTTGGGGTCAGAAGAAGTTGAACTTTGATCTTGATAAGGCTGAACCAGTAGAAAACTTCAACTCAATGAGTTAGAAGAATTGAGAAACGATGCATACGATAGTGCCAAAACGTACAAACATAGGATGAAAGTGTTTCACGACAAGCGCATTCTCGCGCAAGTCTTTCACACCAGTGTCGTAAAATTTTATTGACAACACTCGTTTTGCACTTGTTTCCGTGAAAGCTACGTTCTCGATGGTCGACCATTCTTGGTAATGCACTGTCTTTTCCCCATGGAGCCGTAGAAGTTGAAAACCCAAGCAAACAAGAACATTTTCAAAGTCAATGGTCGAGATTGAAACCATTTCCGAGCATCTTCCACCGTGAAGTTGAGACCGTTGACTTGGAAGACCCCATCTATGTGGACTAGACTAGTTCACTTGTGTACATACATATGGACTAACAATCCATTCTCTTTCCTTTTCTTTTTCTTTTTGCATAGTTTTTGATGTGTGCTAACCAAACTTTTTGTCTTGCGCTCTTAATTGTTTGCTTTCAAAGCATTCATCTTTCTATGGTTTAGCAACACCTCTGTGCATCCCAGAATCTCTTCCTTTTTCTCCTCTCAACATAGTTTCCATGGTATGTGACTGTTTAAATTCTTTGTATCTGTTGACACATTGAGGACAATGTTTGATCTAGGTTTGGGGGTGTGATTTGCATATAGAGTTTTTAGTCTTTCTGTTTTACTTCTTTCAAAATCCAAAAAATAAATCCAAAAAATTCAAAAATTTGCATAAAAACTTCCAACTTTTAGAGATTTTAGAGTCACTAGCATGCTTCTAGCTAGTTTACATAGAGAGTCTGACCGAAATAACAGAACTTGGAAGTACTGGAGAACGCAATCGGGTTTCTTAGTTGATTAGAGCGTTAAAGTTGGATTTAACCATACCGGAGGGCGAATTAGGTGTTGTTTAGATATTCTGAGTAGAATTGTGATCACCCATAGTGGAGACTACCCATTTTACATCAAGCGAGGTACCGACCTTCACTCTTTGTGACTTTCTAGAGAAAGTGTTAGAGTGTGTGTCACCGTACATCAATTCCGGTAGGAATGGTGAGCTACCCAACGTTGCACCACTTTCAAAGACTATTTTTTGATTTCTTGAGTGCTAATTCCGTCAATCATAAGGGTGACGTTTAAAGATGAAAACTTCTTCTAAATACCGATTTTCAGTTAGCATCACTATCTCCCTCTCAACAACATCAACAGATTCATAAAAACACATCATCGTCAGCAAGCGGAGCATCATCAGAATATTTGAAGAAACGTTGAGATAGTCCAAGGTTTATGTGAAACAAAGAAAAGAAAAAAGGATGAGAATTAATGAAGTTTGTGAAATCAAGACAAGTGTGAAAAAAAAATTGAGTCTTATTGTTTTATTGTTATTTTCATTCCAAGTTAATCTAAAAAAAAAAAAAAAAATGTATGTTTGTCAAGTTTTTGTGAAGTTCAGAAGTTCATCATCAGCTATTGAAGACCGAAGATTGAAGACGTTTCTATGAATGCTGAGAGAGTGATATTAATTGCCGATCGGGTGAGAAGGTAAGTGAGTACTCCCACCCTTGCTAATGGTTGATTTCCTTTCTTAGAGATCATCGAAAAAAGATTCTTTTGTCCACACTTCGTGGAGTCTCCTTAATTTATTTCGGAAGGTTATCCTTCTTACCTACAACGTGTGCAGGATTTCTCTCTTTATTCCGCACATTGCACACATGAGAGACTAAAAAGCGATCTTTTTGAGTGCAATTATCATAAAACCCTATTAGTGAGGCAGAAGTCGAGGCTTATGATCACAATCGAATCCGAATTCTTTCATATGGTATGGTTACTTCTCGCCAAAGACTTAAGGATGAGAATGCGTTCTTTGGTAGTTCTAACTTATTGTTACTAGCATGTAAACTCTATGTCCTCATAGCTTCTTGGATGCTTGAGACTTTTTACACTCTGAAGTTGGAGAAGGTTTTGTGGGTACACCTCTGCAAAACCCTCACGAGACTACAACTCGTCCACTAGGGACACCTAGGGGTTTAAAGGCTTAGTGCATTAGCTAAATGCATTCGAGAGACCTGCGATGTGGGTATAGTTAGGATTTCTTAATTCTGTTTCACTTGAGGACAAGTAAAATTCAGGTTTGGGGGTATTTGATGAGTGCCAAATATTGCATATTTGTACACCTATTTATTGGCATTTAACTCATCTTTTGTGCTCAAGAATCGAGATATTATCCCGTGATTCGTGTTTTCTTTGTTTTCAAGAATAAATATTTGTATTAATTAATTTTGTGTTTTTAGGTAATAAATAAAGCTCGGAGAAATTGAGGAGCCAAAAGAGCAAATAATTGGAGACAAGCGTCTATGGAGCAGAAAGCCAAAGCCCACGCGCGCAACAGTTGCAACCCAACAAGGAGCAACCCATCTACAAGACATGGGCCCAAGCTATCCAAGACCCGCGACCCGGATCCGAGCCCGTCCACTCCAAACCGTTGAGATCTCGCCCAGCTGCATCCTACGGTCGCTCCATCACTCACATCATTTCTCGATGCCTCCGCTCAACACCAAAACAACCCAATTCTCCCTCACTGCTCGATCTCACCCGCCACATCCAACGCCGCCGCATCCTTCCCATCGTCGCGCCGCACCCGCTCACAACAAAATCCCCTATACCTATACCCATTCGAGCCATACCCATTTTCTTTCTCTTTCTTCCTCTCTCCCACGACGTTCCCAGAGAAAACTATTTTCTCTCCCGACCAAGGTCCGAGCGAGCCATCACCATACCTCTTCCACCTCCATCACCTCCCGACTCCAACAACCACCCCCGCAATCACCGCACCACCTTCTCCACCTCTCTAGATCTAGATATCTCTTTCTTAGCTTCTACCATAACCCTAGAAGCTAAATCGAGATAACTAGAACTAGGGTTTCACCAACTATGGACGCATGGAGCTCTGAGATGATTTGACAAGAGAAGAACACGTGATTCAGAGAGTATGGGTGAGAGGGTTTTCATTTAATTTCTATTTTAAAGTGAATTTAGGGTTTGGTATTTTGGATGTATAAATAGGATTGATATGTGTGTAATTCCTCATGCCTGGGCTAGCCAGAGCAGCAATTTAGAGTTAATTGGTTATTTGTTGTTATACTATGTTCTAATTTAGTTTGCTAGGGTTTCATTGAAACCCTAATTCACTCGTTATGATTTCAACTTTGCTTGAATGTTCTTGAGTGCTTAATTGTATCGATATCTCCAATTCTAGTACCCAATGTTTTCTCTCACAATGCATGCCAAGTATACATTGTAGTTAGGTTAAAACCGCATTGGTGATACTTCACCAAGCCTTAGAGATAAATTGCTAATTCTTTTGACTAGTTGTGCTTAATTAGACAACTAGTGCTCTAGGTTAGTACCTTAGCTGATAATTGAGTTATCATTAGGTGAAACTCCTTAGATAGGTGATAATCTTGACACATTATCCTTGTCTGCCACAGGAACAAGAAAAGCTCAACTTAGTTGAACACATAATAGGAATTAGAGGTGGATGTGATAACCCTAGTACCCTTTCATTCCTACTGCTTTTATTTCATTTTCAATCCACTGTCATAACATTCACTTAGCCGTTTCGGCAACAAAACCCCATGTTGTTACAATATCACCTGAAACTCAGTTAAGCCAAGCCTTTGATCAACTTATAGCACCACCAGTCTCTGTGGTTCGACCCGTATTTGCCCTGTTCTTCATTGAAGACACCGTGCACTTGCGGTTTAACATGTAGGCTATAACATAAACACATTCCAAAGCCTACCATTGTTGTATTATCTCGATCTTGTATCCATAGTCAATCACACAAGTTATCTTGTTGTCGTATTGTCTCGATCTCGTATCCATAGACGATCACACGAAGTGTGAACCGATTAGTTGTATTGTCTCGACTCAGTCCATAGACAATCACTTTCGGAGAAAGGACTTATAAGTGGAAAAGTTTTAGATTGAGGTATATTTGGGTACCCTCGTCTTTTCAACTTGAACATTGATCTTTGGTACCGTTCAAGTTGTGTCACATAATAATCGGCCTCATTAATTTCTATCTCTGTTTGATTTCTTTGATTATATTGTGAAACAAAGATACAACTCTTGGATATATTTCCATTGATTGAGTCTGACTGTCTAGTTGATTCTCTTGGAATTATATTGGAGTTAGTCCATACAAATTTCTAAGCGAAATATTGGGTGAGGTTATTAGACCCCCGAATTTTCAACTTATCTTTCATACTTTTGCCAAGTGATGATTAATCATTTTGGTCTGACGTATTTACGAAAACCAACCGAGGAAGATGTTAGACAAATATCAAGGGCGAGTGAGTATAGGGGATCCCCAGAAATGTTGGGTACTCTTGAGTGTATGCATTAGGCATGACAGGGATTCCCTACTATTGGTCCGGTCAATATAAGGGTCATTACACGATACCAATCGTTATCCTTAAAGTTGTTGCGTCTTATAATTGCTGGATATGACACGTTTTTTTTGGTCTTCCAAGTTTAGAAAATGATATTAATGTTTTGCACAAATCTCCTTTGTTTGAAGATCCAAAGTATAGAATTTTTCCCCAAGTCCGTTTTACAATCAACGACCATCAATACAATCATGTGTATTATCTTTAGCATGATATCTATCCAAAATGGTCTAACATTGGTTCAAGGTTACCGTCAGCCCTCTGCCGGCGAAATGGGTCGTTCATACCTACATTTTAACGACCGCAAAATGGCGTTGTGAAAGGATGTGGAACGGTCGTTTGGAATTTTAAAGAGGAAGTTTGCTATCATTTGTGTGTTATATCGTGGTTTAAGTCCTCGTGAAATGCACAAGATTATGCTCACTTGCATAATTTTACATAACATTCTAATTCAGGAAACCCGTAGGGATAAAGAGTGGACTAACTACGAAGATGAAAACTTGAGGCTCGAGATTCAACCATAAAGAGGCTTCCCTGTAAGAAACTATGGAAAATGACTCATTACATTCAGAACCAGAATCTATATGACAATTTAAGAGAAGATTTGAGAGTGAATCTCTGGGCAGAGTATGGAAGAGCCAGTGGGTTGTAACTATTAAGTTTTATTTCATGTATTAGTTCAATTCGTTTATTAGTTTAAATATTTAATTGTTAATTTGTTTTTAGTTTGTTATCTACTTATTTTTATAAAAATATTGAGTTTACCGAGATACAAGCATTCTATTGCCAACGACTAGTTTTCGCCAACGACTTTCAATAAATCCCCTATATATACCCACTCATCCCCATTTCAAAATCACACCTTCTACACCAACCTTCTACTCTCACTAGTCATCAATATGGTTAATCCTAACTTTATTCTAGACGAAGATTTATCTCGTTGCAGAAACTATGTAAGATACTATTCGAATATCGGTGAAGAACGACGCCGAGATGGTTTAGTCAATTAAAGTTATTGGGGTAAAGTTCCTAAGACCTTCTGCAATGACACGGGTAACCCTCACAATCGGGATCGTGCACTGTCCATCAATATGGTTCTGTCGACTTTTTGACATAAGAGAACAAGTAGAATATTTTATAGCTTTAGTTCAGATTGTAAGTCGATAGACTTAGGGGTGAAACCTATTATGAAATTGTCGCGATATCGAAAGGAATAACGTAGATGGAAAATAAAGAATTTTGAATACAAAGCTCATTTTCAAATCTCAAGGAATTTCTCATTACTCGTATGGGATTTTAATACGATGTAATGATGCTAATGTGGTGTTATGTTGTTGTTATAATTAAGTTAATTAATTTTATTAAGTATAATGCAACAACATTTCAAATTAAATAACTTTTTATATCAAATTAATATTAAGTAGAATGCAACTACATTTCAAATTAAAATTAAAATTACATCATTTACTCTAGAGGTACTACTACATCGAACTCATCATCATCACCAGCTGGGTTGCTACTAAATCCAACTCGTTGTTTAATATGTACTTGTAGCTTGTCAAATTCGAGTTTCCACACATGTTTTTATTGGGCATTCATAATTGAAGTGTCCGCTTGAAGAATGTTATGCTTGTCACAATCATTCACAATTTTTTCTTGAGAAAGACGATTTTTTCTCTTCTCCATGTTTTGAAATTTGCTGTCAACCGCTCTTTGTTGTCGACGGTATTTTGATGTTCTGCAAACTCTGCCATGTTAAAACCATAGGGGATCCAACCCCCCCCCCCCTCTTGAGCTAGTTTTGTAGCCAGTCTTTCTTTGTTTCTGCCTAGAATTTTTTTATTTGCATCATCATTATTGATAACTAAGTTGACATTTGAGTTTCTTGGGGGTATGTAGTTAAGAATTACAAAACTATTTAAGATTTAACTTCCTACTTTTTCTCAAAAAGTGAATGTTTTACAGGATTTGGAGGGGCAGGATTTTAAGTTATATACATGTCAAGAAATAAAGATGGTCCACATACTCATTGTATGTGGCTTGACCACATCTTAGACGGATGGGAAGAATTGTGTGGTGACCTTTCAGGTACTTGTTGCTGAGCTGCTAACGGATGGATTATATTTGTTCAACACCTTCAAAACATGATAACAACTTTCGAATCGGAATTTTTTTCCATTCCCGCGTTGCTAATCTGTACGATACTGTCTTTCCACATCAACATCCACAAGATCACTTTCCCGGCCTCTCTTTCTTATTGATACTAATGAAGTGTTGTGCCAACCCATCGCATCATGATCATTGATGTTCATGGTTTGCTCTTGATATTTCATAAATATGTTATCCCACATGGTGTTATCATGTGTGCACCATCGATACAATCTTGCGTAAAAAATAATAATATAATTACAACAAATTCATTTATCTTTTGAGACAGTAAATTTTGGACTCAGAACTTTGTTCTTCTTACCTTTGCCTTGAGATTGATGGTGAGAATCCATATTACAAGAAATTAAGAAGTATAGAGAAGGTGTGATTAGTTGATCTTGTTTTAGATTAGAAGAATAATGAGAGATTGAGAAATTCTGGTGCGAGTTAAAATGAATTTGAAGTTGGGTATTTATAGAGGGGGGAAATTCTGGCCATGGGTGAGGAACTGATAAGTGATGATCAAACCAGCGAGCGATAGCAAGACTATCGTTGGCGCTGCTCTGGTCGTCGAGCGATTGGCTGACCGTTAGCGATGGAGCCCCTATCGCTCGGTAGAGATTCTGCCGCGTATGTCTAAGTGGTATATATAACACTTTGACACGTATGTTTCCCACTTTACCACACCCATAATGGATGCAAAAGTGGCAAACCATGGTGTTTGACACGTGCATAGGAATATGCCTTACAGAGGAAACTAATCCCATGCCATTTACAGTTTTGACAGCTCCCTTTTTTTACTCCGGGGTTGCATGATTAAATCAACTAATCAAGGACCGCATCCATTGCTGTCATATGAAAAACTGTCTTATCATCTGCCTGTAAACTCTGTACACTACCGCAACAACTCCAGTCTGGTGTTTGAGGCTGCTAGAGGCTTCCCAAAGCAATGCGAACCTTACAAAAAAAAATTGCTCATCTTTTTTGTACTGTTATCTTCATTTCCTATTAACCTCGACATACACAGGCCAGGTTAATTTGAGATACACAGCCAGGTACAGGATTCCCATAGAAGATCCTTTTGTTTGTGGTTCGGCTGCGCCCTATAGGTCTATAATCTATATCTACACTCCCTATCTCGTTAGCCCCGGTATCCAACTTGGTGGTTGTTAAGGGCTAATAGGAGATGCCTGCAGTTTCATCCTCTTTGACACCAAACTATGCAATTGATTAGTAACAGTTTTTCAGATTTCAGTTGACAAAATCAGTAGATATCAAAAAATTTAAGAATGCAGGTTTACACATTATCAAAATGAGGATTTACAGACCAATCAATGTTTGACGAGCTTAAACTAATTGACATTACAGTGTCAAAGAACCTTTATCTTTGTTTTAAGTTCCACAACATTGTTTGAAGACTGGCTATGAAGTCTGATATTTTTAGCATTACACATACTCATCTTCACTGTCAACATCATCATCTTCAGAGAAATCGTCTTCATCTCTTCTAGGGCTTAACAGTGAATTCATGTTAAAAGATGGCTCCATTTCCATTTCTTCTAAGTCAATAGAATCATAGTTCATTCGTTCTTCAAACTTCTCGTCCGAGCAATTCAAAAGCCATCCAAGAGAACATTTCAAACCCATCTTTCTAACTAACCGGTCTCTAGGCTTTACTGTTGATTCCAGACCGTATGTAAAGAAAGCTGGGAATTCAACTAAATCATCCAAATCCCGACCCATTTGTTCTTGAAAGTAATTGAAGCTAAGCTTCATGATATCAAGATTTAGTGCAAGCAACTGAGGACAACCCACAACCATTTTCTTCATTTGTGGTAAAGAGAACCCACAGTGTTTCAAAAAGTCTACATGTTTCATAAACGGAGACCGACTTAGGCTAACAACCTGCGGCATTTTCTCAATCATTCTGCTGAAATCTTCGGGATCCAAATCAATGCTCGACTTGAACAAGGTCTGTTGAGATATAAGCTTTTCCTTCAGGTCAATTCCTACGATCTCAGGATACTGAGCTATTACGGAAGCAAGTGACTCTCTTCCTACACCAAATTCCAGTAGTGCTTCTACATTTGGTTTAACTTGATTTTCTAATCCGAACCCAAGCATGTGAGGTCGGTTCTCAATCAACCTTGCTACAGCTAGTCTTGGAATCCCAAGATCTTCAAGATACTCAACAAAAGGCTTGATCGTTCTCCCAACTCGCATCCCCAGTACCTCAGGATATCTTGTCAATAATCCTCCGATCTCTCTTCTTGCAACCCCAATTCCTACCAAATAAGCCACTGATGTACTCATTGTCCCTTCAAGCTTGAACCCAAGAACTTCAGGATATTTCTCAAGAACACGAGGAATTACATTTGGCCTTATATCCATTCCTTGTAAATACTTAACAACCGGCGCAAGATCTACCACAACACTGGAATGGAGTACTTGTGGATACCTCCTCAAAAAATTCGTAAATGTAGCTTTTCTCACACCCAATTTACCAAGATAATCAAGCACTGGAATCATATTCTTCTTCACACTACACCCCAAAACTAGCGGATAATTGTTAATATCTTCAATAGTTAAACCAAGCTTATGAAGAAAATCCACACGTTCACGCATAACCTCAACCGTAACAGGAAGCTCTAACCCGTCAAGTTCATCAGGTACAATACCGATACTCTTAAGAAACTCATAAACCCGTGCGCGGTTTATTACTCTATCATTCTTCATTTCTAATAAACTAGGTCTACTATAAAGGGTTGTAGAATTAGAACCCCCTTGTTTCCGTCCTCCTGATCGATTCGAACTCCTAGTCGAATTCGACCTAGATGATGACTCTGAAACTGTTCTCTCAGCAACTGAATATTGTACTCTGGTGGTAGACCCATTCCCATTTCTCTTATCCACATTAGAACATGTAATTTGAGGAGATGACAATGATGAATTCAACTGTGGTATATGGAATGTAAGTGCAGAAAACTCAGGGTGGGAAACAAACAAACTAGGTTTAATTAGAAACCCAGTATGACCAATTTGTACATTCATGTTATTCTTGGGGTTTGTAAATATCTCAGCAGACCTGCATTAGTAGTGGAATCTGTAATAATCACAAATTTACTCAAAATCAAAACCCCAACGGAGGAAAATGAAGATGAACAATAATAGATTTCACACAATACCACTCAATTTTTCATAAATAATGGAATTCTAAATCTAAATTCAAAATAATAAAAGAAAGATTTTTCAGTGGTTTTACAAAAGGGTAGGTATGAAGTTTACCTTATCTTTGACTGTTTATTATGAGTTTGGGTTTTTCTTCTCCAGCCTCTGTAACGTCTTCTTCCTCTGCTGCTTCTGCTTTCAAGAGTTGTGTGTGTGACTAAGGAGTGACCGAGTAAGTCTGATTTCTAGCTTTAGCTAAGCTAACGTCTAACCGGCCGTGAGGGTATTATATGTTGAAGCCAAATAGCAGAGGTCTGGGCTTGGACCAACCATCTTTTGTTGTATGAGCCGATGCGTATTTCTTTGTTTGAAATCGATTCAGAGTTCTTAGTACTTCTTCTTATCTAGTATTTAGTGAAAAGGAGGGGTACCAAGTACTTTTTTTTTCTTGAATAAGAAAACAGGGATGAACCCTGAAGTTACAAGACGAACAACAAACTATAACATACAACACCCAGTGATTTCCAAACAGAATCTCGTACCCAGAATCCTAACACAAGAATTCAGCCATCGAACAAGAATGTTGAAGGTAACAAAGAACACCCGCAACTCTATACGGGAGAGCCGATCGTTGAAGCATGATCGAACCCTGGTGAGAATATTTTTTCTTTTAATCGACCGACAAACCCTCCTCCACGAGGAGGATACTAACAAGCCAAAATTGATCCATTTTTCAAAACGACGTGCAGATTACACTCAGCAGAGCTCCTCCACCTAGCCTTTAAAAACACCCATCAAATTTGGGGTAAAACATCTCTTGAAGGATATCGTCACCAAACTTATAGCAAGAAATCATCAGCTCCCAAACCACCCAAACAAACAAATTTACAGAAACAATCATAGGACTCAGGCAACCGCTAACCCTAGTTGGTAAACAAAATACCCATAGGAGATAACCATTACAGATTACAACACAACCTTCCTCCTGGATGGTAAACCAAGTACCACGGAGAAGCCTGTGACGAAGACAACTACTGCAAATCACTTTTATTTTACTACTTCTAAACTGAACTAACCCGCTACAAACATAAACTAAATCTAAAACAAAAACATCACATAAACATAACACAAGGTAAATTAAAACCCGATCTCCATCGAAATCTAAGCAATATACAGATAATCTCGGATTTGATGGAGATGAAATAGAAGCTAGCGCCGGAGATTTAGCATCAAGAAGATCGTAACTCGGAACAAAGGATGAAGATATGTTCAGATTTCTTCCCATCAAAAGAACCCAACCCATAGAAGTCACCGATCTATAGAGCAATACCATTAAAATTGCGAGAAGCATAACCCGAAAACCTCACGGGAGAAACATGCGGGAGACGAAAATGATCACCGAAAGCTAAAGAATCTGACCACCACTACAAAGAAGTTATCAACGCTGATCCAAAAACCCCAGAGAAATAGCCATAGAGACCAATCCATACAAAAGATTCCAGATCCAGATTGAAACTTACAAACCCAACATCAAAATTCCGAACAGATACAAAAACAACACCAAGAAACGAAGAAAATACTAAGTAGCCGAAAACAGAAAGAGACCTGCTCAGTACAACACCAACTTTTTTGTTCGGAAACCTATATGGACAAAACCTAATATAATTATAAACATACCAACTTAATGATTCTTGACTGTATGTATATAGAGTTTATATCTTTATCTCTTCTCAATCAGAAAGTCTAGACAATAGAGTTGTGGACCTGATTGTTAAGAAGAGTACTTGGACGATCTCAAAAATCAATATCCAATATCAATCTAGTGGTATCCAAATATTCGGATATGAATTATTATATCAAGTATAAAACTTGTTATCTATCTTTCAAAATACAAATTTTAAAAGAAACATATTTCGTAATTGATCCAAATCATATGGATGTATGTACTATGTACTAAGATTGAATACGTACCACTTGTGTAAATCCTATTATAAAGATAAATAATATAATGCGGAAAAAAGAAAAACACAAGAAACCAAAAGTTTTGTTAATGAGGAAACCACAATAGCAGAAAAGCAGTGGGACCTTGTCCAGATTTGAGCACTAAACTGTACTAAGACGCTACATATACTAGCTTACTATAAGATTTCAGACTGGAATGTAGTTGAAACCGAATCCACCCTCAAAGAGATTCAGTTACAGTCGTCTGTTTACGTCTCTTGAACCTCGCAAGGATGTACGAAATTGATTCCCTTAGTTATCTGACATCCTTTATATCCTAAAAGTGGCTTCAACCTATGTGAAGAATTTCGATACCAATCTGCCTCTACCAGATAAGCCTATTTGATTTCCCTTTAGATCTAAGATCAAGGCTTGGAAATTTGTTTACAATAGACAAGGCAATCAATCCTAACAAATCTGAAACACTTACACAAAGTCAGCTGAGAAGCCTGGATTCTTTACCACTTATGAACAGAAATCTTCAACTTATCAATTAAGAACAGTTTTCAGATATCTATCTTGAGGAATCACAAAATCTGAGACGATGAGAACTTTGTGATAACTATCTATATTGCTTGAAAGAGATTCCGAGAACCTCGATAACAGAAAAGAAAGATCAAGATACACAAACTATCAAGGTAAAATATAGTCGTACATGGCTTCACGAATCCTCAAGTAAAGTCTTTTAGTTGTAATTATACTTCTTAGAGGAAACCTAAGTCAATAATGGACGACTCTTGCTATCAACTAGGCACAAATTGTCAATGATTGAATTTCCTAGTTGAAAGAGCATCTATATTTATAGATTTTCAAGACTAAAGGTTGCTTAAAGTTTAAGCTAAGATAATTTAAGATTCAGCCAAACACTTTCTCTATTTAGTTGTAAAGGACGTCAGCTAAGGGAATCATTTGCGCGGATTCCTAATGGGATTCAAGAAGCGTAAGGAGCGTGACTGTAACTGAATTGTTGTGAGGGTTTAATTCGGTCTCAACTACATTACAATCCGAAGTTAATTGGTAGTAGGCTAGTTTCTGTAGCGTCTTAATACAGTTTGGTGTTCAAGTTTGGACTAGGTCCTAGGGTTTTTCTGCATTTACGTTTTCCTCGTTAACAAAATTTCCGGTGTCTATGTTATTTATTTTTCCGCATTATATTGTTTATCTTTATATTTGAAATATCACAGGTTGTACGTTAATCAATCAAAGTAGATACGTCCATCCTTATTTGTTGGATACGACTTGACCAATACTTGGAAATTGATCTTTAGAATCGCCCAAGTACTCTCGCACGTAAATCGGGTTCACGGACTTGTCTCTGTAAAACTTTCTGATTGTGAGAGAAAGAGATATAACTCTAAATATTATTTCTCGATTGAGATCGTTAAGTTGAACTCTCGGAATTGTATTCAAGTTTAGTCCATACAGGTTTCCTAAGAAAAACTTGGCGGTGTATTTTGGTACCCCCAGTTATTTCACAAAGAATAGTGTCAAGGATTCAAAAATCCCATTTGCTTGAGGTTCTCCCTTATATAGACTTTCAAAGTATAGGTTGCTTTTTGGTTTAAGCAAGATAGCTTTGGAACCAAGCGAACAATATCCACCGTTAGAACAATATTTGAAATGATATTAACATACCAAGATATACACTTTGGTTAGGATGAACCGTAACCGAACCTTGTACAAATACATTGTTCATGAAACTAGCCGATTGAACCATAAGCTTAGTCAATTTCATTAACACTTAAGACTTTAAGCTTGAGTCATGACCATAGGTTATAATTTGATCAATCATGTCTAAATAGTATTTTTAAAGATTTATTCAAATGCTAATTATCTCACAGAAATAATTATATGTGCATCTGAAAATATTCTACGGGGAAAGTACGTGTTCTGGGTACGTGCTCAACCTTGTTTGTGACTAATTTTGTCATGGTACATGTACCGGGAAGAAAAAAATAGATTCAGGAACTCACAAAACTTTTCTGGTTTGCATATCGGGTATGGATATCACACCGGTTTCAAAACCAACAGTTCCTTTACGGTATACATACTAGGTATGCGTACCATTCTTAGTTCACGAGCAACATAATTTTTATGGTATGGATACCGGGTATGTGTACCAAAAAGTTGTTGTCAACTATATTTACGCCGGTACGTGTACTGGGTATATGTATTGAGGCTCCGGACTTATAACAGTTTCCTAGTATGTGAAACTGGTATGTATATTGTCATGTATCCAGATTTATAGTAGTTCTATATTTTTCTCTAAATCAATTCGAAACATTCCCAAATAACATCAATGGCACATATCACTGTTCCAAACTATGTTTGAATGATAATCTTGAATCACGTTTAGATTATGAACAATAAATTGTTTTTAACCGAAATTCATCTAGCAAATGTTCATTGAGCTTAGTCATTTATATTTCAAGAACGAATTACCAAGATAACTTGACTCGAAATTATTGATATGCTTGTGATAGTCTAATTAGTCATGTGACATCGCCTCATAGATAGAAGGATAAACATAACTTGAGAAATAGGTGGTTCATTCTTCACTTACCTTTTGTTGAAGAAGTTCTCCAAAATTTTCGGTTGATCTTCACCTTCAAAAGGTAGAACGCAGTGATGTCCGATTCCCAACTACATACTTCTATCCTAATCCGAGACTTGACTTATTGTAGAATAGAAATCAAGATATAGTTTTGGGGTAAATTGTGTTGCGTCCCCTGGCATGATCGCTAATTTAAGTTACCTCCCCTACAGAGATTAAATTAGCAAAACCTCATTTTGTTACATAATTCGTCCAAGTCCAGTTAGCTGAGTCACCGGATGTATGGAGGTGGCAGAGAAAAAAATATTGGTCAACTACCCAAAATATCCTCACCTTCTCCGGTTCATTAAACCCAATACAAAAAATACTCGATTACATACTTTGAAAGATCACTGTGAGGATTCTCCTCATTTAATCTCCAATTACATAACCCTCTACTAGTTCTAACCCCAATCAACATAACCCTAGGTTTGAGGTGATGAACATTGAAATGAATCACTTATGCAACAATAAAATAGGTGAATGGAAAAGAAAGAGTAGATATGATTCGATTTATTCACCGATTGGAAAAATAAATTTCTAACCCTAAGTTTTTTTGGGGAATATTTTGAATTAAAGATGAAGAACTCAAATTGAAAAATAAAATAAAAATAAAATCCAATCTTACTTCTTGAAAATTGTGACCGTCATAAATTGGTCGAATCCAGATCATCAACTTCCCCAGATCACCAGAAATTTTAAATCCATGCTCTCCTTTTTGCTCATACCCATCTCAATTTACCAGCAACATCTATTATTACTTCTGTTTATTTTTCAAATCCATTGAGTCATCAGTCCATTTTTAGAAACACCAAACCCTAACTGCCAGATTCAATTAATTCGTCCCTTCCATCATCTACACAACTTTGTGCATCTATCTTCAATCCTTTACAAACCCCAACTTCGATTCCATCTTCTTAACAACGACCACCAATAGATCCTATCAATTATCTACCATCTTCTATCTAATTTATCCGCTCCTAGAAAACCCATGTCAAGATCTTCATAACTGCATCGAACAACATTATCAATCCATTCAAATTTGTCTGAATATTCTTTAATTTCTTGCTTTTGATAATAACAATAACTTGTGTTTCTTTGCTCGAGATCTATGTATCAACAACTTCTTCTTTTAACAAAGCCGCCATGCCTTCTCTCTTTCTGTTAAAACCATGAACAATTGGTATATATTTATTTATTTGAGGGTATTTTAGGTAAGAAATGTGACACGTATTCGTTTTCTCCATGTGTATATAACTGGTGACTCAGCTAACTAGGAACTGGAAGGAACATGTAACGAAAGGAGGTTTTGCTAATTTAATCTCTGCAAGGGAGGTAACTCAAATGAGTAATCTTTCCAGGGGTGGTAACGTAAATTGCCCCTATAGTTTTGATCAACTAAATTTGACAACAAACTTGATATAACAACACTTGTAAGTTCGACCAAGCTATGCTCTAATAATTTTTTATATTATTTAATTTAGCTAAGATGGCAGAAGAGGTGAAGGCGGAAGAAGGTTTTAGATTGTGTGTGAGTTTAATGGTTTAAACCTTTTTCAATTAATTTTTAATGTCTAGTGGATTTTTAAAATACAGTAGAACCATTTGCACAATTAAACTGATGCCTTTTAACTTATCATATCCTTATTTTGCATTTGTAGTATTTGTTCTTTTTTTTTTCTTGATATTTGGAGTTGTTTAAATATATTTGTACAAGATCAATAAGTGCAAAATGCTTGATAAGCATATGTTACATGTATAAAATCTAGAAACATTGACTAAGCGATTATTCTGAGATTTCACTAAAAACCTCCCGAGATCACCTTGTCAAGGTGTTCGAAACCCGGATGAGACGCGTCTAAGATCCGAAATTCACTACGTATGTTGGTGGTGATTTCAATTCTCTACTTCAAATAATAATAGAGCTTACAATTAACGAATGAATATTGAAGAAAATCATTAAGAAAGAAAACTGGTCAACAATCACCTTCCATCACTACACATTTTGTTCATTTGGATATCAAAATATCATCTTCATTCTTAATATGCCAATAATCCCAAGCAAAAACATTCACAACCATGCATGTTCTTGTCTCATGTTATTATCAAGTGTAACAATCACTTGCATATAAATTATTTTCAACTAAGTAACATACTACAATCATACATACGTTTCTTTTAGAGAAAGCATTATAGATTTTGTGACAAATTTTTCTAGGTAATTAAACTCACTAGTATTATCTATTTGTCCAATGTCATGTTTTACTTGTGATTTCCTTAGCAATTTGCATCACCAGTGATCACAAGGCGCTGCTGACACTAGGGTTTTTGACAACCATCTACAAACCCCAGGCTAGCATTATGCAAACTATCAAACTTATTTAATTGCAACCTTAAACATTCAAAATAAAAAAAAATCATCAATCATGACATAAACAAGTTCATAAATCATTTAAAAGTTGTAAAACATGATCAACATATATATGTGGGAAATGGGATAAAATTTTGATACATAAATTAAATGAATAATATGTTCATTTACAAAAAAATTGATACAATTAATTGAATAAACCAATAGCAAGAATTGGTACATAAATTATTGTTCTTAGTTCAAATAGCTTTAACCAGTGTTCATGAGTGGGTTCTACTTCTTATTTACCTTATTCCCTTAAATTTAGTTGAAAATATGATAGAATATCCTTGCACAATTTACTAAATCTCCATGAACATCTCATTTATTTTTCTCTTTCTCTCCTTTCGTGTCTCCATTATCTTTTGATTTTTCATATGCTTAATCATATATAGTAGATAGGTAAAATCACGATAATAAACTAGCATATAATTTTACATACTTTCACTGCTAATGTTAATGGAAACCTAAATAAAGTAAAACCCATAGAGTATTCATAGGGATGAAATATATTCCTAACCATGGGTTTGTTGCTAATGAAGAAACGTTGACTTTTTTTTTTTTTTTTTAAAGTTTCGTGTTTGTTGTTGTTGTTGTTAAATGGTTGAATACATGAATGGAGATAATGAACACTAGCATGAACCAAATTTGTATGTGCTTAATTGAGAACCATTAAGATGTCTGATGGTTCTCATACACCATCCCACTACGAGGCAGGGGTTCGAACCTTGTAATTGCTAGAACCCGCTCCAATTTAGAGAGTTTGGAAGTAGTCTAGCGACAACTAGTCTAGGGTATCAAAAAGTAAAGAATTTTTTTTTTTTTTTTTTATCATATGAATGCCTGATTGTGATGATGGGTTGTGGATGTTGTAATACAATATCATTTATTATGAGGCATTTTCCTCTTTTCCAACATTAGATCTAACAATTCTAGCTTAGATCAGGAAGAATAAACTAAGGTCCGATTGAATGAAGAAGTTGTTGGACATTAAAACTCGATTTAATTCCTTAGGTTTAGTATTTATAGAGATGACTTTTGAAAAGCTAGACATGGATTTCTTAAAACCCATGAAAAAACATGTAAAACAAGAAAAATAAAAATAACCAGAAACAAAAGTAAGCGGAAAAGTTTTCTCTAGTTATAAGATGTTGTTTTGTGCAATAAAAGTGTGCCTGAATTATGAACACGAATTTATATATGCCTACAAAACAACTCTTAGAATATGATTTAGTAGTTTGTTTCAACTAGGTCTCTTATTTCCTTATTTGATCAAATACACATACATGAAGAGAGACATATGCACTCATCGATTTTTAACATAGACATTAAATTATTTGCAGAATGAAAGCATATCCAACCTCAATAATCCTGATACTGGGTCAGAGGTATGAGTTTTTACAACTTTCTCCCTAGGTTAAAAACCATGACCAACACCAGTATAAAATGAGTTTTTATGAGATCGAGAGTGGGATCCTGGACAACCGGGCTAAACTCCTGTTGATTAATTTTGCAACTCAAGTAAATTAGTAATGGGTCAGGCAAATCAGCACCTTATGTTATGCTATATTTGACTAAAAATTAGAAAATAATCGCACTGTCATCTTCTCTGTCTCCTATTCCACCGTCGTTTTTTCTTTCTTGCTTTATCATTCTTCTAACAAATCTACCACCAGGATGCTTCTTTGTTAGGGTATGTACCCCCATGTCTCTGACTCTCTCTGTATACTGTTTGTGATGTTGAAGTTACGGGTTATATTTTCTTTGATGGATCTCTCCTCCCTCTTGTTGGATTGCGTTGATTCTATTATTTTTTTACATGTTTTTGGAGATTACTCGCGATACCTTTATCTCCCCCTTTTTAATACCGACAAGGAAATCTCAAAATTAAAATTTGTTAACCATTTTCATGTTCACCACATCTATTCAGCATCCGCATATTTAATCTCAGTCATTAAAAACTATAACTGGAATCCAGCCGTTGCGTCGTTTAACATCAGCACAAACCGGTATTCAACTCGCTCAAATTTCTTTTCTCCTCTTTCTAAAATTGAATTGATGATTTCATCTCTACCCAAATAAACTACCTATACCCTAAACCATAATTCCTTTATGATATTTTATGGAATTGAAACATCAACAACAAAAAAATAATAAATGATTTCCTTTGTCTCATCTTCTTCCATGGATGCCCAAAACGAAATTTCAGTGGAAAAAATTATGTAAATGTAGTGACTCTCACTAGGTTAGTTTTTCTTTGTACAAATTTCAAATAAGACTTGAGTATGATTTGATTCAAACTTTCACACTGAATTCTTATTTAATTGGTGAAATTAATGATGTGTATTGTGTTGCCATGGATAATGAGTTCGCTGAAATCGTATTGTGTCCAATTGGGAATGTTGTTGAAGGAGGAGATAGTTCTGCGAAAATTGAGGATAATGTGAAGAAATTATGGTCTGCCGACGTGCAAAGCACATGCACTCGACTTGTAATCTTTAGTTAGTATTTCATTCTTTGCTCTTTTGAATAACACAAACATAGGTGTGTTCCAGTTTGTGGATGTGTCTAAAAACGCGGGGGTACCAAAATACACCACCAACTTTTTCTTTGGCAATATGTATGGACAAACTCAACACATTCCGAGAGTTCAACTCAATCAAGGGATAATGTCTAGAGTTATCTCTATCTCTTTCTCTTTCTCTCTCTCGCGTGCAACTAGAGCATTTACAAAACCAAGTCCGTGAACCTAATTACAAAGGCATAACTTGGACGATACATAAGACCAATATCCAAGAATCAATCAAGTCATATCCAACAAACAAGGTTGGATTTATCTACTATGATTGATTAACGCACAACTCGTGAATTTTAATTATAAAGATAAACAATATAATGTGGAAAAAGAAATAACACAGATACCAGAAGTTTTGTTAATGAGGAAATCGCAAATGCAGAAAACCTCCGGGACCTATTCCAGATTAAACACCAAACTATATTAAGCCGCTACAGACACTAGCCTACTACCAATTAACTTCGGACTGGGATGTAGTTGAGCCTTAATAGAGTCTCCCACTGATTAAGGTACAGTCGACCTCCTTATGCCTCTTGAATCCCAGCAGGACTCCACGCAATTGATTCCCTTAGCTGAAGTCACACTAACTAAGAGTTGCTTCAACTCAATTGAAGACTTTAAACCGCCTCCCACTGATTAAGCCTATATTTGATTTCCTTTACGATCAAAAAGTTTGATCAAGGTGATGGAAATCGATATCAATAGATAGAGTCTAGCTAACCTCAAAATCCGGACTTGTGCAACCCGAAGTGTATCCTAGATTATTATTCACCTGACAGGTTACAAAGCTTGAGACGAAGAGAACTTTGATGATTTCTATCTATCTTGATCAAGTGATCATCTCAAAAATGGATCAAGATCAGGATACTCGAGTCATCAAGAAAAGATCACTGGTCATGGCTTCACGAATGCTCGTGAAGTCTTTGTAGTCGATAAACCCTAAAAGAGTTAGGAAGAGGACGACTCTATTTACAACTAGGACACACCAGAAATTAGTGTTGGGATTCAAAGATCCCAGTTGCTTGAAGTTCCCTTTTTATACACATTCAAAACATTGGTTTCTTTGGGTTTAATTAAGCTAATATTGCTTTGGAACCAAGCAATCAATCCGCCGTTAAATGAATCTTTGAATCTGATTTATATAAACAAGATATACACGCTGGTTAGGTGAAACCGTAACCGAACCGTGTATAAAGACTATGTTTAAGGTGGTTAGCCAAAACTAGCTGATTCAAACTTATAAGTTTAATATTCATTTTCATAAACACTAGACATTAGCCTTGAGTCACAATCATGTGATCAAATAAGTCTTGTGTTATTAGAGATTGATCAAATGCTAATTATTTCACGGAAATAACTTTATTGCATTTGAAAATAATCGACATGGTTAGTAGATGTACAAAGTACAAATACCGTAGTGGTTCGTGAGTCAGGTCAGTTACAGTACGTGTACCGGTTTGTAAACTATTAAGCACAACCAAGTTCCGGATTCACAAAACTATTTAGGTATGCGTACAGGTATGTGTACCTTAAGATTATAACCGGTTCCGGAGTCCACGGAACTATTTTGGTATGCGTACATGTATGGATACACAAATCGAGTTCCTTAACACATAACTTTTCTGGTACTTGTACCGATATCGATACCAAATCGGTTCCGTGACCGTAGTTCCTTTTCGGTTTGCATGCGGGTATGCGTACCGATCCGGTTCACGAGTTGACATATTTTTACATGATGTGCATAAGGATATTCGTACCACAAATCTGCTTGTCGACATATAGCTACTCCGCTACGTGTACGAGTAAATATAATACGGCTTCACAATTATAACATTTTTCCTAGTTATTAAGATTGATGACACTGTGTTTTATCCGAATCTATAGTAGTTATATATTTCTCTCTAAATCGATTCGAAACATTCCCGAATAACATCAATGACACATATAACTGTTCGAGGCTATTTTCGAATGATAAAACTTGAATCATGATTTTTATTTCGCACAATAAATTGTCCTTAACCGAAATTCATCAAGTATTAACAAATGTTCATTAAGCTTAGTCATTATCTTTAGAGAACTAATTATCAAGATAAACTTGACTCGAAATTCTCGTATATGCTCGATAGTATAATTAGTTATGCGACAACGTCTCAAAGGTAGAAAAATGAATATAACTTGAGAAATAGGTGGTTCAGTCTTCACTTACCTTTTGTTGATGAAGTTCTCCAAAAGCTTCGGTTGATCTTCGCATGATGAATGCCGTGATCCAATGTTTCTCAACTACGTTTCTATCCTAGTCCGAGACTTAATTAATTGTAGATTAGAAATCAAGATGTATTTTTGACAACTAAATTTGAGAACAAGCTTGAGATAGCAACATTTGTGAGTTCGACTGAGCAATGCTCTAATAGTGTCCATAAGTATGAACTTTCTGGGAACCTCCCAGGAATATCCGCACAACACAGGAATAATGGTTATTGAACAAACAATCCAATCCAAGTATTAATCTGATTCGATTTTATCAAAAATATCTGCACAACACAGGAATAATGGTTATTAAACAACCCATCCAAACCAAGTATTAATCTGATCTGATTTTATATTTCATGATTACAAGTAGTACGATCAAGACTAATGCTATGTCAGGTATCAATATTTGACCGAGACAATTTAACTAATATCAGCGATACAAGGATATTCCGATTAATTCGATTGTATCATACTGATTTATTGGTCTATACTTTGATAAATTGTTGAGGATATTGATATAATAAGAGCCACAATTCAAGATATAATATATTCCGGATGCCATTAATCGGAGAATTCAACATATCCCGGGAAAAATAAGAGCAACAATTCAGTGTATAAAAGATAAGAGATAGAGTCTCTCAAATATAAGCTTTACTATTGTCCCTAGGACAATAAATTTTATAGCACATGAATTATGTCAATTCGCTTCTAGCAAACATGTAAATGGAGATTGGTCTTCCCATGACCCTCCCTTCTTGTATCCACTTTTACCTCAATTTCCTTGAGGAGTAAGCAATAATATGAACCTCTCCTTCAAAAAAAAAAAAAAAAAAAAAAAAAGATTATTACCTTTTAGGGTTAGCGGGGGCTCAACTTTTGGATTTTAGGGTTAATCGGATCATGGTTAAAATATACTCCATGCAGTTAAAATCGCTCTCCAATGCCAATTTTCTGGGTGAGTTTCCATTCCTGAGTACCAGCTAGGGCTGCACAACGGGTAGGTTGGGTAGGATATGGCCTATTTCGCCACCCTACCCGCTTACTGGCGGGTAAGAAAATTTTTACCCGCTACCCTACCCGCCATTAAACGGATAAGATCCTACCCGACCCATTAATTGGCGGGTCGGGTAGGATAGGGTGGCGGGTATAACCGTTTTTTTTTCCTTTTTTCTACCAAAGCCAAAGCGGTAAGCACTAACTCCGCACTGCAATATATATGATGCATATATGAAACCAATAACATAAAACAAGTAGAAAATAATGTTTGCAACTTATTTCCTATTTGCCACGTGCGATGACACATAAAGAGATGACCAAAACCCTAACTATGATGTTCATATCACATAGCAATCCCAGTAACTCAGTGGATGGACCAGATCACCAAAAAACTAGGCCTTCATGTAACCTTATTCTTCAATTGTCGTCTATGATGATGGAATAAGCACTAAGATCCCCAAACAGCTCCGCAAAGACACCAAAATTCAGCTTAAATCTCAATAAGTAATACGGATATGCCCAACAAGCGCTTGGTAAACAAATAAACACTAAGCAAATAGTCTCAAAAGGGCATGTTCATTTCAAAGCAGATAAGATGGTTATTTCCAGTTAGCTCCAACTGTTAAATCTAGACAGATACAACAATTAAAACACTGGGGATTGAACTTAAAACATTTTTTATTCTGCGATGAGCAAATCCCATCTAATTTTACCCATATAAACCATACAAATCCCATCTAATCCCAATTTATGAGCACTTTATAATAATTTTATTGAAGTAAGAACAACTTTATAGTAGTTTCTTGTGAACTGGTGCAACACTGCGCCAATAGACTAAAAGGTATCTCCAGTTAGCTCCAACAGTTCAAACTAGAATTCATGATTTTTAAACCTAAACATTCATCTCTCAAGATGATATGATTATCAGTCATTTTCAACAATACACACATTTGTAACATAAAATCAAGGGAACCCCTAAAGAATCAATAGCAACAACTAAATTAAAAATCTAAAGAACAAAATGTCGTATTTAAAAGAACTCTTTCTTACCACAAGGTGAGGTATTGTATATTAATCAGGGAAAGAGTTTTCATACCTGACTCTAAGACGTCGTCCTCGTTCTCCTCAGCTCCAAATGTATAAGGATCCATGTCAATTGGTGTCCGCAACCAGTTTTGAAGTAACATTAATTCTTCCACAGTTCTGGGCCTTAAAGAGCTTCGGAAGTGACCCATTCGCTTCCCGATCTTGTGATTCACTTGCAGGCGACGAGACGGGAATCGCAAGTATGTCTCTTGCTATGAGTGACATAATATCAAACCTTGCAGCATTGATTTTCCACCAAGTCAATATATCAAATTTTGAACCTTGTTTCTTGTCTTTTGTTGGTGAGTAAATATGCTCAGATAAATATCTTTCCACCTCTGATTTGTCAAAATCCTCAATTATAGACAGCTGGGTTTTACGTTCTTCTCTATGTGCCTTATGTTTTTTCTTTCTATGTATCGCTGAACTAGAACTCTCTTGACTAGGACTACCACCAGTTTCACCTACAGATTATGACGAGGCTAACACACTTCCAACACATGTATATCTTGTCTTATAAGTTTTATATAATTCATTGAAATCCTCTTTCACTTTATCTAAACATTTTTTTACCAATTTTTTGTTTCATCCAAGGAATATCATGCACAATCAAGTCTTCTAATATTACTTGCAATCCACATTCTTTTTCTCTGGGATCAAGAAGCACAACAATAAACAATAAAGGATTCATGTTTTCATACTCGCCCCAATACTTGTTGTACTTTAGTAACATCTTCTCACCCATATGGCTTAAGTAAGGATCATGAGCTTTTTGCCAATCATTTAAATCTCCACGGACATCACTAATTTCCTCCAAAAATGTATGCGAAGTGACATAGGTAGAACCTGAGAACTCAACAGTGGCTTCATAAAACACTTGTAGAACAGTACTAATTGTTATCTAAGTAAGCATCAAAAGTTTACTAAATTCAATAACAGGTACCAAGTTTACTGTTCTAAGAGCTGTTCTTGATGTTATTGCAGTTGAGATCAGTAAAATCACCATCTGTGTTGCTGTCTAAATCATTATTCAAATACGGGCTACAAACAAGTCTGCTTCCTTGCCTCAAGATATAAAAAATATATCTATTTCTTGAGTTCCTACGTTCTACTGATACAAGCAGAAGCAAAAAATAAAATAACTGCAGAGAGTCAGAGACTCCACTGCCAAAACACACACAAAAAGAAGGCACGAACATCAATATCGAACTGCAGAGAAAACAACCAAAGTTTCAGCTACAGCTGTACCCCCTAATATGTTGCCATATTTGATAAGATTCTAGTATTTTAGAAAACAGCCCTATGGCTATGAAAGAGATGCAACTGGTTGGTTTGCACTTATAAGGACGGCATTAGTAACTTGCCACAGATTTATATACTGGGAACAACCCCTAGTTAATTGACACTTTCCTAACAGAAAAAATAAACCATAAACAACAACCATTAACTTGTTTATGGTTTATAGGGATTATAGATTATAGAGTTGGACACAGACATGATCAGTTCAAGCATTTTGCAACTTGGCAGCAAACATTATGACCCAGTTCAGTTGTATGGATTCTAAGTTTCAGACCTTGTTCTGTTTCATGCAACCAGTTCTAAATTGGTTGATAAACAGAGATAAAATACATGTAAAAACTGAACTAGGACTCGAGCATTAGCCCAATCATACTTTTCAGGAGCATGCACGCGATGCTTTTTTTTCTTGGCTTTTCTCCGACCAGCTACGGGTTCTTCAGGAGCATCAGAATCATATGAACTAGATTCTAATTCATCTGGAACATCTGTACTGTCAATATCATCAATATTAACACCCATTTCTGGTTCATTGGGAATATCAAAGATAAACCTCTCATGAAATGCTTTATCTCGACCGCGCTAGCCTTATAAAGGCCTTTTCATATTTTTTGTTGCATCCAACATCAAATAAATGGAGTTCCATCTTGTCTTCACATCTAACATTAATCCCTTTCTATACTCAATTCTTTCGTTAAATACAAACTTCTAAGAACCTCTTCATCCTAAGCAGGAGAGGTCTGACGTATTTAACCACCGACTTCGATTCTGCCCTTTGAAGTATTATACTTCTTCAACCCATCCTTAACAACTAAAGCTAATACGTGGGCAACACATCTGACATGCAAATGCTTACCTCCAACAATTGATGATCCCCAACTTACAACTCCCTCTTTGACATATTCTATTGCTTTTTTATTTGCAGATGTATTAGTGAGAGTGATGGTGAACACTCTATCAAGCCCCCACTCGATCAAACACTTCTCCAATGTTCTTCCAATATGTTCACCTCCATGACTAGTGATTAAATAAAAACATGTGATTCTCTTGTGTAGCTTCCATTGGTCATCGATAAAGTGGGCAGTAACTACCATATAGTTGTAGTTCTGGATGGACGTCCAAGTATCTGTTGTGAGACAAACTCTAACCTTGTTCACCTTGAAATAGTTCACCAACTTGGCCTTTCCAGTCACAAACAACCTGCAGATATCACGATAGATGGTCATCCGAGATGGAAGTTTGAACCTCGGCTCAAGATACCTACAAAATGCTATGAACCCTTCACCTTCAACCATTCCGAAAGATTGTTCATCTTTGATAATGAAATTTATCAAGGCTCTCCTACATGCTTCTTGACAAAACGTAGCCCCATCCATACGTTGCTGATCTCCCCAGTGCTAGGGTCGTAGAGAGATCATTGTCCCAACCGTGTATCCAAATACTTTTGATACTTAGTCAAATGCCAGTTCAAATTAGATGTTCCATACTCCTTACCACCAGCCTTATATTTACCACCTTCACAGTAGTTACACTTCCCCCATGTAATACCATCTTCATCAACACTCCTTTCGAAATGATTCCATACCCAAGATGTTCTCTTCCGCTTCATACTTTCTCTGACCTCAGTTTGAGAAGATGGTGGAGGTGAAGGTGGCGGAGATACAACAACTCTGTCCCTTTGTTGCACAGATTGAGATGTAGCTTGAGAGGGAATATGAGCTCTCGTTGACATCACTTCTGTAATCTCAACCATGTTTCCTCACACTAAGCCTGCACAAACTAAACCATGTTTAGTGACTTTTCCGATGTGAAGATCAAAATCACAAGCGAAGAGATGGTAAAGCTACAACATAATAAGAGCAGCCATGATTAACAACTAGTAGAAAGAAAATCTTAATTATAAATTTCTTTCACAGGAAAATGACCAATATGCCAATACCAGCCCGCCATTACCACCACAACAACCCGCTAATGCCACACACGATACCACACCACCACCCAAAACCACCAGCACCACCAGTACTAAGGAGAACTGAGTCAGATTCAAAAGCTAATAGATTCCCCAATGTACAAAACTACAAACACTTCTTAACAAATCCTAGTTCTCTTTTCTAAACAAAGGTTGATTTAAAGTCTAGTTCAGTAAAGTTTTCAGCCCTTACATTCGTCATGATGCTAATTTAGAGATATTGGAAGAGATGGTCCAATATCTTGATAAGATACCATTCTACAACATTTCTATAACCAATAATAGAATCGAGGTAATAGAGGTAACACAAACGCCTTGATGAATTGTGGAGCATTATTTGGACTATTAGCAACCCTGTCCAACTTGGATTTTCTAGTCTTGATATTGTAGGTCGCCACAAGCGTGAAGTAGCCGAGTAAAGACAAGACATGTGAAGAAAGAATGAGAATAAGGATATACGTGAAACTAAAACATATTTATTGATTTTTTCCTTCCATCCCCACCCACCTCCAGTAACCACATATGGTTTCACATTTACTCCATTGGTTTAGTCAAGCGAACGACTTTGATTCTGTGGGTCTTACTTAAATACTTCTAGTAATTATTCATATAAACATTACTAGACACCGTTGAAACTCTAAGCAATTCAAAAGAGAATCATGACAAGATAATCATGTATCTTACCACGAAGGAAATACAAGTGAAAAAGCCATAGATGAGTTAATCATTACCTTCACACTAAGAATTCATTGGCTTAGTCTGAACGGTAGATGACAACAAAATACCACATGTGGTCTTCTGCTCTGCTATCTTGATTTTAACGAGCACCCTGTCTCCCAAGGGCTTCAGGGTAGTGTACTGAAGAAATAATAAAGCAGAGAAAAATAGGTCAATTACAATAAGCGGATTTGAGTAACAATATGTGAATGAAATTGACAGTCATAGAACTTCATTCTCACACAAAAATTGAGATCAACCAGCAAACCACTGGATTTTGTTTGCACACTTAACACAAACCTTAATGACCTTTAACAGTTTTACTCATCAACCACTATTCCAAAGGATCCATAAGTAATTACTATAAAGAGTAAGATACAATATCATCAGTAGACATCCTATATCATCAGTAGTAACCCCTCAATCCTTTAATCGTAAAAGCTTACTCATAGTTGTGATATTAGAAGATCACTAACTAAATTAAAATCAACTTTTAGTAAACCCCAAAAATCAATTTAGAAAAACCTAGAAATTACTTCAAATAACTTCGCAATTAACTCCGAATCGGAAAGAAACCAACCTTTGATGAATTTGGAATTATACTTCAACTCGAGGTCGTATCCTGCAACATGCATGAAATAGTAAAAACCCTAAGATTTTTTTAATCAATTTAACGCAAAAAAATAAAATGAAACAAAATCAACTTTGCAGTTAGATCTTACCTTGAACCAACCGATTAAAGGGTTTTAAACGAAATCCTGAAAGATGAACGGATCGAGAAGAGTAAGGTAGATGAGAAATGGTTGAAGACGGAAGAAAGGGGCTGAGAATTTTTTTTTGTGTTCGATCCGAGAAAGGAAATAGGGAGAGGGAAAAGCAGTTTCAATTTTACCCCTGATGTGCTTTAAAATAACAAAAAAAACAGACAGGAGGAAAAAACTATAGAAGGATTAACTTGTCTTTTCCATATGAGGCGGGTAGGCGGGTAGGATAGGATAATTTCGAGTTTTATCCGTCACCCTACCCATTTGACGGCGGATAAAATAATATTTACCCGTCACCCTACCCGTCAACGCGGGTAGGATAGGATACGGTTAAAAAACTGGCGGATATGGTGACGGGTAAACATTATTTTATCCGCCGTCAAATGGGTAGGGTTCGAAGAAAGGTGAGTTTCAATTCCTCCTCGAATCTGAGTACTGGCGATTAAGGTGTTCGAATAGGTGAGTTTCAATTCCTCCCTGAATCTGTGTACCGGCGATAAAGGCGTTCGAAGAGATTAAATTCTAGCGTTTTTTCACTAGAACGAGTTGATTATCGACTTTTACACATTAAGTTTTGAATTCATGTAGTTTAGTGGCATGAGTTTGTTTCAATAACATAGGTAATATCTAAATTTATATCATCATCATCATCATTCCATCACACATAATAACACAATGCCTATAATGTCATCTTCATATGTTGTTCTTCAACAGGTCCGTCATGGTCTCATACGTAGCGTATTACCCAAACTTTCTTGCTCTGTATCGCAACTCACCGGACCCCCCGAAATCTATAAAAGCTTCAATCCACCATCACCACCACTACCACCACAATCATCGAGTGGAAACCCATTATTTGATTTTTTCTACCATGTAGTTCCTGAAATGGAATCTAAAAGGGTGACTAGAATATTAGAATTAGCTTGGGATTATGATTCATTGATAGCTCTGAAGTTGATATGCAATTTAAGGGGTGTTAGAGGGACTGGAAAATCAGATAAAACAAGTTTTTATGCTGCAGCATTATGGCTTCATAAGCATCACCCTAAAACCCTGGCTTGTAATGTCAAGGCATTTGCTGAATTTAGTTATTTCAAAGACCTGCCTGAGATTCTCCATCAGATGTTAGCAAAGGAATCTCGCAAGGAGGAGGAGCCGTTGCCGCTGCCCCCCAAATCACCGTTCAAAGTATACCCTATGAGCAGGGGTGAACAGATGGCTCACAGACGAGAAGTACCTGCAGATATAAGGATTCAGGATAGTATGAAAAGAGTTCAGAGAGTGAAAGAAATGGCGGGTAGAAAGAGAAAAGAAGCTAGGATCAGGAAAGCAGTAAGAGCAATTGAGATGTACAATGGGGATGCGAATTACAGATTCTTACACGACCGAATCTCTGACGTCTTCGCTGAGTGTTTAGTTTCTGATTTGCAAAACCTGAATTCTGGTAATATTCAGAACATTAGTTTTGCTTCAAAGTGGTGTCCATCTTTAGACTCATCTTATGATCAATCAACTCTTTTGTGTGAAAGTATTGCCAGAAGAATCTTCCCTCGTGAATCATTTCCAGAGTATGAAAAGATTGATGAAGCTCATTACACGTTTAGAATCCGTGATCGTCTAAGGAAACAGGTCCTTGTCCCTCTTCGTGGTGCATTAAAATTACCTGAAATTTACATGAGTTCAAACAACTGGGCGATGTTGCCTTACAACCAAGTTCCCTATGTTGCCTTGAAAAGGTACTGGAATACCTTCATAAAGCATGACAAAGTATAAGGTTCAAGTGCTATCGAGAGAGTGTATAATGAGAGATGAAGATTGCCGCAGAAACTTTACTACCTCACCAGATCTTGGCGGCTTCCAAATATGATCGTAACGCTGCAGAGCTTCAATGGAGAAGAATGGTGGAGAAATTGTTGAAAATCAGTAATCTAAAAGATTCTCTTGCAGTTTGCGACAGAGTTACAGGTAGACTAGCAATAGATGTCTCCGTCGCTCTTAGTTTGTTAGTATCAGAGATGAGTCAAGGACCTTGGAAAGGAAAACTTATGGAATTCTCTGAATTTCCTAATCTGCGAAAGATTGAAGGCGACAATTTGAGATTCAAGAAATATTTTATCAGAGAAGAAATGATGTTCCATATTACAACAGATTTCCTGAAGATTTTCGACAAAATATTGCAAGTGGCAGTTGATGAGAACTTGAAGGAAGATGAAATGATAAAGAGGCTTTATGTGTTCACTGATGGGAAGTTTATCCATGCTTCTGGTAAGGTCACCATATATGGTATGGAACCTTACGGTGAGGTAATGTATAAAGTTAACGGCGACTGGGAGACGGATTACCGGGAGATACATAAGAGGTTTCGAGAGAGTGGGTTCTCGAATGTGCCTGAGATTGTGTTTTGGAACTTGAGACATCCTGTAGCAACTGTAGTTAAGGGTGGATATAAGGGCGTGACACTAGTCAGTGGGATGTCTTACGGGTTGCTGAAGTTGTTTATAGAAGGGGATATCAATGATATAAATCCAGTGGCTAAAATGGAAACGTCAATCTTGGGAAAGGAATACGACAAACTAGTCGTAGTTGATTGAAAAGCTGGATTTTCTGGTATGCATGTTCCTATATTGTTATGGTCTATTGCTGATTTAAGTCCAAAAGGAAAAACATTAGAGATTCATTGATTATCTTTACTGTCTTCGGTTTCGTGAGTAAATCGTTTTTTAATTAGTTGAAACTTGAAACTGTTATGTGTCGAAGTTTCTTGTGCTAAAACTATTTTGCAAAAAGTGTTTGTTCTGTTCTCAGGCAGAACATGACATTCCTGTAGTCTTTTACCTACATGTTCTTGTTTTTATCCGTTTTCTTTGGTGGGTGGAACATTTACTCTATTTTATCAAGGCTGCTGTGGTGGATCATTTTGTTTGACCAAAATTAGAATCGGTATCACTCAGCCAGGCATTAGTTCCAATTTGCGTAAAATAATTGATGATAGCGCAACTGAAGTTGATTCTGCATCACCAGACTTCTGGGTTATGGTGGCAGCTCTGAAGGTGATGGTGAAGCACCTCTTGAGGAAGCTATACCAGATATGACATCTTCAACAGAATTCTACGTGAATTTGCAGAAGACCTACCAAGTCAAAGCGGAGGAAGATTTTCTTGCAGTTGAGAAGAAGGGTGAGAGATATTCTAAAAAGAGTTGGCAGAGATCCTGCATCCAATTCCAAAGGAAACATTAAAAAAAATCTGTACCCAACTACCGGACTTCACTGCATTGATGTTGCACTCATACCCTTGATTCCCTTGATATGCTTGACATTTCATTTGTAACTCAGGAACACAGATTTCGGTGGATAAAAATTATAGAGAGATTACTGTTGCTGCAAAGAAAAGAATAAGTCATATCCTGTCTAAGCAAAAGGTAGATCATTTTTTCTGAACCTCATTACCTGACATTATACGGGATACTGGATAACAAATTTGCATGATCCTGATTGACCTTTGGTTGTGCATGTATGATACTATGATGGCACTCTTCAATCAGATCGTTTGAATAACTATCAATAGTAAATATATTTTTCTTCTCTTAATTGGGAGTTTTAGCTTTACCCGAAGTTCTAGCTGTTTATGAACTGTATGTGTGCTCTAGATGCTTTGTGCTTTCTGATCTCACACTGGTTCAAATCCTCTGATATATTTTTCATAGCTTGAAACTGACACACCGAATGAGGTTGAAGCTGGAAGACATGAAGATGAGGCAAACGAAATGAAGTGTTGCGTGGAAGTTAATGGTTGTAATCTTTCAGCATGTAAAATAATTCCAATTGAGCAGGCAATTGACATAAAGAGTGTTGGTTGTAATTATTATGCTTTCTTTTTTACTCTGCCAGTCTTATCGGTATGCTGGTAAAAGCTAATGGCAACATTCTTTTCTTCAAAATTTTCAGGTTGATCTAAACTCGGCTGTGATACGTGTAGTTGAATGTGAAAAAAGGTCATACAGCCATGGCTGTTAGCATCCCGAGCTGGTATGCAGATATCGTCCTATTGAAGATGTTCAATTCTCCTACCTTGTCGGAGAAGTATTCGACTGATGAAGACTAGTTGGGTTCTACATTCTGCTCCGAGCTGTTGACCCGTTTGCTACTAACTACGACAGATTCCTGGTCTTTTTGATGGTGCTGTGGATGAGGATATATCTCGTCTGAAGACTATAGCTGTTGGCATACTAAGTGACTTGGGTTGCAATGGATCGATCTTGACTGACGACTTGATCAGTGAAATGCATCGATTTGGACCATTTGGTGGTGCAGAGCTCCATGCTGTAGCTGCCGTAATAGGAGGAATTGCTTCACAGGAAGTTATTAAGCTCATCACGAAGCAGAGGGGGGTGATCGGGATGTTCCAGCCACCTCAATTTCTTAAAAATTATTCGCGGGTGTTTGTTGAGATTGTTTTGGTCCACCGAGATTTTAAATCCCGTTTCTGTTTGCTTAAAAAGTTATGGGCCAGAAACTAAATTTCGTATGGGTAACGAGTATTCGGTTTCCGAGAAGAGCTTCTCCATGGCGGTCCGGTTACAATCTTTTTTGACCAATGACAATCCTTTTTCTTACGATTAAAAAATGTGAAAACTACTAGAAACCCCTTACTATATGGGTTCAATATATAGAAGCCCCACTAAATGGATCCTACACTATCAACTCCATACTTTCATAAAATGATATTACTAGGCCACGAAAATCAAATTATCTTTAGATCGGGCCCATAATTAATTATTCGAATTTTAATAATGACAACAATACCCTTTAGTATTTATACAAGAGAAATATATCGAGAAGATATTTCATTTCTTCATTCTATTTCTCTCTCTTCTCCATCTCTTTCTCTCTCGGCTTTAGCATTTGGATCTATGAAGATGAAGAAGACGAATCGATCCGGTAGTTTTTGCGGCTCGTCATCGGATAATCTTCAAATATGAGATGCAGAGACGATGAAAATTGTCATCAACAAGTAGATCTGAAGATTCGGCTCGTCATCGATAATCGGAAGATTCAAATCGATCTTTTGAGATTTTTATAAACATTTAGGAAGATCAAATCAACAAATATAAGGTATGATTCTAAATATAAGCTAATTGATTGATTTTAACCGAATAAATATCATCTGTTTTCATATATTTCAAAACTGATATCTTAGTTTTCTTTTCTTTGTTTGGTTTTCACTTGGATCGAAGAACAAAAACAACATAACTTCTTTGAAACAAACGATTTTCAAAAAATCTAGGTATGATTTTCTTCTTGTTGTTTCCGTTATTTTTACATTATCTTTTTGGATTTTAATGTATTTTAGTGTATTAATAGATTAGGTTTTTATGATTAGGATGTTGATTTGGAAGAAAATAAGGCTCGAGATTAAAAACGTTGTGAGATTTATGGAGGATATATTGAAGTTTCAGATTCAAGACGGGGATGATAGGTATAATTACTTACTTTTCTTTTAATTTTTAGTTTATTTTTTCAATTAAGTTTGTTGTATGTTAAGGACGTGGATCTTTTTTTTTTTGGTTTGATGTTCGGACTAATGAAGAAGTTGTTATTAAGCTAGTAATGGTGATTCGAACTAGCGGGATGTGTAAGCTGCTAGTTACACATCCCGGGATATAAAGTTTATGTTCCATATATTGTAGGTTCTTATGAAAAGGTATGTCATGCATATTGGAATGAACTAGCATATGGATGTCTAAGTGCTAGTTATTTGAACTAGCGGGATGTGTAATCTTTACTAGTTATGAAAAGGTATATCATGCATATATGTTGGCATATGGATGTCTAACTCGCTAGTTATATGAACTAGCGAGGATGTGTAACTTCTAGTTACACATCTGGGATATAAAGTTCTATATATTGCGGGTTCTTATAAAAGGTATATCATGCATATTGGAATGACTAAATAACATTGGTTGGAAGTTGATTTATGGCGACTTGTTCTCGGTAAAGGACCATCATTCGGTTTGGATGATGAACTAGTATTTATATGGATGTGTAACTAGTATTTATATGGATGTGTAACTAGCGAGTTACACATCCTGGGATATAAAGTTTATATTCTATATATGCGGTTCTTATGAAAAGGTATATCATGCATATTGAATGACTAGACAACATTGGTTGGCGATTTGCTTTATGGACAACTTGTTCTCGGTAAAGGATCATCATTCGGTTTGGATGATGATCTAGATAAAGAAATGAGTAAAAGCAGGTCACTTCTTTATCCTAAAACTCTCTCCCTCAACTCTTCCTTGAAAAGGAAAAAACTATTCAATGCACTCAAATTCTTTTTGAAGTTTTATTCACTTTTAGTTTTTGATTTTCATTTATACATGATGATTATTACATGAAATGGTGGTAGGAATTTATGTTGTTGTTTTAGGTTCGATTTGTTGTTTTTTACATTTCAATTTGATTTTACGGGGTTGATTAATGGTGGTGGTGATAATTTTGATGGGGAGTTTAAATAGTAAGTGTATAAAATTGAAGGAGAATATTAGAAGAAAGAGGATGAACCATGTTTAGTTTTTGTTTTGGTCTTTGGTGAGCAATTACAATGAATTTGATTAATATTTCATTGTGATTGAGTTTCTCAAAGAATGTGATTGCTACGTCAGTTTAGGTGATTATGTATCCATTTTATGTTAATTGTTGGCTTACACTCTTTTGGTTTTGTGTGGGTCAAAGGACAAGCATACGTATGTGTAACTATAGGTTACACAAGTTTTTTTTTTTTTTGAAGCATAGTTTACACAAGTTAATTTTGGCTTACGCTATTGGTTCCGGATGTGTAACTACGGGTTACACAAGTCCTTTTGTGTTTCTAACGCAAGTTACACAAGCATACACATGTGTAACTATAGGTTACACAAGTTCTTTGTGTTTCTAGCTGCAGTTACACAAGCCATATTGATGTGTAAGCTGCCGGGTTACACAAGCATATGCATGTGTAACTAAAGGTTACACAAGTCCTTTGTGTTTCTAACTCCGGTTACACAATCCATATGCACGTATACCTACTAAGAATCTGAAGCATTATTTACACAATATAAATATATGTGTAACTTTTATTTACACATACCGACTCGAATGTGTATTTTTTTACGAAACATTTAAATCACTCTCGAGACGATAGTAGGAATCTCTTTGTTCGACTATTTACTTGAAAATATTGCATTCTTTCCATTAATTTTGCATTCTTTTCATTCTGTTCGATTTTAGTTTGCTTATCTTGAGTCTTGGCCTACAAATATGTTGTTTGATAAAAGAATTTGTGGTGGTGTTGATGGTGGAGGTGCAAAGTGCAGGTTTTGGAAGAGGATAAAGAGGAAGTGGTGGTAGTGCATCAGGTTTGGAGGATAATTCGGATTTGGAGTTAGTGGTAGTGTTTTGGTATGAAGCAGAGAGGTTTTCTATGGATGCTGGACAATGTAAGTATAGTCAATTTTTTGTTTAACTTCCATTAAACTATGAACTGATCATTGCATAAAGTTTAAATTTTAAGCTTGTGAATATAAGAAAGGTTTTTGGTTTTAGTTTCAAATGATTTTTGGTAGATTTTGTATGAACATGTATGAACAATAGTAAGACACTAGCTTACCAATAGAACCAAGAACATTTATCAAAGCTTGGGGATATTCTTGCGGTTTATTCTTTGGATAGATAAGGATGTTTTCTAATGTCCGGTGAGAAGTGATGATTCTTAGCTTTTTTTAGTTGAAAATGTGTGCTTTATATGGATGTGTAACTAAGAGTTACACAAGTCGCATCTGTAACTCTCAATTACACATACTATATGCATGTGTAACTCCTATTTACACATGTTAAAATGAACAAACTTGCAAGTTGCAACCAAAAAATTCCACATGCTAGGTATCCAAGTCATATGCATGTGTATCGCCAATTACACATGATAGATGCATGTGTAACTCCAAGTTACACATGCTAAGATGGGTTATCATGTGTCTTTTCGTGATCTTTGTTCTATAATTTTGCCTTACAATTCTCCTATAATATTATTTTCTTTTGCTTTTTATTCATCCAACCTAATCCATGGATGTTTATTTCGTTGCGATATGCAAGCATTTTGAAATAGGAAGACAAGAAAGAAAGGCAAAACTTCTAGTATAGGTTTCAAAGTGGCTTATTTCTAGTGTTTTAACTTATTTATTGTGTTCGGTAGAACAACCGATTACTATAGTCAAAAACAGAGTTATTATTGTAAATTAATATTAATGGGATAGATGTATTTTTTGTATATTTTTTTTTTATTTGTGTAATGTTGACTACACATGCCATATGCATGTGTAACTTGTGGATACACTTGTCATATGTATGTGTAACTTCTTCTTACACATGTCATATGGATGTGTAACTTTAAGTTACACACTATTTAATACACAACATGAATGTGTAATTTTTATACATGTGTAACTTCCGGTTACACTTGCAATATCAATGGCGGAGGTGGTGGTGGCGGTGGTCGGTCGACGGTGGTGGTTATCGGCGGCGGTGGTTGGCGGTGGTGGTTGGTGGTGGTCGATGGCGGTTGTGGTCGGAGGTGGTTGCCGGCGGTGGTTGGTGGTGGCGATGGTGGTTGGTGGTGGTCGGAGGTGGTTTCGAGCGGTGGTGGTCGGAGGTGGGTTTCTTTGGCGGTGGTGGTCGAAGGTGGTTTTCGGCGGCGGTGGTCGGAGGTGGTTCCGGCGGTTGTGGTCGGAGGTGGTTGCCGGCGGTGGTGGTCGGAGGTGGTTGGCGGTGGCTGTGGTGGTCGGAGGTGGTTGGCGGTGGTTGGAACATCATCACATAATATTTTAATAATTTGGGGCCTAAATTTAAATTTTATTTAATTATGGGCTTGACCGCATAAGGGTATCAAGGTCTTTTAATAATTTGGGGCCTAGATTTAAACTTTTTTTAATTAAGGGTCTCACATTATGGGTTATCCAGTTGTTGGGCCTTAGCCTAATTTTCCCTTAAAAAATTAGATCAACAACGGGATTTCTGGTGCATTTTTTATTTTCAAAATCATCAACAAGCGCCAATAACTTTAAATGTAACATCAAACAGTCAAACTCCATGGTATCTTATAATTTTGTTGACCATTTATTTTTTTATACTCATAATTTTATAAACATAATTTGACTGACTACTCAATTATTTTGCTGATAGTATCTACTCTAATTTGCCTGCATTGCAAAAGCCCACAGCCGGCCGCGATGCTCGAAAAGACCAGGCATCTTAGATCATAATCTATAGGCTAATAATGACCAACTATGTCCCATTTTTTTTCTTCTCTTTGACTAGATCGCATAGTCCGCACGATTCGTATACAGAGACGGAAAAATTGACCAGTAAAACAGGAAAATTATCCGGTTGTTATTTCGTTGGAGCTTAGGTTATAAATTCTGGTGACGTACAATATTACAACAATAGAGCTTTAGATATAACCACATTCAGAAGTTATCCTTTGGCATCCGATGCATATTTGTACTTTATTCCATTGTCGTCAGTTTCAAAGTCGTGTCCGCCTTCGGTTTGTTGTCAGTATTTTAATATCTTTCTTCTTAATCCTTCATTATTTTAAAAAGAAAAATATTTGTCCAAAAGTCAAATTTTAAGGAGAATAACTATATAATCTTTTTTTATTTCAATGTTTGATTAAGGAGAATCAGCGCAGCGGTGAAGGTAGAAGATGTAGAGACAAGAAGGAGGATATCTTATTAAAGAGATTAGTAGTTGTAGTACATCGGTTTTTTTATATACATATAAAGGGGAAACTAGATGGACCGCACATCCATGGACCGTAGGCCCTGTAACACTATTCAGTTTTTATAATGTTTTTATTTTATTTCATTGATTAAGATTTCGAAATTTTGATATATTTTAGGTTTTTATTTATTTGTATTTACTGTTTACATTATGACAATTTTAGGTAGTTTTTAATGTTGAAAATTTTATCAAAACAAAATAGGTAAACAATTAAGGGTAGTCTAGTAAAAAAAAATTAATTGGGTAGAACAGTGGTCCCTAAACTACATTCAAACTCCTTCAAATGGGAGTTCGTTTGGCAATTATGGGATTCGAATCCCTACCTCCGCAGTGGGAGGGAGCATGAGAACCGAGCGCTTGATGAGTCTCTCCTCGTAAAATGTTATGGTTTCCTTAATATTCCGACAAAGTCAAATCGGACTAAAAAATAAGACGGAGGGAGTAGAAAAATGCAATTAAGCGTAATATGGAAACTCGGAAGTATTTATGCCCCCAAAAGTATTTATGCACTCTTTATGTTGAATTATTTCCTCCCTCTATATTATTTTCGTTAGTCTCAAAATAGTGTCCAATTACGTCTACGTAGCATTTTCTAAATAAACTCTTAAATATGTCCTTAATTTTTAATTATAAATTCATTTTTATCGAAACCCAATTTAAATCATAACGAATATCTACTTCAATATGACACAAATATGATTGATTCCTTTTCTCGTCTTCGTTTCTTTTAAATTTTCTTTATTCTTTGCTACAAAGTTAAATTCTTCAACATAAAGTTTATATTGAATATAAAAATCTACAGTGTAAAAATAGTTTATTTTCTGTAAAACTTTTCAAAAGTTTAAGATATCTTATTATTTTTCTTTGATATTGTCTGTACATAAATTTTTTTTACCAATTTATGTGACCTTTTTTTTTAATGAGAATCACACTTCAATTCAATGAAATCAAAACCGCAGTTACATGATCGCTTACAAAAATATCAAACACAATAAAAATACAATAAGAATCAGAAGATTTAAAACCCAAACATAGATGAAGATATTGATTGCAAGTACATCGCGAGGAGAACGAGTCATGAGCTGCCAAATTATCTAATTTTTGTATAAGTAGTCGTGATGAATAACGATATAATTTGGAATCAACTCCGACCACTGAAACTAATTGTCTTCTTCATGATTAAGAGATGCTTCAAAGAGAATTGAGGATTTATCTTGTAAATAAATATGGATGCCCTAAATCCTGCACTTTGAATAAAAAGCTAAAGTAATACTGGGAGTGAAGAAAGTCAAGAAATACCATCAAGATTTGATAGTTACGCTACGAGAGTGAAGATACGATCATCTTAAAACGAAGAAAAAGTCACTCAAATGGGAAAGAAATGTGGCGATAGACACTAAAAAAAAATCAATTATAAATCTAAAACTCAAATTACTAATACATATAAAGCTAAAACATCCTTGCTCAGATCTATCCCAAATGGACTAGATCTGGGCAAGTTGATTTTTTTGTTTTAAAGATAAAATAAAAGAGTTACAGACAAATAAGGTTCAGCGAAGGTGCCTCCCAAAATTAAGGACTTTGTCCTTTCCTCCGGCTCTAGCTAGCCTTTGGAAATCTGGAAAATTGCCATGTTTAATAATTTTGAAAAGGCGAGGGTACCCAAATATACCTCAAGCTAAAACTTTTCCTACCTATAAGTCTTTTCTCCGAAAGTGATTGTCTATGGACTGAGTCGAGACAATGCAACTAATCGGTTCACACTTCGTGTGATTGTCTATGGATACGAGATCGAGACAATACAACAATGAAGTATGTTTACTTGATACAAAGGTTCCGACTTAACCAAACACAATATGATTGCTTATCAAGTAAATAGGAATTAACGTTTGTTTGATTTACTTTAATTATAATAAAACAATTATAATGCGGAAAATAAAAGTAAATGACACAGCAAGATTTTGTTAACGAGGAAACCGCAAATGCAGAAAAACCCAGGGACCTTGTCCGAATTGAATACTCTCGGGATTAAGCCGCTACACAAAATTACACCTAACTTCAGTATAGTTGAGACCAAGTAACTAACCCTATAGTTCACTTAGTTCCGTCTGTATTCCCACGCCTCCGACTTGTGAATAAGTCGTACTTGGAACAATTCCTTTGGTTCGTATTCCAAAGGTAAGAAAGGAACAACAAATCTGTTTGGTATCAACTCTATTCAACCAAGTGATATGAGTCGGACAAAGGCTCTTCGTTTATCTTAACATAAACTCCTTCATCGGGTCCTTAGATCTATCTTATGTTCAATTACCCAAAGGTAATCGTTTTAAGATTAAGCCAATCAATACCTTTAATCACAAGGAAATGTATTGATGCCGATCTACTCAATTAATCAATCCAATCTACCACAAGGATAAACCGATTATTAATTGGATCCTCTTTAACCGAAACAAGTATTGTGCACACCAAAGATTATAAAACCCAAGTCAATTCTTCAATATCTTCTTTGTTTTCAAATCTTCTTAAATCTTCAATAAAAACCTGCACACAATCACTTGAATCTCCTGTGATCAATCACGCACAGAACGGAGTCTATTAACAATGGATTATCACAAGATCGTCTTTAGAACTAACAACAGTCTAAAGATCCCTGTCGAAACTCTGAACTAGTTTGAGTGAATCTTATATCAGAAGAGAAGATTCTCAAGAATAAAAAAACTAGGTGTAATCAGATTTCAACCATCGTTAGTCAATCAAATCAATCGAAAACAAAGATAAACCGCAATTATCTAGTTTCCCACCAACGGGTCGCGCTAGAGATTCTCAATCCCAAAAAAGACTTTAAAATGAGCGGCCGTAAGAGATTTCTCCTAATTAGGTTACTCTCCTCTCCGAATAGGCGGCTACACCAGTAACAACAACAAAAGAGTAAATCATGTTATTTACGAAGGATTAGTTTGCTAGAAAGGAAAACTTCATGTATTTATAGACAAGGAAGTTTGGACACCAAGGAATTTCCAAAACCGAAATTATTCTCAAGATAAATCATAAAAGTACAGATTCGGTTTTCATAATTCCTGGAAATGCTCTGTCCAAAAATAATGATCGAAATCTCTCGGAAAATCTAATTAGTAAATGCACATTACTAATTCTGTAATTTCCCTACAAAATAAAATTAATAACCTTAATTAAAAGATTCTTAACTTACTTATGTTTCGATCCTGAGATTCTCTTCCCTTAGCCGTTAAGGAATATCTTTGAACAATTATAGAAATAAACATTCACAAAGACGTGTTCAAAGTTTGTCGACATCTTAACTTTGTAAGTTCTCTTTCACACTTACAACCTTGAAACCGATTTGCCACGCTTCCAAACAAGTTTAGAATTGGTTCATCTGACTTTCAATAACTATGTGATTGATCAAACCAATATTCAATCACAATCATGGGTTTTACTGTTCTACCAAAACAAGTTTTTGGTTCTACCTCCATGTGAGTACCGTGCATAGTCGCACTAGCTTCCCAAAAGTTCGGTTGACTAGGTACTAGGATCGGTTCCCCACATATATATGGTATCTAACTTATATGTGTTGCACATGTCCATAGGATCGGTTCCCCTTTCCGATATAAACCTTGTTGCACCCCATACAAGGATCGGTTCCCTTTGATGTACTGCACCCCTTACTAGGATCCCTTTTCCTTACTAGGATCGGTTCCCTTTCCCTTACAAGGATCGGTTCCCTTTCCCTTACAAGGTCTGACATACAAAATGCGATCATACCACAGGTGATTACTTAAGATCGGTTTTACTAATAAAAGTTATACCAATACATAAGTCAGGCCTTTCAGAATAGTTCTACCAAGAACACAACACGTTGTGAGCGGTTATACTCTATCACACATATTGGTTGTTCATAATATATGCAATGAATAACAAAACCAATAACACTGGCAATTTCCTTTTCGGTTCACAAACAAGTTTATGAACTTACTTCCTTAGAACATATGTAAACATTGTTCCCTAGGATGAAATCCTCACCTCATACCCATACATAATCACAATAGCATTCAAATGATTATGGCGATGTCTTATCTACAAAGTTTAATGGTTAAGCTATAAACCTCGTATTGTATTCCTTAATACTTTGTCTATCTAGAGTTCAAATATGCTTCGCAGTTATGTTTTCAATATGCACGACTTGAAAGATACGTTAGGGAATGAAACACTTCAAGTCAAATATCACTAACCTCAAGTGGAAGGATGATGTTTGTCGTTGTAGCTCCTTTCTTCTTCACATCTTCAAGTCTTCGCAATACTTGTAATGTCTCATATCCTAATACTTTCAAGCTAACCTATACGAATTTTAACTCTAGTACATAATCAAGCGACTCTTAACATGAGTTTTGATTCACTAAAATATGACAACCAAACATGACATACCAACGCTTGGTGGGTTCAACCGAGCCATTCTCTAACAGATTTTACAAAGTACTTTGTCAAAAGTTTTAAGACATAAAATAATATGATCCACTCTGTCATTTGACCTCCAACTCGTTTTTCTTATTCCGCCTCGCAGAGCTTTGATGGTTTTGATTGCATATCCCAAAATGTTTAGAGATATATAGTGAAGTTGAGAAGCTCAACCTAGAGTGTTTTGAGCGGCTAGGCATTTTCCATCTTGAACATCTAGAGCAAGTTGAGGGGCTAGATTTTTGTTCCTTTTTGTTTTTGTTATTTTTTTTATTTTTAATGAGAAGGACAAAAGGAGAGAAGTGGCTTTTAACAGTTGATTTATGTGATTTCGTAAGGATTTTTTAGCTTTTAGTTTAGGCAAAAAAAATGATATTAATTAATGGTGTGTTTGGTTACAAAAATCATATTTTCGAGGGATAAGAGAATCATCAAGTGGCCTGATGATTCTCATGCTCCCTCTCTTGGAGGAGGTAAGGGTTCGAACCCTGGACCTTGTAATTGCTAGTAGTATTTAGGGACCACAACTAACCACTGTATTGACCCATCAAAAAAATCGGAGGGATATATAATTCCATGGGATTATAGATACCAGGAATCATGCAAAATTCTCGGATGTTTGGTAACTAAGAAAAAAATCCTAGAATTCTTATCATTTCCTTATATTAAATCCCATATACTGTTTGGAGGCTATTTAGTGGGAGAAAATATGGCTTTTATAGTAAAAATATAGTGGGTCCATAAATCGCTCCTAAGTTTCTCATCAAATCTGGGGGGGGGTATTCAAAATTGGGGATTTGGTGGAATTATAAACCCAGGGGGAAACGTTAATTCAAAGGGATTTGTGCAATCAAACGTGCCAAGAGAATCATTATTCCACCAAATCCCATGGAGCTATAAATTTCATCTTTGAAATTTTATATCCAGACTCACCTTAAGAGAATAAGAGTAGATGAGGGAAATCCTACAATCTCGTTCTCCTCAATATCTTGTTTTCGTCAATGCAGACAAAAACAATGGAACAACAAGGGAAATACGTAATGGAAAATAAAAATATGGACATACAAAACTTTAACTAAAGTTGAAAATTATATCAGGTTAAAGTTTGAAAATTATATCATGTTAAATGACCTCAGAATCTCTGATCACTTAATAAGTAAATAAGTAATGTCTAAATAAACCACAGTGGTTTCAAATCATGTAAAAACCGCCCATAAACATAGAGGATGGGTCCTGTTTGCTGAAAAAAATTAGGGGGTCCTATAAATGGGTTTTAATGCGAGTGCGCGGTTTATATGGAGTTCAAAATCACAGTTCGGGAAGAATTTTTGTTAAAAGAAAATGAAAATACAATGGCAAATTGTTTTCTTTCTTTTTTCTTTTTGCAGCTTCATCTAAAAAGCGTTGTCTTCATATAATAATATATAAAATAGATACAACATATTGGCCTAAGTTTTACGAGCACATCTGGCTAGCTTGATAATCCAAACTCTTGATTAAACCTGCAACCTCTAACATTATGTCTAATCTTGGCTTTGTCCAAAGACAAGATCGGAAAAAAAATATAAATTCAAACGTTTGCCAGTAAGAGCAAAAAAATGTGAACATTATTTAAATACCCCTCAAATCCACCTTTTGAAGTATGCAGTTATTCTACTTAAAATATACGCCTCACTGGAAGCAACTAGCACAAGTTGCTTCAAAAAATGAAAGCAACTAGCATAAGGACGATTTTTATGGGCATGACAAAGCCCCACTTTTGCCACTTAGCCAGGCTAGGTCAAGTTTCTACCGAACGGTGTAGTTTAGACCGTTAGCAACCGAGCCTCGATAGCTCGGTGGAAACAAGACCGTCCATTAGATCAAATTCAAGGGACATAAATTCACCCGTCTATAAACACACAATTCTAATTTCATTTCAACTCACAATTTCTTCCTATTTTCTTAGATTTTCCAATTTCTCAAAATATTAACATGGCTCAGTTCATAGAAGAGCAACATGCTGCCGAAAATCAAAGAGTTGAACATCGAGCTAATGTGCAAAATGAAATAAGAAGAGCAAGAAGTGCAAGAGCTACACATCAGCGCAAACTCTGTACGTTTGAAGATTAATGCATTTGCAGGAATTATGTTTTTTTCACTATTCATCCAATTGTTGATGGCGCATTACATGCCATTCCGTTTTGGGGACGTTCATCGAAATTTGAAGAAGAAACAACGAATATCAACAAATCGTGATTCGATGGTGTTGAGTGATCGGTTTTCCATAATATCTAAGAATGTTAACAAGTATATTGCTATGATAAGGGAAGCGACTCGAAACATGAGAAGTGGTGAAACCCTGCAGGAAATTGATTAAAGGTGTCGTGCAGAGTCGCTCTCGTGACAACGAAAAGGAGTTCCAATATGGAAGTTGTTATGAAATATTAAAAATGTTTTCCAAATTTAATCTAATTTATATGTTTTAAGTTCTTAATTTTAAATTAAATTGGAAAACTATAAAAGAAGATTATTATTTATCAAACAAAAATGCAATTACATTAACGATTCAAACCAAAATTCAAATGAACGATTAACATTTATCTATCAAACTAACGATTTCCAAATATATATTCCCCTAAGCCTATTTGATCCTCCGAAAACTCACTATTTTGAGTCTGAGATGTGGTTGAATAACAGCAGGCATTTCATAACTTTGGTATGGTACCGGAGATGGTTGAATTAGAGGTGCTTGAAATCGGTGAAATGCTTTAAGTACTTGTTGGGGTATAAATTACGGATTGCCTAAATGCATCCATATTTACGCCACCACCAGGTTTAAGTACAGGAACTTGGGGCATTAAACCAATAGGAGACTGGAACTGAATATCCGTCATCTCCATGCCTGTTGCCGTTGTTGCTCCTGCTGCTGTTGGTAGCTGAGTCTCTTCCACCATAGTTGGAGTAGAATGTAGACTTGTAAAACCTTGACGACTTCCACGACTTCTTACACTTCTATCACCGGCATTTGAGAACTTGACCCTAAGGGAGTCTCAGACATTTCATAACTCAAATTCTCCCTCTGTATCCGCATCTGTCTCAAGTAAAAACTCTGGAATTCGTTGAAAAGAAACTTTAAATTATTCAACTGGTTCTGATACTCTTTTGGTGATGCCACCACACCATAATATGGATAGCTCTGTTGTAGACCTTCATTACTAAGTGGAACTGTAACAATATCTTCATCGAGTGATAAAGTCTGGACTTCTCAAGATATTGGAGGCATATTTGACGACCCCATTTGGCTGTTAGGATTCGTATATGCTTCCCCCATCGGTGGAGGAGGTTGGGATGAAAGATCTGTAAGTGGCAAATTGCCAATTGCTGGAAAGTCAACACTACCTAAGTTTGTGGATGAACAATAATATTTAGCTTGCATACTTTTTGAAACCAACTATAGTAATCAAAGTCATCATCTGGGATTCGGATCAAATCTTCAGCTTCTTCCCAAGGTTGTCGATTATTTATCAACGTGAACCAATCATTCTATGATATTATTGAAGTTGGAAATGGGTTGATTGCTTTTATCATTCTGCCTTTAGCTAAAACATATGTAGATTGGTCAAATTAATGATGGTCAAAATTCCGTTGTTGTTCAGAGGATGCAACAATTATGCAGAACTAATGTCAACATTAGGTCAATACCGTATACTTCTATTGACGAGTACCATGAACCAATTGTACAAGCCATGCTACAGTTAATCCTTAAGCGACTTGTGTTTTACGGTCCTATTACGGTCCTATTACGGTCCTGAAAGCAACTATCTCAAGTTGGCTCCAAAATTGGAACCACTTTTTCAAGTTGACTCCAAAAAATTTTATTTTTTACTCCTCGGGGATATTTGTGTGAGGTCTGCCAAAATGGAAGGTATTTATAACATTCCCACCAAAAAAAACGTATTGGATACCAGAAGTAGAAGTTTCGACTTCACAAAAAATTAACAATTTTACTTCTAAAAAATAATCTGAAATTGCATACCCAAACTAACTTTTGATTGTTTTTACACTCAGAAATCAAACATCAAACTTCTAGAATTCCACCCAAACATGCTATTAGTTCCGCCTGCAATATGAACAGACAGAGAGGGCATTTTTTTATAGATAATAACAATGGAACCCAAATTTGATTATGTCTTAATCAAGACATTTGACAGCTCTGCTAATTATACTCAATCAGGGGATGAATTTCTGATAAACCATGGAAGACATTGTCATTTGTCAAAGGTCTTGCAAAACTTAAAAGCAAAAGAAACCAGAACAAATTAAAAAAAAAAACGTTAGTCATGGTATCTTATCACAAGTAAAAGGATATTATACTCCATTTTTATTATCTCAGGCTCCTAGTTTAATTGTTTAAAGGTTAAACTATTTTCAACAATGTACTGTGTTTAGATGTTGTAGTTCTAACCATGTTTCGGTTGGTCAATCTTAAGTGACCAAGGTCTGTGGCGATGCCTACTTAACTAAAGGATCGGAGACATGTCCGGCAGGGACCAATTTGCTTGAAAACATTTGTTTTTGCCTTAGGTGAAGGAGAAATTTATAATTTAGCACCCCAAAACTTTAAATTATCATTATTTAGTACGTGTCGAGGGGAGGGAATAATCGGAAACAACGATGATACACACACCGAAGCAATCTCCCGTGATCTGCACCGCGGAGAAATCTAAGGGCCATTAGGACAGCCCCGCTGGAGAATTACAGGGATGGAGTTAAGGGTGGGGTCCACTACGGGATTATCTCCCGATACACCAATCATTTCTGAATCGCAAAAAAGTACGACTTGGCCAAGCTATCATGGAGCTCCCAGAGTACATATATATATAGAAATAATAAAAAAAAAAACATGATTTCAATTCTTGACCGAAAATATGGTCCGGTCAAGCTAGATCTATATAAAAAAAACATTTTTATGGGTTTTTGTGTTAATTTAAAAATCAACACAGATACAATGGGTTTAAGAAACTCCTATAAATAGCTGATGATTTAGCTCTTGGTGTACCAAAGAAAAAACATAGAATAAGCAAAGAAAACAGCACAAGATACTTATCGCATAGATCGATTGGCAAAAGAAATGGCTTTTATGGTTATGAAATCTGCAAGCTTCTTAGCTCTGGTCGTCTTTGTTTTTGCGGTTATCAGCACCACCACTACCCCTGGTAATTAATTTGTCATTACTTAAAATCTTCTCAAATGTTTATGTACAACTACATAGGTTATAACGTAATGATTGTTTGGAACTGTTAATATTCAGTGGAAGGGCTATGTGAAAGGGCAAGCCAGACATGGTCGGGATCATGCAGAAACACTGGAGGATGCAACAACCAGTGCAAGAGTTGGGAGAAAGCAAGGAACGGAGCTTGTCATACAAGAAATGGCAAGAAAATGTGTTTCTGCTACTTTAATACGTGCAGCGCAGCTAGACTATGTGAAAGAGCTAGCCAAACTTGGTCAGGAAGTTGCAGAAACACTCAAGGTTGTGATAGACAGTGCAAGAACTGGGAAGATGCTGCCCATGGTGCTTGCCACACTCGTAATGGCAAGAAGATGTGTTTTTGCTATTTTGGCCGCAATTGCTGATCATCATCATCTGATATGATTACCCAAATTATATTTCTAATTAAGAAATTCGTGTTGAAATCATAAAATATGAGAGTCAGAAAAATAATAAAATAATCATAAAATAAATTAATAAGCATCACATGGAGTCATCTGCTCATGGGTATGCCGAGTGTGTAACACTAAGAAGCTCATGAATATGCACTACATCACGTATTGTGTATGCTTTTGTGTGTGGTTGTATTTGTATTTGTGTGAGTTTCTACCAAGTAACTGTAATCGTACATTTATTATGAATAAATCATTAGTGGCTTGATCCATGCGTTTTATTATCCATTTGATATCGAATTAGCCAATAAGGCAAATAATTACCCTAAATTGATTGGGGCCAGAAATATTAATTGGGGGCCTTGATATTTTATTTGCACCCCAAATTTTTGAGGGGCGTATTAAACCGATTGTGAAAATACTATTTTACCCTTCACTAAAAATAAATCTTAAAAACCTATTAACCCTTAATCCTAAGCCCCAATTCCAGGGACGGAGCCAGAAATTTTGGTTAGGGGGGACAAATTTGTATACTGACAGTGATATTTAAATCCAGTTAGACGGCCGAAGGCCGCAATTTTTTTTCACCTTTCTTTAGCTACATTTTGGGTTTTGAACACATTGAAATACTTGTTAAATTCTAACATGTTTTGCATTTAGAACCGTGTATATATATACGAATTTGCAGAAACTCCATGAACACACAGTATAACAAACATGCTATCGAAGGGTTCACTTATTTTTTCTTTTTCTAAATTAGTTCTGATGCTGGAAATTGCTAGTACATGGAGCTTTTTAACCATTTAATTCTCTTCTTTCTTTCCTAGAGAGAAAAGCTACCAGAAATTAAGCGAAGGATACATGATCGTATTTGATTTGACCAATTTTTTGTTATTGCCCCATGAATTTTTTCCCATGTGTACTAAAATTAGCTGACTACTAAATCTATCTAGTTAAAAACACAAAATCCAGTGGGGACTACTGTCCCCATTAGACCCTTAACAGCTCCGTGCATGCCCAATTCATTTCTAATTTTAAACAAAAAGATCAATCCTCCCCTCTCGACTCTTCTCTTCTCCTCCATTAACGACTCCAAAAAAAAAAAAAAAAATTCACCAGAAAAATTTCAGTTACAGTAAAAGGGTCGTCAATTCGACAAGCCTAAACCCTAACGATTTTTCATATGCATGTAGAGACCATAAAAAATCGTTAGGGTATATGATGATCAATATAACGACCTATTTCTGGTTTTCATATTTTTACCCTAGATTAGAGTCGTTAACATAATATAGAAACCTATGACGATCCTCTATGGACGACCCTTTTTTAAACGTCAACGACCCCAGGTGAAAAACAAGCAACCTCTCTGTCCCAAAAATTTTCAGAGTCGTCTTGGTATAGACACACAAAATAACGACTCTTTGTGACCCAAGTTAAGAGTCGTCAGGGTATATCATATTACCCTGACGATTTTTCATAACCTGGAAAAGTTGCAGGTTTGAGTCGTCAGGGTATATCATATTACCCTGACGATTTTTCATAACTTTGGAAAAGTTGCAGGTTTGAGTCGTCATTTTTGGTGTCAATACATTGACGACTTTTATAGAGTCGTTGGGGTATACATCCCTCGACATTGACGACTCTTTCTCTGTGTTGTGACATATATCCAATCCATGGGAGAATTTAAGATAATCTTACCATAAACACAATCATCTTTGTTACTTGAACCTTCTCCAACATCATTTCCCCTACTTGAATTACTCATTTCTAAAAACCTCAAGTTTTCCTCTAAAACCTCCTCTTCTTCTTCTCAACTCACACACAAAAACAAAAAAAAAAAAAAAAAAACTAAAATCTGATTTTAATCTAACATAATCTAACCACACTAATTAAAGTAACTTTATTAAATTTTAATACTAATCATTCGGGGGCAGTTTAGGTATTTAGAAAATATTTTTATAAGGGGTGACCCAAATTAGGTTTGGGTGACCTTTTTTGTCCTCTAGTGCAAGGCCCCCAATTAAAATGTTTGGCCCCCAATCAAATTAGGATAATTACCTGTTTCCCACTTGCGTTTTTGTTTCCTTCGTAATTTGAAGCCTATGGTTTTTATTCGAAGTATGTTAAAAAAAAAATAAAAATAAAAAAAACAATATAACAAAACCCCTTAGTCAATTATATGAATCCGAGAATTTGAAATTTCATGGGATAATAAATTCCCCATAAATGGTGAATTCTACAAACGAACCCGCCATTAATTACGTATATTTTAGGCTTGTATATATGATTTGGAAAATTGGGTTAATTGTCCAAATATTCTTAAAACATGGTTCAAATGGTCGAGTAATGTGGCAAGATATTTCTGTCTGAGAGGCTATCTTGGGAAAGGTGGATGTTTATGATTTTTTGGGCTGCAAGATGAGGGAGATTGTTTATTTTTTCTTGTATCCAATTATGAGAGATTGGATCAATGATGTCAGTTACTGTCTTGATGGGGTAATATTGCGCTGGGTCTAGGTTTGGAAATTGTGGAATCCAATTAGCTTCGATGGGGGTTGTTAGACCGTTTCCAATATGATGGAATATAAATTGCAGCATGTTGGGGACGAGCGATGCCAATTGCCTCCATTGAGCATTGGAGGAAGACGATATTATATGAATGCCCTGTAGGATTTGTTACTGCCTGAGATATTTTTTATTGCAAAGACTTCCCCTTATTGATTCAGGTTGATCATGCAAGCTCCATATTATTTTCAATGAGAAGAGCCTTGTTATGTTCACTGCTTTTCCTAATGCCCAATCCTCCTTCGGATATTTGTTAGGGTACTTCATCCCAGCCAATCGAATGAAGCTTTTTAACTATCGAGTCATGTCCCCGGCAGAAATTCCTAGTAATCCGACATTTTTGTTTATGTATTTTGACCGGGAGATTTGTATTTGCGTAAGGTGCTTTGAAGTAGGTGTTACAGAGGTTTTAATGAGTACCGATCTTCCTGCTTGAGTTAGACACTTTGTCATCCATATTTTTTCTTTCTGTGCTAGCCTTTGAAAGAGAGGTGAAAAAATATGGTTAGACACTCTCCTTTGTTTGAGTTGGACTCCAAGATAAATATGAGGGTTTTATGTGGCCGACGTGTCAAAGAATTGTTGCATATTATTCACCTTGAGCGGGTCCAACCTTGGATGATGAATAATTACGGATTTGGAAGTATTAATTACCTTGCCAGCTAAAGAACCATAAGATTGAACTAACGTCTTGAGGTGAACGTTACTTTTGGCAGAAGCTTTATAAGTGATTAGAAGGTCGTTAGTATACATTAAGTAAATAATGGGTGGTGTTTTTTTTATATGTGAAGCCCTCCTATTTGCTTTTGGTTTTGAAAGTTTCCTAGATTTGTAGATAGGACTTCCACACACATTATGAAAATATAAGAGGATTGCGGGTCTCCTTGTCTAATACCTCTTGTTGGGATTGAAAAGGAGAGAGTACCAAGTACACCACCAGCTTTTTCGTTCGGCAACTTGTATGGACAAAACCTAATACGACTCAAGTATACCAACTTAATGATCCTTGGAAATATGCATATACAGTTTATATCTTCATTTCTTCACAATCAGAAAGCATAAACAATAGAGTAGCATGAACCTGATTGTTTAGAAGAGTACGTGGACAATCTCAAAAATCAATATCCAAGATCAATCTAGTTTTATCTAAATAATTGAATCTGAAATCTGCCAAGTATGAAACTTGTTATCTATCTTTCACGATATGAATTCTACAAGAACGAGTCTCGCAATCGATCACAATTTATATGGACTTATCAACTAGAATGGATTACATGCTACTTATGATATTCTTATTATAAAAATAAAACAAATAATGCGGAAAAGGAAATCACATAAGACACTAGAAGTTTTGCTAATCAGGAAAACTGCACATGCAGTAAAAACCTTGAGACCTCGTCCAAATTTGAAAACCGAACTGTATTAAGTCGCTAAAGACACTATCCTACTGTCATACTTTGTACTGAAATGTAGTTGATAAAGAATTTACCCTTCAAGCAATTCAGCTATAGTCTTGCTCCTTACTTCTCTTGAACCTCGCAAGGTTCCATGCAATTGATTCCCTTAGTTGACGTCCTTTACAGCTTAAGAGATTCTTCAGCCTAAGTGAAAACTTTTACTACCAATTTGCCTCTAACAGATATTTCCTGTAAATCAGATAGATCAAGGCTAGGATTTTTTTTTTTTTTTTTTTTTGTTTGTTTGTGTAATAGACAAAGATAGCAAACCTCACTAATCAGGAACACTTAAATTCAGGTAGCTAAGAATCCTGGATTATTAACCACCTCAAGAATAACCTTAAAATAATAGTTTTTTAGATATCTTATCTTGAGAAATCACAAAGTCTGAGACGAAGAGAACTTTGCGAATTCTATTTATCTCGTCTTTGAAAATGATTATTAAAACATCGATAATATAATTAACAAGAACATGATACATAGACTATCAAGGTAAAGATAGTCGGACTAAGCTTTCACGAAACCGTAAGTGAAGTCTTTAAGTAGTAAACCTAATTATTTTTCACAGAGAAAACATAAGTTCATAGAGGATGACTCTAGCAAACAACTAGGACACAAAAGTGTCACGGATTGAATTATTTTCAAGATTGAGGGTTGCTTAGAATTCAAGCTAAAATAACTTGAGATTCAAGCAAACACTTTCTCTATTTAGATGAAACTCTTGTTAGGAGTCCATATAAGCATGTGAGAAAAATATTTTGAAATCACATAAAATAATATACATTATGTTAGGATATCGGAACCAGTGTATAATGATAGTTGTCGGAAAATATGCCTTTCGAACTTCAAAGTAACATCGTGTTCATTTAAATACTTACGATTTAAATCATGATTCCCATTACAAAGTTTTTTTGTGATCAATTGTGTCTTAGAGGTATTTACGAGAAAGCAACACCAAACATGTTTATAAAAATAGTGTATAAGTATATGTATGTTTCGTACTGGGTAGGTATCCGAAACGGTATGCTTACATATGACCAGTTCGTGAATTCAGGGACCAATAATATGCGTATTAGGTATGCGTACATCTTGGTTGTTCACGAACTCAGATCAATATAGTACGCGTATTAGGTATGTGTATTATCCCCATTGACGAATCGTCCCGGCTACGATGTGGTCGGGCCACATACATTTTGTATGTGGCCCCTCTTTATTTTTTGACACATACCTAACTAAAATACCTGCCCTCCCCCTCAACCGCTTCATTTTTTGAGAAAAAATAGGAAGTTAAAATAATAAAAAAGATAAACAGTTGTGTAATAAAATTGGTTTTAAAATTTTTTCTTACTTTATATGACGTGTCAGCATTTGAAGAGTTGCCACATACTTCAAGTATGTGGCCCGATCACATCGTAGCTGCACCGTTCATAATAGGTACGTGCACCTATCCCAAGTCCAGATTTCGATGTTTTGAATTATTCCTGAATGCTATGGATATAAATTATCATTGCTTGGATAATTTTTAAATGATCCATATGGCAGAAGCACTGTTCTTTGGTAATATATTCGAAATAAGATTGTTGAGGACCTATGAACATCCATTGCTTGAATCATATTTTGAGATATTTAACAAGACAAGCTTGACTCGAAATTTATTCCTTGCAATATTTAAATCTACTAGAAGTCATACGACATAGTGTCATATATTATTGCAGAATCACAAGAGTCTAAGACGAAGAACTATTGTGATTACTTTATATCTTACCTATCAGAGATAAATCTCGAGTAAATCTTAGAAGATAAAACTCAATAGATAGAAAAAGTAAGATCAAAATACGCAACTACGAGAGAAGATAGTTGGATATGGCTTCTGAGAAACCCAAATGAAGTCTTCAAGTCGTTAACCTAATAATGGTTTTGGAAAACCCTAGGTTAATGGAGAATCGACTCTAGTTTGCAACTAGGACACACGAAAGTGTCGGGATTATGTTTCCCAGATGCTAGAGTTCTCCCTTATATAGTCTTTCGACTCATGGTTGCTTATAATCAAAGATAAGATAACTTAGTAACAAAGCAATTGATATTCATCGTTAGATGAACTCCGATTTAAGATTCAAGCTAAATGCTTTTGGAAATTAAGCAATCAATCTCCACCGTTAGATGGTATTAGTTTGATACACACAAACGAAATATACCTATATTTAGATATGGATGAACCGTTCCTAAACGTGTATAACCGTTGGCTCAATAATAGTTTACCGAAGTTAGCCACATGAGCACTTATAGTTTAGCCATCTTCATCTAACACTTGTAGGTCAAATATGATGATCAATCAATCATGATAGATAATCAAATGAATCTAAATGTGTTGTAAGAGAGTTGTTCAAATGTTCATCATCTCATAGAAATATATATGAACCATTTGAAACATATTCGATTTGGTTTGTAATTGTACAAACTACTTATACAAGAACCAATTCATGAACATAATGCTACGGTTTGCAAAAAAAGTTCGCATACCTTATTTCATTAAGGGACTTTAGTTCACAAATGAACCCTGAGTTCATGAGTATGAAATTCATACTTTACGATTTTAGAACCTAACCACTGTGTTCGCAAACAGAGTACGCGAACCACAGTTAGGACTTTGGCCTAGTCATGCCGTTCATAAACAGAGTAAGCGAACCACGAGTTCGGACTTAGCCTTTGTTAGAGCCTTTGCTCGGTTGAACCCACTAGCGTTGGTATATGTCAAGTTAGTTGTCAATTTTAGTTGCCAAAATACATTCTTGATTTAGTATACTATATATAGTTTCGGACTAGATTAGGTCTAAGAAGAGTTATTCTTAAAGGATGAAGATTGAGATTACAAGAAGACATCAACAAGGACTTCATCAACAAATGTATGAGTTAATTGATTTCATTTGGATTCTTGTTCAATTCTACCTTTCTAATCTATCAAACAAATGCTCACTCTATGGAACAATTCCTATGACGATAAATGTACATTTATGTATATATACTTGAGGTTATTTGAGCCACAACTTTTGTACAATAACCTTTATCCTTGGAAAGGTTCTCATGTTATAGTGAATGAGCTTACGAATTCAATGAGCCAATAATCACTCAATTCCGAGTTATAACGACAGTTATGAGTGATTTATTAAAGGTTCGTTAGTAGGAAACAATCCATGGGCTGCTTGTAACGTTTCACGGACTTGGGCCCAATTACGTGACTAAAAGGCATTTGTGGTCAAATTGGTGATGTTTCCTTATCTAGGCAAGATGGCTATTAATCCAAACATATTTGATTACCTTATTAAAGTGTTTGTGATAACTTTTAATTCCTGCCTAAGTTAAAATGTGATTTATTCACATAAATACAATGTTTGCTAATTAATTATTTATTTAATTTTTTATGCAAAATATATTTATAACTTAGGAAAGACTCCCAAAATTAGGAGAGTCTTGAAAAAAAAATAGCCTAAACCCTAGCGTAGATTGCAAGCTAACCTATTCACTATAAATATTGAGTTCGTGAATGCTACATGTTTTCATCCCCTTTGGAAAATTGGTGTAAGCTTCGTAAGGTTGTTTTACATGTCTTCTGTTCTTCGTGAACAAGAGTGAGATAAAAGTCTTTGTATTGGGGATCACAAAGCCGAGTTGGATTAATCTTCGTGATTGATTATACAACTTGTAATCTAGGTTTTTCACCTCTTGTCTATTCTAAGGTTTTCTCTTCTGATATAAAACCATTCAAGAGTTCTAAGGTTTTCTCTTCTGATATAAAATCATTCAAGAGTTGTTGATCATAAACCCTAGGTTTTGATAGATTCCAGTTTCCGATCGTATACCAACACTTGTTAGTCGAAATCGGAAGCTAGAAAGAAAACTTCGATTAAGGCATCTCGTAAAAATCCTTTTGAAGTTTTAAACAAGATATCTCTAGATTTATTCTAGTTATTCTTGTTGTAGAATAATTAGGTTTATCTTCCTTTATTGAAGAGTATAATAATCCCTAATCTACAAGTTTGTTTTGATATTACTTTCACCTAGCTAGTAATTGTTTTTATCAAAATAAACACAAGATTTCCAAAACCTTGATTCACATCTAAAGGGAAATCAAACCGGTGTTTTGTGCAAACAAAATATCGAATCGTATCAATCGTGTTGTTGTATCTTCTAAAGAGAGCCTTGGGTTCTGCTAGAAGATTAACGAGAAGAATTCCTAAAGACAATCGGTTTTGTGCTAGGAGTTCTATTTGTGTTGAAGAAGTTATTACATCTAGTCCGAATAGGTAGTAGGAAATTGGTGTAACAGCTTATAATCAGTGTGTGTTTATTCTGGACTAGGTCCCGGGATTTTTCTGCATTTGCGGTTTCCTCGTTAACAAAATTTCTGGTGTTTGTGTTATTTATTTTCCGTATTATATTTTATTTATATAATTGAAATAATACAGGTTGTACGTTAATCAATCATAGTTGTTAAATCCGACCTTGTTTGTTGTTAAACACGATCTTGAACAATTGATTTGTTATTTTCACATTGTTAGACCGGTCCAGGACTAACCCTGTTTCAAGTAGACCTTTGTGTTGAAATATTCCTTTAGTGATTGTTGCTTAAAGAGGTTTATACGGTGGATATTGAATAGGTTGTGATTAACACAAAAGATTTTGGTTCAATAGTTTCACACTAAAATCAAGCTTACGAGCTTATTTCGTTTAACTCGATTGTGTTGAAATAGAGATATTACTCCTTGATATACTTTTCTATAAGATTGAGTCTGATTGTATATTTGATTCTCTTGAAAGTATATTGTAGTAATTCCTCTCAGATTGCCAAACGAAATATTGGGTGTGGTTGTTAGACCCCGCTTTTTGAGGACTTGTCTAGCCATTCGCAACATGAGTACGCGAACTACGATTCGGACCTTTCACAGGTAAACTCGTTCGCAAACATAGTTCGCAAACAAGAGTTCCGGACCTGAACTAGAGCTTCAAAGTTCACATACCAGAGTATACACCTTTGTGATATATCCAGACATTGGTAGTAGTTATAAACTCTCATTTAATCATTAAACATCATTATAAGACAATAATGGTAATCTTACACATACCACTAGCTTCAAGTAATTTTCAAGTGATTAATCGATCAATACGAAACTTCCCGATTAACATCAAATGATTGTCTCACACAGATCATGTAAGATGTTCAAGGTAATTTTCACATGACTATCTTGACTTAATATTTAGTTTCCAACAAATAAATTGTCTCCAACTAAACTCGTCAAGTAGATGATGAAGTTTAAGCTAAAGTTAAAAGATTCCAACAAGTATTTCGATAAATATATAAACGAGATAAACTCGGCTCGAAATTTCAAATGTGGTATAGTGTAAAAATATATATAGCTATACGACTTAGTCTCCTTTAGAAGATAGAATAGACTTCTAAGTGATAGATAAGTTTTAGTTTCCACATACCTTTTGTTGATGAAGTTCCTCCAAACTCTTCATTAGATCTTCTTCTTCAATTGGTGAACGTCGTGAAGTCTAAAGCTCAACTACCCACTTCTATCCTAATATGAGACATAGCTATAAGTAGACTAGAAATCAAGTATATAGTTTTGATCAACTAAACTTGACAAACAAGCTTGAGATAGCTTGCGAGTTCGACCAAGTAGTTTTCTAACAAGAGGGGCTTATTATAAAGGGGAGGAGCGGTCTATTTCGATTAAATAGGGTTTTGTGATGATTTTATATATGAGTTGCATAGGCCAATGGGTATGAATTGAGGGCTTTGATGGATGGTCCACTTTGGTATTAAGGTATTGTTTGTGTGATTCATGAGTGGATGCATATTAAGATTATTGCAAAAACTTCGAACCATAGCTATCTTGAGGACATTTTTCCTTGTATCACTAATGGAGATTTTGATTTTATGACTAGAGTCTCATCTTATGATGAAGTTAGAATTATTATTTTAGTATGCAACCTTGGATTAACCATGATCCAGATGGCTTTCCACGTGGATTCTATCCAGAGATGTGGAATATCATATGTAATGACATTATAAGTATAGTTAGGTCTCTTCACTGAGTGAAAATAAGTTTTGAGGTTCTCCGGCTAACATGTGGCTGCGCCACATACAATAAGTATGCGATCAATCTTTATTTTTTGACACGTATTTAACTTGTAAAGGGTGTGTAGGTCCAATAAGAGTTGCGACTGGATGATTGAGGAAATAAAAAATAGATTTCAACAAATCCCGCAAACTGCTATTCAACACAGCTACATGGAAGAAAATCAAGCAACATATGGTTTAACCAATAATGCGGCAGATGGAAGTCAAATGGGAAACTCATCAACAAAAAATTGGGACCAGGAATCCCGATATTTATTAGTCAAATTTTATATCAGGATTTCGTGGGTACCACATATCCACATCAAATTGTAACATAATCTTCTATTAGTAAAACTACTCGCTACAAAAGAAGATAAAAAAGAGAGTTGCGCTTGGAAACTCGGATGATACACGGAGAGGGGATTTTCTATTTTAGTCTGTAGAGGACCCTCCCAAATCCCAGTATATGAATTATTCTTTGATAAAATAGGAAGTTAACAATTTTTTTATTATAAACAGTTAGGTAATAAATCCGTTATGGAATTTCATTTTCTAATAAACATATAAAAATGGACCATATCTTGCCCGATCACATCTTAAACATCCCGATTTTAAGATCTAGTTTGGTCCATCTATAGCATTATAATAAGCAGATTTTGATCTTTTACGTATCAAGAAAATACTAGTTAACTTTAAGATCTAGCTAAAATCCTCCGTTTCTGGAAAAGTGAAAATACCTCTTTTCCAGAAACGGAGGTAGTATATTAATTAGTTAGAAATCTTTTGAATTGCTCAAGAATTTTTTTCTTTTTTTTGAAATGATGGACTTAGCCATAAGATCATATCTTTTTCAATTGATTTTATCGGCGTGTCTTGCTTAATATACATAATCATATTGCCTAACTTCGGAGGTTTAGTATCATCATAGTCCTAATTGATTGTAGTTTTTACTTTATTCTAACCCATGTTTTTTAATCACTCATTCCTACACTCTCAAGTAATCAAAGTCCTACTTTGCCATATAACATTACTTTAAATTAAACACAAAACTAATAAAAAAAGAAGAAACGAACAGCGAGTAGTTCCAAGGTGTCGGTAGAGATACTTCTTGAATCTTGATAAATGTTTAGCAACTTTTTAGATTTATCATTGGTGCCTATAGAAGGACACAAGAATTAGGTTTATTTAAGGTGGGGGGTTTGACAGGATCATGGGGTCACCTATGTTTGGTTAAATTAGTGCCTACAATATTATATTATCAACCCTTTTTCTTAAAGAGGGAGGATCCATGGACACTCTTAGAGGACAAGGTCAGACAAGATTTGTGCCATTTTCTCCGCAAAATCCTAACGATAATGAATTTAAGTCTAATATTTTGATGATATGTTCCTATTATAAGACTTTATATTCCTACCAAAAATGAATGCAATTAGAGATTGCAAACCTTACCATCTACCGATCTTAATTTTAACCGTTAATTTTGAACGGCTGATATTCAAAGGGGTAGATGGTGTTTTTATACATCTCGAATTGTGCTCATTTTTTGTAGGAATGTAGAGTCTTATAAGAAGAATACACCATCAAAATATCAGACTTAAATTCATTATTGTTTGGGTTTTGCGGAGAAAATGGCGCATATCTTGTCCGACCTTGTCCATTTAAGAGTGTCCATGGATCCTCCCTCTTCGATGATATGTTCCTTTCTTAAATTGGAATTTAAACTTGGGGATGAATGAATCTCTTGAGCCCCTCAAGGTGCTCCGGTAGGTCCGTCCAATATCCCTTCTCAATCACTCCCCCACAACTCCATAGTTTCAAATTTTCAATCGAGTTGTTTATTTGAGAAATAAACTAGATTTGTGCCCGTGTTACGCACGGGGCATATATTTTCTTTTAACTTTTGTTTCTTCTCTCTCGGTGACAATATATTTTTGATTTGGCTAGCGCGGGGCTTCGCCACGCCTCGTGACGATGTATTTTTGAGTTAGTGTGCGCGGGGCATCGCCTCACCCCGTGGCGATGTATTTTTGATTTGGCGAGCGCGGGGTTTCGCCCCGCCCCGTGGCGATGTATTTCTGAATTAGTGTGCGCGGGGCTTTGCTCCACCCCGTGGCGATGTATTTTTGATTTGGCGAGCGCGGGGCTTCGCCCCGCCCTGTGGAGGTGTATTTTTGATTTGGTGTGGCGGGCAATTACATTAAATAGGTGAAAAATATGTGAAGATTTTATTTGGTTATTCCTTTTAATTTGGTGTGCACGGGGCTTCGCCCCACCCCGTGGCAATGCATTTTTGATTTGGCGTGCGCGGGGATTTGCCCCTCCCCGTGGAGATGTATCTTTGGATTTGGTGTGGCGGGGCAAATACATTATATAGGTGGAGGATATGTGCAGATTTTATTTATTTATTCTTTTTATTTTCGTATAAAATATATGTGGATTTTTTCCCCTTTGGAAACACGGTAAGTTATGGTTTCCTTTTAAGTTTGTGATTTTTGAACCAATCATATGTTGCCAAGTGTCCTCACATAAATATTGTCACTTCATGAATTTCCAAATTGAATTTGGTTTCCCTTTTTTAATCTTTTTCATATTCTTTTTAAACCAATCGTACGTTGCCAAGTGTCCTCACCAAAACGTTCGTTTCAAAAAACTCAAAAAAGGCCTATTTCGGCCAAAAAATGAATCGACCGGAAGACAAGGGCAATAAACTATTCAGTCATATATCTTGGGCAGATGTAACATGACACCATGCTCTCTTGGATTTCTCAAATTATGCACTAAATACTTGGGGCTCTATTTTCATGTAATTTCTTGTTTTGTTTTTTTCCTTCTACCTATGGTAGAAACTCTATACATTCGTCTACTTCTTAATATGACTTCTTTTTTAATACAAAGAAAAAGAAAAAGGCAATAATCTGTACAAAAATTTAGTGTGGGGAGGCATCGTATTTATCTATATATATTATTTTTAACTATAAAAAATGGACCAACTACGAATCACTTAATCACGTTGTGCTTCAAAAAAAACAAAAAAAACTTAATCAAGTTGTGATGTGCATGTGAAAAGTAAGCTAAGTATAGTGTCGCATATGTACATATGTTTGCTCGCCATGTTTACTATCGCATGAAAACATAGCTTGTTCGCATAAAGTAGCTAAGACCATGCTATTATGCCCACAAATCAATTAATTATGGGCTAATGTTCTAACCAAGATCATGTATCAATTAATTTAACTAATTATATATTCCTTCAAACATAGTGAGTACCTTTTATTGTGTCAAATTCTTTATGCTAAGGCACAGGTTCGCTACTGTTGTTCTTGATCTATGTACAGATTACCAGTTTGTTTATATTACAAACGTTAAGTACTCTTATTAAAGAAAGGCTAATTCCTTTTTTGACACGATCTCCCGATTTCAACCGATTTCCTTTTTTTTGGTGTGTAAGGATTTCCTTTTTAAAAAGAATTCCTTTTTAAGAGTTTCACGTTTTTTTCTAATCTTTTTTTTCTTAAAATTATTTAACGGTTTGGACGTGAGTTTTGTCCACCCTTACTAAAGTACAGTTAAATATAGGTGTAAACACTGTGTAAATAAATAATTCAAGTTCAAATTCTAACATAAGTATTGTCTACCTACTTCTTTTTCAACACCGTTACTAACGGACAATTAAGTATTTGATGTATCCAAATTGTAACCAAATTTTAACTATTACAACCAATAAAGTTATGCCAAATGTCCTCACCATAGCCACGCATTAGAAAAAGACCTTTCTACGCCAACAAAAAGCGAGGGTTTCATCACCGTTTATAGGATGAGAGCTTTATTTATCGAGGCCTTTAGGGAGAAGATAAATAATGGTTCACTGTCCCAATTAAGCTAGCTCGTAATTAAGCTAGCCCGTCAATAAGCTTAAGCAAATAACTCATAATGTAGTAGCACGAGGAATGATTTTGAGTATGAAGAGTGAATCGGTCGGGATATGGGACTTCTCAAATCATTTTTGTAGGGCATTGTCGGGCCGGACGTCCTAGGATAGTACTTATACGGTCTCAAATCGCATGTGAAACCCATCAATCATATCCACTTGACAATGTAGATATAGCATACTTCCCTGGGTACTAATTAAGGTAAGCAACCGCTGGGATCTAAAATAAGCTTACAAAGGGTCCCAAATCTGTAGGGTTAGTTAACAACTCCAACATAGGGCGTGGCTTGTTGTTGGGTCTACTTCCTTATTGTGTCTAGTTTCGAAGTCATGGTACACTGATACTCATCATGCTATCGTGTACTGAGTCATTTTGGAAAGGGGAATGCGACAAAACTACGGCCGCTTTTACAATCACGAACCTAGTGCGACATAAGTGTGACAAGTAATCAAAGGATGCAGAGAAGTATTGCAAAATAGATAAGCTAGCAAGAAGAGTGGAGATGCAACAATTGAAACTACTCATGACACGAGAGACATCTTTTTGCTTTCCAAAGTGGCTCTTAAAAAATCAAAAAACATGCACAAACTTGCACTCCTATTTGTCATGTGTGCGTTATCTTTTGTGTGCTGCGCATGCCAAAATGCACACATCTACGGCGGCTTAAAAGTGCACCTGTGACTTAAACCCAAATCCCACTTGCCTTTTTCCACTGATTGCTTTTTGTTCTTCCATTTCAGGTACAGTAGGGACTCTCCTGTCCCATCCAAATCCATTTGAATGATCCACTGGCATTGTTAACGGGGGAGCCCGATTACCTGGCAGGATATTATCCTTACATTAAATAAAATATATTTTTATTTGTTGTATATGGATTTTGCTATCCTACCAAATAAACTGGTATCTATTAACTTAGCAAGAGTATCTTCCGCATGCTTGGTGCATTTGTTAGTAGCATGTAACAGTCATGTTGTAGTTCGGATGCTTGTGTTTGGTGGTAGGCGTGCAGCACCAGAGAGATGGAAAGTAGTGAGAAGAATGAAATCATGATGATGATGAATGGAGAGGGTGAAAGAATCATGTCTGTGTCCTAAATTTGCAAAAATCTTTCCCGAACACATTTCTCCATCATTATATTTTCTTCCAAATTTGGACGTTTTGTATTTTATTAATTCTTCTCAAAGCAAGATTTTTTCCTTTTTCTGTTTTGCTAACAGCGCAAGAATTTTTGCCGCACCTTGGAACAATTGAAAAGTTAAACTACGGAAGAGATCTCTGGGGATTCCGGGAACCCTTTTAAAGCTAGTGGTTTAATCTCAACTTTTACTGGAAGTCATGGGTATGAGATCGTTAGAGCCGAGCAAATTTTTATAACGCATTTGGTATAATTTTGTTTCTGTCTTCTGTTTCGTTTCTGACTTCTATTTTTCTAGAAGCAGAAATCAGAAGCAAAACTATTTTGTTTAACGAAAAATTAATTTTTCGACTTCTAGAAATCGTCAAAACAGCCAAACTAACTTCTAACTTTTCGATTTCTAAAAATCGAAAAGCTGCCTATGATGTGTTATTTAAACAGGCTATCAAGGTCTAATCCAAAATCCATCAACACATGCAGGTGCTAACTGCTAAGTTTATTTTATTTTATTTTTTACGGCCGGAAATTTGGACAATATACACCAACGGTCCGTCCTCCAACGCTCATACCTTTGGCTGATGTCATAGGAATTTGTATGATGTCATTAATCAGGGACCAACATTGTGGATAATTGTGCTAGTCAACACAAGTCGTTGGTTTGAGTTGACTAATTATAAGGTCAAAATCAACTTTCCTAATAGTCCAAAACATGTGAAAAGGATTACCACTCAGTAAAGAAAACAGCATAATTATGTTTGCACTTTGTAGAAATTCAACCACAACAAGAGAAAACATCGTGAAATGGATTTGATACATTTCTTTTTCGGTATATTGCATGAATCTTCTTTGAATCAACTTGGATCCAATTGATAGCCATGATAATTTTTGAAAAAGTAAAGAGTTGTTTAGCAAAACAACATGCATGATTCATAAGGGCTGATACCAGCTCTACTAAAGGCTGATACCAATTCATATAGGACAAAAAAATCCTGGCGATTCTGATCATTGGATCAATGGACTGGTATCAGCCCCTAATAGAGTTGATATCAGCCTTTATAAATCATGGCAAAACAGTGGCCTTTTTTATTTATTTAATATCGAACGCATAAAAATTATGCTCTTATTGAGTGCAGTTCATCTGTCCATTACTCTGGCATGAATTTACCTCAGGTTTTTCTCCCTCGGTAAATCTAGCATTTAAGAGCATTGTCATCCGTCATTTATCATGAAAAATCATCCAAGGTAAGAGGTAGTTCAAATTACCAAGGCAATCTGAAAAAGTTTGCAAGTATCTAACAGAAAACAGTACAACTAGAAAATTTGTGCACTGTAAAAATTTTCAATTTGATAAATCAATTATCAGTGTTGTTGTTGCTGCTATTATTTCAACAACAACAAAAAACTATAATTAGTGCTCTAGTTATAGTATGTCTTCAAGTTTTAATTCATCTGCAAGTCACGTTTGTTTGGGAGTTGGGAGTTTTCCTTCTCAACAGTGCTTATTACTAGATTCTCGATTGCTACCACCTCTAAAGTATACCTAATTATCCCATAACATAATTTTTTCTTATGTGAACTTGGTTAGAAGTAAATTGGTATAAACTATAAATCAAGTTAAAACCAATCAAATGATCATCTGATATGGGGGACAGGGGGAGTTTATAAAACTAAAGGATTTTAACTTAAATTATTTTAAGAAACAAATAAAAATCGAATACTTCTAAATCATTTTTCATATATCTTTTTAGAATTTAAAAACATTTTCTTAAAACAATAGAAATAAATAAATAGTGAACTTAAAATTTCCTAAAGTTTTTAAGAAAGAAATTTCAAAAATATCTTTCTTTCTTTTTTAAATATGATTACATTATTAGTATTATAATTTAATTTCAAAAATTACATCGACGTAATAGGCAAACGCGCAACAAGCTTCGCCGCAAGCCCTTTTTGAATTGCAAATCCTATCCTCTTAAAAAAAATCTCTTGACTAAATATCTTTTAGAAAAGAAAAAAAATCGTGAGTCAAATGTTTCGCCGAGTTGATTCGCTGAGTTAATTTAGTCGGATAACGACTTCGGTAACAAGTCGAACAAAATCCGATCATCGTATTGTATAATGATGAACGAAACAATACTTTATTTAAAGAGAAAAAGAAATTAATCGAACTCAATTGATCAATTTACAAGAATTTTATACATGAATGCGTATTTTGGATTGTATTTGAAAGAAATTGTTCATCAATTTGATTGATTATTTCATGTTTTATTTTGAACTAATATAACAAGATTTTTTTTCCTTTTCCTGAAACATTTTAGGTGATTGGCAGAAGAATAATTTTTGGTCGTATTGCAAGCCTCCTAAAGTCGACCAACTTAAAATATAACAAATATCATATCAATAGAACCGTAAATAAATTTTATTAGATATCAGTATCAATAGCTCAGAATTTATTTATATTTTCATTGCCTAGACTCCCACGAAATACAAACTCAGAATTATGCATATAAAAGTTTTAAATTGACGAAATTTTCTATAAGCAAACTAGAAAACACGATGTTGTATATGTTGATTTTTAAAATGACCAAAATTATGAGTAAAATGGTCATTTTGAAATTATCTAGCGAGGTTCAAGCATGGTTAACCGTTAAGCGAAACGAGTTTCATGGGCGTAATTTGAATTTGTGCCTCATTAGCGAGACTCATCTCCCGACATCATGAACGCTATTCGAGCCTAAATTCCGTAAGCAAACCTCGATTCTCAATCTCGTGATCATGATTCGGGCCCTTAGTACTAAAATAATAAATTCGATAATATTATAATATTATACATTTTAAAATTTCCCTTAAGCATTATTATGTCCCAAAATTTATATAAAATAATAATTCTAGTATAATATAAAAAATAATGTCCATATGTATCACATATATGTTAAATACTATTTATATTAAGTTGCGGGTCGGGACCAGAAAATTCCATTATTTTAGCGAGAATATTATATTATTGAGTATTATATTTAAAAAAAATTTACTGTATTAAAAAGGTCCATAAACAAGACACACACACACAAAAAAAAAGCATTGTGGAAGCTCCAGAAAAAAATAACCATAAGATAATTGTTGATGCAGTATGGATTGCAGGAAATAAACCTTTTAGTTTTGCACTAATACGAAGATGCAGGTACCTCCGAAAGAGGAAGATCAGGACCAAGTTCGACACAAACCCGCAAGAAGCAGAAGCGTTCTACTCTAAGCAGTATCATGGGAAAAGGATGAGTATTTTGGAAATTTCAGCATAGAAGATGATTGTGAAAGCCTGATAGATAATCAAAATGGGAAAACAACATTTATATTGTGGCATAGTAGAGCTATTTTGAAAGAAGCGAATAAGATAGATAAATCTTGAGAAAATGGGTCATTTGTCCAAAAAAAAATTAAACACGGTTCAAATGGACAAGTAAAAAAAAATACGGGTGAAATAGCCAAAAAAAAATAGCAAGGATGGCTGGATTCTCCCTGGCTTATATAAAAAATAGCAAGGATGGCTGGATGCATCGTGTAAAATAAAAATAAGAAAAAATATTTGAAAATTGACAGGATGAAACTGGTTTACATCCTGCCTATTTTTAAATTTTTGTCCATTTAAACAAGATATCTTTTTAATTTTTGGCTAATTAAACTTGATCAAAACCTAAGTGTCTTTTCACAGAAATTGTTGATTTTGGTCTTTTTGACCAATTTTGTGATAAATCTTGCCCCAATTTTCTTGGTTTTTATTTAGTCCACAGAACTAGAAATATTGTGACACATAAATTAGCTAGAAAGGCGAAATTTTATGACTTTAATCTCAATTGGAATATTACTCCCTCTCTATGTATTAATCTCAATTTTATTGATCATGGTCGTTATTTAAGTTTATGAAATCTAAAAACAAAAAAATGTATATTAGAAAACACAGGTAGTTAGTTCAGTTAGTCATCCACGTTCCTCAAAGGTTGATATGCTCCAGGATGTCTAAGGTTCGAGTCTCCGATGACGTAATATTCAGAATTTGATATGGAAGATAGAGTTAACTTGCCTCTCTTGCCCCATAATCAGCTCCCATATCCGGTTCGGCTCTTTTTACTAGTTCCCTCATGATGCTCGCTAATAGACTAATACGGTAACCTGTTCAACTATTTTAGTAGTACGCTTTTGGGGCCTAACTTGTTAAGCTTCCAATTGGTTTCTTGCACCAATACTATTTATCTAATAATAATAATAATTTAAATACACAAAAAAGAAAAAAAAAAACTTATTACCCCACTAGCTATATGCGCATGGGCTTAATTTTCCATTTCTCTACGGTTGTTGTCTTTCCGTATGACATAAACTTCTCACTAGTCATCACAACCTCAACTGCACAATAACTACAAAATTTCACGCATTATCATGCATCTGCTTCACTAATTATGCCTGCAATCATTCTCTCTGGTTGCCTCACACGCATGCCCTCCATTCTCTATCTCACTTACTTACATTCACCAATTCTCTCCTCCTATAAATTGCATTCTCGTTCCCACTACCAAACCATGCCCATTCTAGCTCCATCTCCTACTCTCTCAGAACCGTACCACAGCTCATTGCTCTACACATTAAGTAATAAGCCAATCTCTTCCTCACCCACTCTATTTATCTATCTATCTAGAATCCATGGCTGTATCGGGTTTTGAAGGTTTTGAAAAACGTTTAGAACTCCAATTCACAGGAGATGATCCAAAGACACTAAGAAACGGTTTCCGGAATCTCAATTTCCAGTCACTTGAAGAAATCTTAGATGCTGTCCAATGTACCGTTGTTTCGGCAGTTGGTAACCGTTTTTTCGATTCATACGTTTTATCGGAATCAAGTCTTTTTGTTTATCCGACAAAGATCATCATCAAAACATGTGGGACCACCCAACTATTGAAATCTGTCCCTCTATTTCTATCTCACGCTCATCAGATGGGTCTCACTGTGATAGGGTGTAGGTACACCCGCGGTAATTTTATTTTTCCAAAGAGTCAGCTTTTCCCTCACACTAGTTTTAGAGAGGAGATTATTTACTTGGAAAATAATTTACCTGCAAATCTTTGCTTTAGAAAAGCTTCTATTATGCCTCCTCCGTCTAAGAAAACCAAGAAATCTTCTTCTTCTTCTTCTCATTCATGGCATGTTTATACGGCAAGTGATGGTATTGATCATGATAACATGATGACCATACATGAGGATGATATTGATGATGATGAGGTGGTTACTGTAGAGGTTTGCATGACCGAGCTTGACAAAGTTTTGGCACGTAAGTTTTTCCGGCGACCGGGAGATGATAATTGTGGGGAAGTTGTTGGAAATGAGATGACTGAAATTACTGGTATAAGAAATATTAATCCGAAGTCAATAATTTGTGATTTTGGGTTTGATCCTTGTGGGTATTCAATGAATGGTATAGATGGTGAAAATTATTCTACAATTCATGTCACACCTGAAGATGGTTTCAGTTATGCAAGTTTTGAAGGTATTGGGTTACAATCTCCATGGTCCCGAAAGAAGTACAACGATAGCCGTACAGATATTGGCAATACTTTAAGGAAAGTGGTTCAAGTTTTCCGGCCAACCACGATGTCTGTATCAATAACATCTACTTCAAATAAGGTAACAAAGTCGTCCCAAGATTTACTATGGAGACATGTTTCTGATTCAGTTGAATCACTTGGACTGAATTGTACGACCTCTTCATTCGACAAGTTCCCAGGTTTCGGTTCTGTTGTTTTTCAAACGTTTACGGCCAAGAGTCGTAAATGATTTCACCGTCATAATCTTTTGCGTTTTAGCCACTGTGTGTGTTAGACAACATAATTTTCTATTTGTACGATGAATCATGCATGCATGCATGGGCACAGATGTAGAGGAGCTAGCAATATATATGCATGCATGGATCATCATACATGAATGTTCGAATGGTAGGTGAAGTTGGTAGCAAATATATGGCATATGTGTGCTTAAAAAAATGCATATGGTGGGGATGGTTTCGGTAATGATATTGCACCCCACTTAGGTACGTAATGGCATGCTTACGAAATTTGACGTGCTCCATTGAGACTAGGATTTTATCCGTGAATTAGTCTCTTCTTCTTATCTCTAAATTTGTGTCCCAAAATGGGTACATTATCACGAACAAATCTTAATACTTCAAAGAAAAGAAAAAAAGAATAAGAAAAAAACGAACAAATCTCCGGCATGTCTTCCCAATGTCTTCAAATTTGTATTTTTCACTTGTCTATATCCAGAGAGTCATCAGCTTAACTGGGTTTTACAATGGCACGTATTAACTAAGCAGTAATGATTTGGGATGCTGGATCCACGGACCCAAGTTCATTTTTGATCCCATTAGCCATGATTTATAAGTCGGTACCAAGAGTTGAGGGGAATTCCAATCCATACACAGCAAAGTGATCTTGACCGATGGATATATGGATTAATATATATGGTATCAATCATGTAAAATTTTCATCCACAAAATATTAATATTACGGGAAAATTCAGTGAGTCCTATAAGTTCGACACCTCCAGCTGGTATTATGAAGCTCAACTTTGATGGTGCAGGCATTGAACACAAGTTTGCGACTCTCGTTGTGGTATGAATGTTGATGCTGATCTACCAAAGTGAGTTTCTACTGGCTGAAGTAAATGTCATTCTGCTGGCTTTAAAGCTAGCAAAGAGGATGCAATATGGAAACATCATAATATAGGAGAACTGCTAACAAGTGATTAAGATACTAGATCAAGAAAGTTTGGGTATTCTTTGGAGGGTTAGACGATTGATTGAAGATATCATTGCGCTCTCACAACAGAACGGTGCAAAATCAATTTTTGTTTTATTGAACGAGTTCATTATCCTGGCTTAGGGTCATTTTGAAGTAAAAGAGGCCACCTCTTAACCATATATTTTCTAAATGGCTAATATACCCTTGTTTAATTAACACTAAAAAATCTGATTAGCTTAATTAATTGAGTAGATTAAAACTTATGAAATGAAATTTTGTTTTTGATTGAACTTATTTGGGAAGATTTTTGAGGAAAAAAATTGTTTTGAGAAAATCTTTTGCAACGGAAATGAAAGTACACTACCCAAACACTTCTAAAAAGGGGATTGCAAATCTGTTGTATGAAATCATACTCAAAATTAGATCGTAAATCAACACTTTCAATTCGAAAGTATGAAAAGTCGGCGGGGTCGACGGATGAAGAACATGTCGATTATATTTGGCGGGCAAGGTCTCACGGATGAAGAACATGCCGACAACTTATGGTCGACAAGGTCGGTGAATGAAGAAGATGCCGACTTTATTATTTTTGACACACAAGAGATCATTTGTAAATGCTTCACTAGCTAGTCGGCATCTTATTGATTTCTTACCTTGCTGCTACCTTATAGTCGGCAAGGTCGATAAAAAATACCACATGACTATAGGATTTTTAACATACGAGAGGTGTTATAAATGCATGATTAGTCAACAAGGTATTAATTTCATAACTTGAAACTAAACTATAGTCGACACGGTATAAGGATGAATATCGTGCTGAGCTAAAATATAGTCGACGGTATAAGGTTGAATACGTGCCGACCTCGTAACCTGCGATTTGAGAGATGAAAAGTCGGCACGGTATTCAACCTTATACCCGCCGACTATATTTTTAGTCGGCAAGGTCGACAAAAAAAAACCCTGCCGACTTTCGATCCGTTTTGATTCTTCATTTTTTTTTTTTGATCTCATCATGTATGGTTAGAGTTTTGAAGAAAGATTTTGAAATTTTTTTGAATATGTTTTAGTCGGCATGGTTTTTTAGTATGGGCAATTTGGTCTTTTAACACTTTTTAGATACCCCTTAGCACACTAGTTTGGATTGGAATAAAATGGGTATACCCCAATTAATTTGGGTATACCGCAATCTCGGCAGGTTAATTATTTGGTGCATAATCTTGCAAAGTATGCAACATGTCGAGATTTAAATCTATGGTGGACCTCCTTCGTCCTTCCTTCTTCACTCAACTAGTCGAGCTATATTTTTTTTTCAGTTTTTTGTTTCTTTTGTTTTGTTTTTTGCTTTATGAATATTAAAAAAAAAACTTTTTTTTTCTTAATGTATGAATTATATGGTTTGGTTTTGAATTACTCGACCCAACCCTGCTCACAAAAATAATACATAATAAGTTTTTCATATGTCATTGTAGTACAGTGGTAAAGTCACTGAGTGATGATAGTAGTAACTTGAGTTCGAAACTCGTTAGCATCAATTCTTTTACCAATCGAAAAGAAAAATATAATAAGTTTGAAACATGAGATTCACTATTAGGCCCCTACAACAGTGACTACAAAATGAAGTGTATGCTCTCAGGATAAGTTCGTACGAAGAACAAACTTCACTACTTATATACCAAGGTAGATTGGACACTGAGGAATTTCCATAACCGAAAATATTCTCAAGATATGCAATAAACCCTAAACTCGGCTTTGTGTAATCCCAACCAATATCCAACTGTCATACTGAAATCACTCTTGGATACAACTCAATATTATCTAGCATTTAACTAACATATCTTCTAGAGATATGTTTTGTTATTCCATCAAGCAAAACATATTTCTAAAAGATTCTCAAATATTTCGGTTTGGAATCTCACCTTAAGTATCAAGAAATATATTTGAACAATACAAGATAAGATTTGTACATATGTTCAAATTACTCACTACATCGACATCTTAAACTTTCATATTTTGCAAACCCAATTTCCGAAATTACACAAACCTTAAAGTGTACGTGATAATAGAAATCGGTTTTGCATATGGGGATCGGTTCTACCATGGCTCCAAATGTAGATAGGGATCGGTTCTACCTTAGTTCCCCAAGAAATTAGGGATCGGTCCTGCCTTAAATCTTCAAGAAAAACTGGACCACCAATCCAGTTGATTTCTTTCAACTACGAAACAAGTTTGTAAGTCTAATTACTTAAATTCATGTATTTAAACATATTTTTCTAGGTATGAAATCAATCATGATGAGTTCACTAAAAAATCTAGTAACAAGTAACAAAGATTATGTCTATGTCGCAATCACGAAGTTTAAAAGATAAGCATAATAACTAGACATGGTAATATATTATTTGCCTTTTTTAGATTAAAAGTAAATTAAAATGGAAACAAATAAAAAAAAACTAATTTAATTTATACATTACGGCTTGCATTAGATTAACTAATAAGAAAACAAAGTTCAACAACACAGACAACATATTTGCCAGTAACTCGAATCATCCACAGGGGGGGTCTAATTTGTATTTTGGGGTCCTTCTAAGCTCTTCAAAGCACTCCTCCACCATCTTGTGTTTCTTAGGAAATCTTTTAACTATCTTTCCATTGATATAAGGTACACCTTCAAAATATAAAATCATAAAGAACCTGCAATATTAATACTTTATCTCCATTCAATCAATTAATAAATGAAAAAAGTGATAATATAGCAAACGCAGTTAATACTCTCTTTCTCCACGCATGTTACAAAAAATATTAATTACACATTTAGCAGTTAGAAGTACGAAACACCTTCCCCGTTACTGATCTACAACTACATTCGGGGTGTCAAAAGAACAATTAGAAAACAGTTACAATTTGGACACATTTGAGAAAACAACTGCCAAATGCCATCACAAACCTATGCATTTTAAAGAAAGTTTGAGCGTTATGTAATGCGCTTAGCTATATGTTTTTCCGATCCTATAAAAATACCAACATATGAACTCAAACCGTATAACGTTACTAATATGTAAGACAAGTTATTCTTAGTCATATACGGAAAAAATTAACGAGTAGCGAGCTTCAAATTGTATCTGCACGTCGATCAACAGTTCAAAATGATAACAGATGTGGAAGGCAGCACATAAAGTATTTCGGCTAAACAAATAAAAAAAGAAAATTGTCCTTCGAGTGTTAAATAAAGCTTACCTCCATAGTCCATGTTCTCTACATCCACATAGGATTCAGGAATGACATATCTAACTTCACCAAAATCTGTAGATAACAAAAGCAAGCAAGCCCAAGTAAGCTCATAGTTGCGAACCTCGTCCGACAAAAATGAATTGCCAAATAGACCAACCTGCAAATTTTTATGCTGTCTTTTCATCGATTTCACATCCAAAAGCAAAATAATTGTGATAAGAAACGTTGTATATCAATTTTTTTACTTGCTCCTCGTACTTCGCTTGTTCCTCGGGCGTCGGTTGTTTTTCACTGTATTCATAATCCAAATATTGAAAAGGTGGGCAAACAACATAAAAATACAAACTATAAAGCTCCTAAGCTACAAACCAACATGAAAAAAAACATGATTCCTAACAAGACAAGCACAAACATAGACCCAAACCTAAAAACCCATTAGGCAAATTGCAAGCAGGCACAAATGAAATGAGAAAAACTTATACATAAAACCCTAAATCTTCAAACTAAACATCATGCTCATAATTGCATACTTTAGTAGGAAACTAAACAACTACAACAATTTAACCTAGGAATTTAAATTTATATTTTACCTTCTAAAAATCTTAGCTAGGGTTTTGACATAAAAATCAATGACTTTAGATTTCTCAACACCTTTACCACCGGGCATGAGTATTTTTTTTTCCAACAAAGACAAGCCAATGTTTATGGTCACACAAGGAATCCATGGTAGCATTCCACCTGAAGGGAGATCATCCTCATTAGAACCAGAAATCACAGGTGAATCAGAATCAGAACCAGAATCAGAACCACAACAATTAACTCTATGCGACCATTATTAGAAACCCCATTGAAAGAACATATAGCGCCGATCGATTTCGAGGATACCTACAAAACTAACAACACAGTCGATCAGATACAAATCATACTCTGTACCGGGGAAAAAAAAGACAACAAATCATAATAATTCGAAGAAAAACAAATTAATCCTGCCAAATTTTATGAAATCATGATGAACAATAAATTGATTTAATAATTTTATGAAATCATGATGAAAATATTTGGGCGTGATATTATTTCAATTTATTTTTGAATATTCATGTTATATTTAATAAGAATTTTCTTATATATTTTTACCAAATTTATAAGATTTTATTAGATTAGATGTTTCAGGAAATATTTTTATCTCAAATGTGGTTGGCCGAAAATATGTAGTAGGATCAAAAGATTCTCCTCAAATTCTATTGATTAAAATAATAGATGGTGGGGCCAGAATCAACAAGAAGTTCTGGTTAATGAGAGCGCTTGAAAAAACTCAGTTTTTATATAGAGGATTTTCAAAAGCCTAATCATAATTTTTTTGATGCACGAAGTGAATCTTTTTACCGAAAAATAAACCAGATTTTGAGAAGTTTATAAGCTTGCCAAAAGCACTACTAAATTGCCTTATGATATTTAAAAGGTTTTTGCAACTTACAAGGTTTGTTGGAAAATAATAACTAGACATGGTAATATACTATTTGCCTTTTTTAGATTAAAAGTAAATTAAAATGGAAACGAAAAAAAAAAAAACTAATTTAATTTATACATTACGGTTTGCTTTAGACTAACTAATAAGAAAACAAAGTTCAACAACACAGACAACATATTTGCCAGTAACTCGAATCATCCACAGGGAGGGGCTAATTTGTACTTGGGGTCCTTCTTAGCTCTTCAGGGGACTCCTCCACCCTCTTCTGTTTCTCATGATATCTTTTAACTATCTATCCGTTGATATAAGGCACACCTTCAAAATGGAAAATCATAGAGAAACCCGCAATATTAATACGGTATCTCCATTCAATCAATAAATAAATGAAAAAAGAGATAATAAAGCAAACCCAGTTGATACGCTCTTTCTCCTCCCATGTTATAGGAAATATTAATTACACGTTTAGCGGTTGGAAGTACGAAACACCTTCCTCGTTACTGATCTACAACTACATTAGGGGTGTTAAAAGAAAGTTTAGAAAACTTTATATTACAGTTTGTACATATTTGAGAAAACAACTGCCCAATGGCATCAGAAACCTACGCGTTTTAAAGAAAGTTCGAGTGTTATGTAATGCGCTTAGATATATGTTTTTTTGGATTCTATAAAAATACCAACATATATGAACTCAAACCGTATAACGTTACTAAGATGCAAGACAAGTTTTTCTTAGTCATATCTGGAAAAAAAAATTAACGAGTAGCGAGCCCTTGCTAATGCTGCAGCCACTGGATTAAGGGTTTCTTCCGAAAAAGACCGATAGAGAGATTTCACTACGGGGTTTGGTTTGATTTTCGAGAGAAATGATATTCATCTTCCTTTTTCTTTTCTTTTTTATTTACGATCGAGCAATCTAATGTTTTAGATATTTTTTGGATTTCGCCTATTTACCACCTACGGTTTCCTATTTGCCACCACCTACGGTTTTCCTATTTTCCACCCTCTCAAGATTTCTATTTACCACCTGTAAAAGTCATATTAATTTTTATTGTAACTATTATTACTATTATTTATCTTCTTCTTCGACAATTTACTGCGTTTTTTTTCTTCACCAATCTCCTTTTTTATTAAGGACTTATTAGAAAGCTATTAACCCTGGATAAAAAAATCTATTTAATTATAGAAAATATTAATATATATATATAAGGACTTATTAGAAAGCTATTAACCCTAGATAAAAAACGTGTTAATTATAGAAAATATTAAAAAATGTATATTTTTATATGGTTTAATTCGTTGAGAAATACAAGTTTTTATTTATTAAAATCAATAAGACCGATTCACCAGTTAGGTCTGCCATTAATGGTGGTTATTTATCCATTAACCCCTAATTTGATTAGTGTCTACATGTGTTTTGATTAGCTTCAACGGGTGTTTAACTTGCTCGCATGGTGAAAACATATCTATCTAGTCTCTACTTATACCGTGAACCGGATGTGCTTTTGGTTACATCGACTCCGTAAATTAGGAAACTATTCAATTCCTTAATCAAGATAAGCATCAAAATAAAAAGGAAGAACAATCATCATCAATAAAGACATGGAGATCTTTGAACTTTGATTAGCCTAAATTTGTTGTTTTTGTTTTATTGATTACAAGAAAATCTAATCAAATAGTTTGAATTTATGAGTCATATATGAATGACTAGAAGATCAGTAACTTGTATATAAAAGAAAAATAGGGATTAAAGGAGGTGTTGGTTATGCAAGAAAGGGATGATGCCGGTGGTGGTAGGTTGGGAAAGTAGTAGCTTTTCTAGATATATGATGGATAAAAGGAATATAGGATGTGAAAAATAAAGTCCAAAAAATATTTGAAGGTAATATTTAGGATATTTTAAAATACATTTGGGTTGGTAAATATGATAATTAGGGGTTGACGATTAATGTGGGTGGCAAATAGGAAAAGTGTGCATGACAAATAGGTGAAACTGTTTTTTGTAAATCCAATTATTTACTTTAGAGATAGTTACATTTTGTATCAACCATATATAATTTCCATGGGTACACGCTAATATCATCCCATACACATCGCCGCGAAGCAAACACCACATATTTTTGTGGGTCTTCTCGATCTAGCTATATTATATCAAATACAAAAGGCTCGTTTAATTTAAGAACCAACACCCATGACCTACGAGTTCATCAACAAATTGTCGCATGATAAAAAAAAATTGATTACAAATTCAGTTTAAGTAACCAACCCGATGTACCTCCAAAGGATTGATGATTCCACTAATATTATTAAGAAGTCTAAATATTTTCATTCTATTAAGAATAATACGAAGTAAACTTGAGACTCTTGTAAATCAAAACCACAAAAAAAATTGGAAGTTCAAAACATCGGGTACCAAAATACACTACCAACTTTTTCTTAGGCAATCTATATGGACAAACTTAACACAACTTTGTGAGTTCAACTTAATGAAACTGAATCAAGGGATAGTATCTAGAGTTATATCTCTATCTCTAACCATCAGAAAGTTTACAAAGACTAGTCCGCGAACCTGATTTACGTGTAAGAGTACTTGGATGATTCCAAAGATAAATTTCCCAAGTAATCAATCAAGTCGTATCCAAAAAACAAGGTCGGACGTATCTACTATGATTGATTTACGCACGAATTGTGATATTTCAATTATAAATATAAATAATATACAGTAATATGGAAAACAAATAACACATACACTTGAAATTTTGTTAACCAGGAAACCGCAAATGTATAAAAACCTCGGGACCTAGTCCAGATTGATCACCAAACTGTATTAAGCCGCTACAGACACCAGCCTACTACCAATTAACTTCAGACTGGAATGTAGTTGAGACCGAATTAAACCCTCACAAAGAATTCGCCATAAATCGTGTTTCTTACACTTCTTGAATCAATGAGAACTCGCGCAATTGATTCCCTTAGTCGACGTCACACCAACTAATATTTGCTTCGACTCAATTGAAGACTTTAAACCAATCTGCCTCCCACAGTAAGCACATATATGTGATTTCCATTTTTTAATCAAATATCAAGGTGATGATGTTACAACATAGCTCGGTTGAACCCACCAAGCGTTGGTATGTCAAGTTTGGTTGTCATATTTTAATATCAAAACTCATCTAGAGTCATTTGATTTAATACTAGATTCAACTTCGTTTAGGTTAGACTAGAAAGTCTAGGAATGCTAAGACGTACAAGTATTACTTTGAAGACCAGAAGAATGTGAAGACGTAACGACTACAACGACGACATCATCCTTCCTCTTGAGGTTAATAATATTGACTTGATCTTGTTTCCATCCCTAACATATCTTTCAAGTCGGATTATATTGAAAACATAACATGCGAAGATGTATTTATATAATACTCTAGTAGTTAGACTTGTCATGATATTATGATCAAAGTGTCAAGGAATTTATTGAATTACGAAGTATAACGCTTATCTTTTAAACTTCGGAAATACGACATCGACATAATGTATTGTATATAGTTGTTTGATTATGTGTGCATTATATAGATATGATTTCACTCTAGGACACAATGTTTTATAATATTTGTTTAAAGGAAGAATATATATGAACTTGCTTCATAATCGAAAGGAAATCATGATTGGTCAGGTTCTTTATTGAATATCTTTTGAATGACCAATATAAGATGACAATGCAAAACCTATCTTAACTTGTTAAGATTTATGGTAAAAACGGCCATAGCCTATAGTTGTAACTGGTCACGAGCTACATTGGAAATCAAGATGTAACCGATCACAAACTATATTGGAACGCAAATTGTAACCGGTCACAAGTTACTTTAAGACCCAAGGTATAACCGATCACAAGATGAATTCGAAAGTTAGTTGTAATCGATCTCAAGCTACCTTTGGGAAGCAAGGTGTAACCGATTACAGGTTACCTCTGGGAAACAAGGTGTAATCGGTCATAACCTGGTTTGGGAAACATGGTATAACCGATCACAACTTACATTGTGAGGTTGGTACAACCGATCCAAAATAGCAAAACCGAGTTTCCAATATTCACATATCTCTTTATGCTTTGTGTGAAGTTTGGAATTAGGGTTTGCTGAGAAACTTCTAGATTTTGACATTATTTGAACATGTACATAACTCTTATCATTTATTGATCAAAGATATTCCATGATACTCAAGGTGATCCCATGTCCGGAAAAAGTGAAAAGTATTTAATTATGATTTTTATTATATATATTTTAATTACCGAAACAATTAAAGCATATCTTCTAGAAAATATTATTAGTTAATGTGGTAGACTAAATAGAAGTTTTCTAGGAGAGTTTTCGGAAATATGGTTTGGCATTTATGTGGAAATAGGAAAACCAAAATTAGGTACTTTAATGAGAATATCTTGAGAATATTTTTGGTTTGGAATTTCCTTGTTGTCCAAACAACCTTGGTGTATAAATACTTGAGTTTGCATTTCTTCAAACTATCCTAAGAGCCATGCAAACTTCATTCTTGTTGTTTCTGGTGGAGCCGTCTATCTGGAGACTTACGACAGCTCGTTTAAAGACTTTTGTGAGATCAAGAAGCTCTATGAGTACCGTTGGTGGGAAACTAGATAATTGCACTAATATTGTAGTTTTCGATTTTGATTTGATTAACAAATGGTTGTTGAAACTTTGATTGCACCTAGTTTGTTTATTCTTGAGAATATTCTCTTCTGATTAGATTCACTCAAACTAGATCAAAGTATTGACAGGATCTTTAGAACCATTTTCAGATCTAAAGACATCTTGTGATAATCCATTGTTAACAGAATCCGTTCTATGCATGATTGATCACAAGAGATTTCAAGTGGTGTTATGCACGTTAGTATTGAAGACAAATGAAGATTTGAAGAGGACGAAGTTTTTTCTTATTAGTTTGCATATCTTGTGAAGCTGTGTCCACAAATCTTGATCGGCTGGGATCCAACTAGAATTAGTTTATCTTTGATATACTTGATTCATTAGTTGCGTGAGATCGACATCACCTTATAGTTTCTCTTTAGATCTATATTGATTGATTGCAAATCTATAGTTTGATTATTTCGGTAATCAAAGGATATATTGATCTAATTAGAAAAAGGAGTTTGTTAGATTAAACAGAAGAGGCTTTGACAACGACTCAAATATCTTATTACCAAGATTGAATAGAGTGGTTACCAAACAGATTTATCCTTTACTGTTTGGAATATGATCTAAAGGATTGGTGATTCACGTGTGTGACTCTAGAAGTCGAAAGCGCAGGTATACTGAGGAAACTAAGTAGCTAGGGGTAGTCTGCTTGGTCTCAACAATACGAAGTTGGTATTATATTTTGTAAATCGGCTTAATTCTGGGAGTATTCAAAACTGGACAAGGTCCCGAGGTTTTTATGCATTTGCGGTTTCCTCGTTAACAAAACCTTGTTCTGCCATTTTCTTTATTTTTCCGTATTATTAGAGAATTCCTAGGTCAAACTCGCAAACGTTGCTATCTCAAGCTTGTTTGCAAGTTTAGTTGATCAAAACTATATACTTAATTTCTGGTCTACTTATAGTTATGTCTCGGATTATGATAGAAGTGTGTTAGTTGAGCATTATACTTCACGGCGTTCACCAATCAAAGAAGAAGATCTACTGAAGAGCTTGGGGAAACTTCATCGACAAAAGGTATGTGGACAATAAAACTTATCTATCACTCAGAAATCTATTTTATTATATCTTCTAATTAGACTAAGTCGTATAGCTATATAGACTTTTTGTTATACACATTTGAAATTTCGAGCCGAGTTTATCTCGTTTATATATTTCTCGAAATACGTGTTGGAAGCTTTTTAGCTTTGGATTAACATCATCATCTACTTGACCAGTTTAGTTGTAAACAATTTATTTGTTGGAAACTAAATATTAAGTCAATATGATCATGTGAAAATTACCGTGAACATCTTACATGATTCGTATGAGACAATCATTTGATGTTAACTTGGAAAGTTTCGTAGATCAATTAATCACTTGTGAATTACTTGAAGCTAGTGGTATGTGTAAGATTACAATGGTTGTCTTTTAAGGATGTTTCAATGACTGAATGAGATTTTTAGAACTATTACTAATGTCTGGATACAACATAGTATGCATACATAGTATGCATACATAGTATGCAAACTGTGGAGTACTAGTTCTGGTCCGGAACACTTGTTTGCGAACGGGTTTAACTGTGAAAGGTCTGGAACTGTGGTTTGCGAACAGTGTTTGCGAACGGCAAGACTAGGCTAAGTTCGCGTACTCAGTTTGCGAACACAATGGTTAGGTTTTAAAATCACTAAGTATGACAATTCATGAAATAAGCAATCAACATGTTATACTAATCAATCAATTCAGTTCATAAATATTTTACTTCTTGGTAGCTTTTAATGATTAAGATTTATCTCACAACCCAACCAAATTATTAGCTAAGCTTATTTAATAACTGGCGCTGGCTATTATCTATTGTTTCACATATAAGATCTAATGATGAGCTCTGATACCAAGTTTGTAGCGCCCCAAAATCCATGTACTTATTAATCTAAGAGATCATGCACATAATGAGGTATTAAGGATCTAAATCACTTTACTTAGACATCCAATTATAAATCTGATACAAAACTTAACCCAAAACTAAACCCCTCTCTGAGAATAAATACAAGAATATCTCTTTGATGATACATATACAATAGTGAGTTGGTTTGCTAATAGATTATAAGCACAAAATAAATATAGTAGAAGCTAACCAACTAAAGGACTCGATTTCTCGAAGCTTCCAAGACTTGAACGAACATCGTCACGAGCATTACTTGATTTGTCTCTGAAACTGAAAGTGAGAATTGAGTGAGCACATCATACCTAAAAGGGGTGCCTAGTAGAAATAACAACTAACTTTCAAGTAATCACTAGCATGATATAAAGACAATGCAGGTATTGTAGAAAACCGAGAAAACGGAAAACAGATAAATCATATTGAAAATAATAGTTGTACTGAAATATAAAGTTCTATCAACCAATCATCCGGCACACATTCACAACAGTAATAATAGTTGAGCGATGTAATCCTTCGGAGTAGTAAGGTTGGCTCTTTTCATATTCTTCAATGATCATTAAAGCGCCCTGAGGTTTTCGGCCTCGTAGTCTGATTCAGATTTGTACCTTACCAGTACCTCATTCATACACGCACCCTATAAATAGAAAGTATTCAAAGAAACTAATGGTATTAACATTATATCTGACAGAGGCATCTATCATAAAATTGCCCACTCAAATCATGCGTCAATTCAACAATCGTTATATAAAATTCTCAACAGCTTTCTCTCTCAATACCAAAAACATATTATAATAACTTTTTCAAAGTGATTTAAAAGAATAGTATAAATCCATGTATGAGACATGAGTTGCCGTCGTGAAATATGGAATAATATTGCATGCCCTCACGCACCTATAGATTTGTGTAAAATAAATATAGTAGATACAAATTGGGACACACATATCATATACCAATCAAAAGGAAACCTTCTATCTTTCATGCCAAAGAACTAGTAAAGTTTGTAACCACTTTCCGGTCAATGGAAAGAAGCACTTTTGAAAATAAGTAAATACTCCCAAAACACGAGATATTAGTTGTTTCTAAAGATCAAATCCCATCCCAAAATGTAAAAAAAATACTAGTTTGTATTACACTCATATATACATGCAGGTTCATCCTTTTAATCGATCATTGTTAATAAAAACTATTTGTTAATCACACAATTACTCTAAGAGTTCAACTAATAGGCTCATACAATGATCATATTACAATATCAGTCAAGTTCATAATTAATGGCTACGTGAAATAACTAATGGTTCTAATTCTATCAATGGCTCTATAATTTGGCATTTAGTAATTTGAACATAAAAAAAATATATTTATCCAAATGAGGTCAACCTTGGTCTCGTTTGAAAGCTCCCAAAAACTCTACAACTTTGCAGAAGGAACCGAAAGCTAATTCGGTCCATAAGGGGTCCAAAATGTCAAAATAAGAAATTTGGCCTAATCCCAAGTCCAATGGGTCTGAACCGGCACACTGAAACCGTCCCACTTACCCATTTTGTCCGACTCAGTCTGAATTATGAGTAAGCTAAGCTGACTCTTCTAATTCGCTGAGTCAAAATGATTTGACTCACTAGATTGGTTTAACTGAGTTGAATCAAAGTTCAACATGGTTAGCCGAAACTAGCCGGTTCGAACTTGAAAGCTTAATATTCATTTTCATGGACACATAATACATCAACTCACGAGTCACAAACATGTGATCAAAATAAGTTTAGTGTTTTTAGAGAAATAATCATGTAGTTGCAGGAAATCCTACACTACACGCCTCACAAGAATATACTCAATTAAGCTATTTTAAGATGAACAATTATAATTTTTTATTGATTAAGTTCTTGAATGTTTATAATATGAAATGGAAATGAGCTAAAGAATTACAATCACTTTAAACTTTCTCTCTCTTAATGACTTTCCCAACACTCGAAAAAGAACTCCCTTTCAATAGGCCTGTTCGGCTCTTTATATAGGGTATTACATAGTGGATGACAGCTAAGTTGTCCTTTATTTTTGGGAATGACTTGCGAAATATCGCAAGTGTACAAGTATATAATTTCGCGACACTCCTTGATCTCGCTAAGTCTTCATATCTTTCTCGTGTTTTGGCTGTTGTCATCCATTACGTCATTCATATTATTCGTCCGTGACACCTTCGCAAGGTTGTTGTTTATAGGTTTCGCGAGGTACTGATGTTGCGATATTCTAATCCTACATCTTGCCTCTTCTTATGTCTTCTGCGAAGGAGAGAATGTCATGAGAACTAGTGTTTTCAAAATACCGCAGATGTTCATTTTTTCGTCGATTTTCTGCCGACAAGATTCCATGAATTAAGGATAATGATAGACACATTTTTTGTGTCTGAATTGTCCCGATCTTTGGTATTGTTGGAACTCGATTTTTGTACTAATATTGTGTTTTTATGTATTTTTAGGTATTTTTGGAAATAAATATTTTTTGGAAAATTCGGCTCGAAAAGTTGCTCGGAACACCCCCGGAGGACATTTGATATTCGGACTCCCACTTTGGATAAGGGGTAACCCAATTACTAAGGGGCACCCACAGGATATTCGCACCCAAGCAGCTGGATAAGGGGCAACCTCATCATCTTCATTCAAAAAATCAGTTTTGGCGGGAAATGTTTGTTCTTCTTTGCGAGATTTTGGTCGGATTTTGGACGTGTTGAAGGAGACTCAATGGTTGGAATTGATTGGGTATCTTCCTTTGGGCCTACTTGAGGTGGTATGGGTCACCGGTCGTCTAAATTTGGCTGGAATTTTCGCGAGAAGAAAAACAGAGAGCATGTGCCGAGAAGAGATATACACGGGATTGTATAGGATTTAGACGTGTAATGGGTGTGTTTGGAGTGTGCTATGCTGCAGCAGGAACGTGTAGAAGATAAATATCGAGATTTGAAGCAAGTTGACGCGTGAAAAAGAAATAACAGGAAATAATCCCGTGGAAAATATATGTTTTAATGAGGAGATATTTGGTGATTATGAGGGAAGATTCTTGTCGTTATGGAGTATAAAAAGGGTCTTGGGGTGGAAGAGAGTGGGATGGAGAGATTGGGAGAGTTTCAGAGCACCAGAAAGCCAAAAAAATCAAGTTACAGAATATTTCTCTGCTGCTGCTGCACCAAGAACACGAAGAACATCAACGCACAAGGAACCGTCGTTGTTCTACAGTGACAACGACACTTCGGCGTGGGTCGCAATACGAGACGGCGGACTTAAAAGCGTAACGGTTTTTAACCTTCTTTGTAATGATGTTTGCAACACTTATAATCGTTGCAAACACCCGATTTTATCATTTTCTCCATTTCATCATTTGTACACCTCCTTTGAGCAATAAAAATGGATTTTGAGCGTGTTTCCAACATGATGAGCTAGAACCCATCTCCGGGACGACGGAGGAAGACGAATTTGGCGCCGCTGCCGGGGACTTTTGTATAGATTTGTTTTTAGGTTTTATTTTTCTTTTTATTCTTTTTGTTCTTTTTTACGCGTTTTGGTATTTCTGTTTGCTTTCAGATTTGGAGTGGAGCGAAAGAAAAAAGAAAATGCGAAAAGAAAAGCAAATCCAAAATAGGAAAGAAAAGAGAGATCCGAACGAAGTGAAGAAGAAAATTTTGTATATAGTGTAATTATTATTTTTATTTTTTTTAGAAACTGTAATTAGGTAATTATTTTTGTAATTTGTATTTTTATTTTTGGACTTTTTAATTTTTGGACTTTATTTTTGGACTATCGGACATTATTAATTTTAAACCCTAAGGAAGGGTAATTTAAATATAAGCGCACACACGGAAGGACGGTGATTACGATATCACCTCGGCCCTCGGGTTCGTACATGACATAGGAGTCATGGCCCGAGTCGACTTCAACGGTTCATCCCCATCAGGAACGGGAGGTAAGAATTCTAAACACCCGTGAATCCCCTTTCGACGGGTTTCTTGGATGATTTTGTATGCATATATGTTGAGGTCTTGAATACGAACATTTTAATTTCCTAGTAAAGGGCAAGGACTGGCCATACAAGATAAGAGTTCGGATTTCATCACCGTTCTCTTCTTGCCCGCCTTAGGAAAACGAAACCAAACACGAACCTAAGCCTAAAATTTTGAATAGAACGAGACCGATAGGGTAACGAGCTTAATAGGAAAGTCGTTCGAAAAATATTGGTTTACTCTTTTAAGCAAACTTTGAAGTTCATGATGGTTTACGTGAGTTGAATACGTGACTGCGCCGCCTTGTAATGCGGTGAGGCCTTGGGTATCAAAGCTCCACGTGACTTCCTCGCCTCTATTCATCTTACTTAAACTCGGATTGATTCAGAGGGTTTGCTCAGATTGTAACGAATTCCCTTTCGAAGGATTAGAAGCTGGTCTAGAAAACAATCTAAGTGGAGCCATCATGCTTTTTGTTTGCTAGAAATCAGTAGGTTTGTTGTGGTCGAGTCAGCCTTGTTTGTGTTTGTTCCCTCGCAGTTAGGATGTCAAACTTGTATTATAACAGCAAATACAATGATTATCCAACTGAACAATATGGACATTACTCTTTTTATGACCATAGTGTGAATAGTGGTTGGGAACGCCAATCTTTTGAAGGTTATGGGTCATACCATAGTGTGCCTAATTACTATCCACACGTGCATCAGTCTTACGAGCAAAACGATCCTCCAATTTCTTTAGAAGAATCTCTCAAGAGTTTCAATGAGTCAACACAGAAGTTTCACTTATTTATGAACAAGACTTATAATATTCCGCTTCCAGAAGAGTCCATAGAGCAGTCAACTAAGATATCTCTAGAAGAGTCCCTCAAGCAATTTACTGAGAGTACAAATAGGATTGTGGAAAAATTTGCTCAAGATAGTCTTAAATTCCAATATAGTGTTCCCAATACCACCCTTGAAAATGAGGATATTTATTTGCATAATCAAGATGATTGAGGTTAGAATTGGTAACACTACTTGTTTAGATGAGGTTCGATCATTTTCATGTTATTATAGTGATGATCATGATGTGGAAAGTGTTGATGAAGAATCTGAAGTTTTTAGGCATAGTGATCAGGAATTTGTTTCCCAATTGAGCTTTATAATGATAGTAATATTTATGGTTTAAATCCAAATAATTTTAACAATTATTCACCTATTCAAAGGATGAGGATTTGACTAGAAGTATCTCCGTTTTAGACGATGTAGAATTTCCTAGTTACAAAGCCGATAATGGTTTAGAGGAATGGGTTTATCTGAGAATCTTGTTTTTAGAGTCAAGGATTTAGAAACAATAGTCTTAGACGAAGAAGATAAACTCGTAGAGCTTTTAAATATGAGTGAGGATGCATCACACAGTATAACCTTAAAGAAGCAATTGACCATTTTCGAGATTCCTATAATCTAGAAATTAGGGAAATTGTAGCTAGTCTATCTAGAGACACCCAAAACTCTAAGTTTGGGGGTGATTATCATTCTCCTTGTGCCTTACCTTTAGCTCTTACAGAGATCCCTCACTTGGGACTTGACATTTGTGCCTCAACCATTTTACAAGATTATCTTCTTACACGTTTTCCTGAACCCAATAATGTCCAGAAAGAAGTTCAGTTGCTAGAAACCCATCCTCTGGTTGATGTGGTTAACCCAGGCTATGATACCACGATTGACTTTGTTTTCCCACCAAAAACCTTCCTTCCAATTGTGGGAATGTATAAGTTTCAGATGTGTCAATTATTAAGTTTTGAGACTAAACCTAATTACTTTAGGATATTAGGGTCGACACATTTGCTTAAGGAAGACCACCAATCTTATTGTGATCAATTGTGTAAGTCAAAGCTGATTGACTTAGAGGATCCTCAATTATTCAGGTTATTATTATGTGCTTCTAAGTTTTTATTTGAGTTTTCCAGACTCTAGAGCTGAACATTCGGATCTAACTCATGAGGAAACGCAACCCATGAAAATATGTTATCCGGACCCTTTTATAGAGCTGAACCCGAACCACAACTAGATGTAGTTGTCTTAAACAAAAAAATAGATAAGGGTGTTTTGGATATCTTCTGAGTGCATTGTTGCAGTCTCCTCTTCTTGTGGTTAGCACTTTTTTGATCCAGATGACCTTGAGTTATTCGACTGTTGCTATATGATTCTTCGAGGTGACTAATCCCTTCCAATGTCTGGCTGAAGACTTTAAACTTAGCACTTCTTGGGAGGTAACCCATGCTCTTGCAACACGGTAATATTTTTCCTTAAACTCTTTGCTTCAAATGGTAACAATTTCTCCTTGTTCATGTTTTTAATTTCATCTTTAGAACATTGAGGACAATGTTAAATTTAAGTTTGGGGGTATGGGAGAAACTTTTTAGTTGCACTTTTGAAACTTCTAGCGTCACATGATATCCGGTTAGCTAAGTTTACATCTCGCTTCTCAGAGAAAGATAGAAATTGGAATGCTAGGGATAACCATTTATTGAGACATTAGAGAAAAGGACATTGAGATCCTTGAAATTCAGGAGAGAACTTGTTCCTTTTAGAGGGTAACCGTGATGGACCTAACCATCCATGATGGAAAGGCAAGTAAGTCAGGAAATGCCAGAAAGACAAAGCAACCTCACAATGTAGTCTTAGTTACTGGATTACAACTCTCTCAGTAGAAACTTATCATCATCAACAAACAGAGCGACATCAAAATCTATAAAGAAAGTAGAAGACGTTTAAGGTTTAGAAGCAACAATAGAAAATCAGAATTCAAAATCAAGGGTTACAAGAATGATATAAGTTGTTGAAGTTCATGATACTAAGACATTACAAGTTGCGAAGATCCAAGTGTTAAATTCCTTCTGTGATGGCCATGTAAATTTTTGTCTTGTTATTTACTCAAAAACAAAATAAATAAAATAATAATAATAATAATAATAATAATAATAATTAAATTTTGTTCAATAAGGCCATGGGGAAGTCGAAATCTATAAGGAAGAAATCGAAGAGAAGAGTTAATTGTCAAGGTTCTACGAGGTTCAAGAGTTTATCATCAACAGTTGAAGACCGAAGAAGACGTTGTTTCTACTGAGCAATATGAGAGAGTCGAAGAAAGATACATTTGGTTGCTTTGTTAGTCCGCTTTCAATCTGGCACAAGATCTTTCTAGCACTGGTTTAACTCATCACACGTAATTAGTCCAGCTGTGTAGCAGATGTCCCTCTCATTTTTTTTTTCTCTCCTAATCTTATCCAGCTGTAAATCAGCGGACGCATCTTACAATGTTTATCTAGTTGTGTAGCGGATATCTCTTTATCTAGCGGTGTTGCGAGATGTGTCTCCCCTTTTCTTGATCGGCTTTAGAGTGACACCATTAATTTCTTTGGCATTCTAGTCACTTGGAGATAGGTTGAGAATTTGTATGTCCTCATAGCTCTTTGGATACTTGTGACCAATTAAGTACAAGTTTTGTGGGTACACCTCTGGTAAACCCTCAGGAGACAACACTGCCACTAGGGCCACTAGGGGTTCAAATGATTTTTATTTTCTAGAATAAATTTGCTCAAGGACTAGCAAATAATAAGTTTGGGGGTATTTGATAGACACATTTTTGTGTCTCCAATTGTCTCGATCTTGGTATTGTTGGAACTCGATTTTGTACTAATATTGTGTTTTTATGTATTTTTAGGTATTTTTGGAAATAAATATTTTTGGAAAATTCGGCTCGAAAAGTTGCTCGGAACACCCGGAGGACATTTGATATTCGGACTCCCACTTTGGATAAGGGGTAACCCAATTACTAAGGGGCACCCACAGGGATATTCGCACCCAAGCATTTGTGGATAAGGGGAAACCTCATCATCTTCATTCAAAAAATCAGTTTTGGCGGGAAATGTTTGTTCTTCACTGGCAGATTTTGGTCGGATTTTTGGACGTGTTAGAAGGAGACTCAATGGCTAGAATTGATTGGGTATCTTCCTTTGGGCCTAACAAGAAAGTTGGTATGGGTCGATTGGTCGTCTAAATTTGGCTGGAATTTTCGCGAGAAGAAAAAAGAGAGCATGTGCCGAGAAGAGATATACACGGGATTGTATAGGATTTAGACGTGTAATGGGTGTGTTTGGAGTGTGCTATGCTGCAGCAGGAACGTGTAGAAGATAAATATCGAGATTTGAAGCAAGTTGACGCGTGAAAAAGAAATAACATGAAATAATCCTGTGGAAAATATATGTTTTAATGAGGAGATATTTGGTGATTATGAGGGAAGATTCTTGTCGTTGTGGAGTATAAAAAGGGTCTGGGGGTGGAAGAGAGCGGGATGGAGAGTTTGGGAGAGGCTACAGAGCTTAAGAGGAGAAGTTGAAGAAACTTCTCTGCTGCTGCAGAGAAGTAGAAGAGGAAGAACACAGAAGACGCTAAAGGTCTGTCGTTTATGAACGGTCGCATGTTCACATCTTAGCGACCGTTTGTCTACGACAGTTTCCTAATATAGTTTACGTGACAATTTGCTTCTGATTGTAACGGCGAGTTTGTAGTTGCGATTAGCGTTGCGGAATTCCCGATTTATGTTATTTTTCTCCTTTTCTTCATTGTAAACACCATTTGAGCTAATAAAAAATATTTTGAGAGTGCCTACATCATGAGTAGCTAAACCCCGACACTGGGTCGACGGAGAAAGCCGAATTTCATACGTGGGTAATTTTAATTAATTCTTAATATGACTTTTGCACTAATTAAAATAGAATTATGATTTGAAAAAATTAGTTATCATTTTATTAGATGGGTCATGCTTGCTTAGATGTTTGATGGCCCATGCTTACGATTTATAACTAATGTTTGGAGAATCTACCTTGGCAAAAATAAGAGTCGGTGTTATTTTGTTTATTGAGCTTTAATTGTTGAGAATAAATAAATTGAACCTATTGATATGAATTCGGTGGAATCCTAGGCCCAGTGACTCTCTCGCCTTTGTTTATTATTTTCGTTAAACCTTTAAATTTAATCTTCGCAAGTCTGAGAGAACGAATCTTAATTATTACTACGAAAACTAAGAAAAATCTTAAATCAGATAACCACTTACACGTGTCCAAAATCTCGCCTTTTATCGACACATTTAATGTTAACCGGTCACCTTTTTCTTGTCTATTTAAGAAAGAATCCCTCATGAGAGTGTTTCCTTTCTTTCACTTCGTCTTCTTCATCGTCTGCAACTTTTTATTGCTGTTTTTCTTCCTGCAGTTCTTCTCATCATCTTTCTGCTGTCATTCCTCTGCTACTGTTCTCATCATCTTTCTGCTACTGTTTCTATGGAGCCATCAAGGTTTGTTGATTCTGCTGAAATTGATCTTTTTGTGATTGATTTTTCTTACTAAAATCGTTTTATTTTGATATTGTTCTTCTTTTAATGATTCCCCTGTTGTTTTTGTTTTAGCAAGAACAAATCTAACACCAAGTTCACCATTCTGAACCCTACTGTCTCCACGGGTTCGAAACCGAAAGTCGCTGTTACTAAAAGAAAGTCTGCGAATAGCAAGGTATTTAAGAAACATTTATTCTTTTAATAACAATATTGTTGCCTCTGTTTCTTATTTAACTTGTGATTCGCAGGATGACAAAAATGTTGATAAGTCCCCTAAGAAGCCTCGCCGTTCTAGGCCTGCTGAATCTTCTATTTCCTTTCCTTTATTCAAGTTTACAACTTCTCCTGCGATATCTTCGCAAGATACACCAACACCTCCTACGATACCGTCGCAGGATAAACTTACACCTCATGCGATATCTGAAAATATCGCTGCTGATTTTCCTCCTATACCCGAATTTTCCATACATGAAGTTCCTCAGGATGAACCCCCTTCTTCTTCAATTATCAATGCCTCTGTCTCAACCCCACTCATTGATCTTCATCAGATTTCCTCTTCTGACATTTCTATGACCAAAAATGATTCAATTCTCCCCTCTCCTGTCATCATTACCTCTCCATCTGGGTCTATCTCTCTTACCAAAGAAAATCTGGATGGAGTAGATTTAGCTTTTAAAGTTTTATCATACATCATGAATGATGCCAAGAAGACCTCCATCGATCCCATCAAGTCTAGTGTTTGCGAGTCTTTGAGTAAATACTTTGGTTCTGACAGGATGTCGCACATGTATTTAGAACAAGAAGTTAAGATATTGAAGAATAATCTTCAAAATATTTCGCTGGATCGTGATAATCTTCGCAAGAAGAACGAAGAACTAAAAGGTTTTTTTTTTTATGAAGACCTTGTTCGTCTTTTAAGCTTTAAACCAGAAGCGAAAAATGGAGATATATCAGTTGGAATCCATCGTTGAAGAAACTTGAATGGATAGAGATGTTTGGATGGAGCAATATAACCAGTTAGATAATCTTCATACATACTCTGTCGATCAAATAGACAATCTTACCCAAGAGAATGTTCACTTAGTTCAGAAGCAAGACTAGCTAAATAATGAATTATCTCATCTCTCTCATTCTTTGAGTAAATCTAATTTGGAGTTGGAAACCTTATCAGATGAGAATGGAACTCTATCTCAAGAGAAGCGAGTTTTTTTAAACAAGGTGGCAATTGCTTCGCAACAGCTTGGTGTCTGTCAGAAAATATGTAATGAACAAGAACAATCTCTCTGTTCGCTAAGAAGTAAACTTCAAGAAGTCACTGTTGAGAAAGATAAACTTATTCAGGGTAGAATAAATTTAAGTGTAAAAAACAGCCAACTGAAAGACCAATATTCCAAGTTAAAAGAATCCTACTCTTCCCTTGCTAAGGAGAATAACTTGCTTGTTTCTAACGAAAAGAGTTTGCGTTCTCGATTAAAAGGTTTGGTTGGAGATAATTTTGACAATGCCATGGATCACTTGCTTGGCTTTAACCCAACATCTTATTTCATAAAAGGAAGGTAGTCATAGAATTTGACTGCCTCGTCTATTTTCTCTTTGTCAAGTCTTTCTTTTTTGAGATAATAAGATATTCTTTTTTACGGATCTTTTGTTTGTGCAGAATCTAAGAAAGACCTTCGCTCCTCCCATTCTACTTTAGAATCTAGCTATGCCAAGATTCGCAAGGAGAATGCAACTATTGCCGCTACTCTTGCCCGTTCTCGCGATCGGGCCGAAAGAAGACTTGATTATCTTACACATTCCAAAGACATTCGAGTAGGAATCACTGAAGGCACTCCTTCGTCAATTTCATCTCAAAAGTGAAGTTATTGTGAATGACATCTTATTGTCCAAATCTCTTGACCCTGTGTCTATCGAACCTCTGGAAGTAGAAGATGATGAAATTCCTAATTCTCCTGATAGTGACTATGAATACGAAAGCGGCGAGGATGTCGCAAACGAAAATAATAATGAAGAGGCTGTCAATAATAATCCAGATGAAGAGGTTTCTGGTGAGAATGCATCAACTGGCAAAAATGTGGAGGTTGTTGAAGCTGATAAAATTGTTGAGGAGCGTTTAATATCTCCTTCTAGCGGAGATAATGTTGAGAGTTGAACTTCTTTTGTAATTTTATTTTCTTTAGCCTCTTTATCTACATAACTTCTTACATGAGACATTTTACAATTCCTTTTGAGATGCACTTTTGCTTTGTAAGAAACATTAAGTCTACTGTTGAACAATTCTCATATTGCCACTTGTTATCTTATGAATAACTTGCATAAAGAACATAAAATGTTTCTCGGTATTCACATTCTTAGAAATTCTGACTCATTCTGTGAAAGTATGAATACCTCTGCGAATTTGTAAATAATACCACGAAAAACTCGAATAATACTCTAAGAGATAATATCGCAAGCTCATTTCTTTGAGAGATTCCAAATATCGTTCTTGAGAGATTCCGAATAATATTATGAGAGAGATTCTGAAAACTTATTTGTTTGTATATAACCATTTTCGCAAGCTCATTTGCTTACTCATTTTCTTGTGTGGTCTTATTTCGCCTTCCTAGTTAAAGGTCTTATTGTGCCACCCCTCGTCATTGCGACAAAATCGCAGGACGTCTTTACATTTTCATGCAATGACCCATTGATCTTGCCTTATCATTTCTTTAGTATTTTTGCCTCTGCAGGATAATTTTATTGCGACAATATGACAGGCCTAAATTTTCTTGCGAAAATAAAGCCCCGTGATATTGCCGTCTTGCGACGAAATCGCAGGACGTCCTTACATTTTCATGTACTGACCCATTGATCTCGTCTTACCTTCGCTTTTTGTATTATTGCCTCTTCAGGATCATCGCACAAATATGACAAGCCTAAATTTTCTTGAGAAAATAAAGCCTCATGACATTTGCGTCTTAAGACACTTATCAGCTCCCTAATGGAGGGTGCCGCCCTTATCATCATCCGGTTGCCCCTTCAAGGAGGCGTACATCGGCCATACAAGACTAGATCCTCCCATCCGGTCTTAACAACAACCGATTGTTTTCTGACCTCTTATCCCTTATACCTATAGGGCTTATGGTTACGAGGCTGCACCCTAAGTGGAGTTTTCTTCGGCCCGAGTCGAGCGTGTGCCAAGACTTGCCAAGAATGGCCGAGACACTTCAAATGCCCCAGGCACTCTTGGCTCAACCGTGTACCTCGGCGCCTTGGTCATACGCTGACTCCTTAGAAGAGACCCTCGGTCGTCCAACCATGGTATAACCTTATATATATAGTTGGAAATCCAAGGTATCTCTCCTGGATGGGCTTTATTAACCCCAAATCTCCATGACTCAGGTTCCACGGGCGGTGTAACCTTTTCCCTGAGCCATGTTAACATATACCCCCTTTTACGTACTTTAGGTCTTACATTTGCCTCTTACAAAATTTTGATTCGCGAACTAGGGTGTACGCCATAGCAGGTTCGTCCCATTCTGATATGTCATTGATTTTAGATTATCTCTTGTTATTTTAATTGCGAGATCATCGCACGTTCTTTCTTTATTTTGTGCAATTTCAAAATGATTATTTCGCAAAAATATGTGTATAGATTTACTTCGTTTCAACCATTCATTACTTCGCAGTCCATCTTTTTCCACAATCTGCTATGGGTAATATCTCTTCAGGTATAATCTATTCCACGGTCTATCCAACCTGTGGCCCACATCTTTGCCCTCAGGATCCATCAATCTATATGCCCCTGTTCCGACTATCCCCTTAATGATATAAGGTCCATCCCATTTTCTTGCTAATTTGCCTCCACTTTCTCGCTGATATGCTGGTGTTTCTCTCAATACCAAATCGCCTGGTTGAAATTCACGTGTCTTAACACGTTTGTTATACTCTCTGGCTAACCTTCTCTGGTAATTTTCCATATGTTGTAGTGCTCTTTCTCTTTTTTCTTCTAATTCATCTATCTTGATTAAGATGTTACCCGCACTAAGATTTTCTCCCAAGCTTCTTTCTTTGTTGTTGGGATCATAACTTCTGTTGGAAGTACATCTTCTACTCCATATGTTAAACAAAAAGGTGACATTCATGTAGCTTCTCGCCTGGTTGTATTGTAAGCCCATACTGCATTATGCACTTGTTCACACCATGCTCTATTATGTCCTTCTAACTTCTTCTTCAATATATCTGCGATTGTTTTGTTTGTTGCTTCTGCCTGTCCATTGGCCTGCGGGTATAAAGGAGTTGATTTTCCACATTTTATCTGAAACGCATTAAGCAACAGTTCTATATTTTGTCCCTCAAATTGTTTCCCATTGTCAGATACCAACTGTGCGGGGATTCCAAATCTGCATATAATGTTCTCGAATATAAAGGTAAAGATATCTTTATCACGAATGTGTTGTACCGCTTTTACTTCTGCCCATTTTGTGAAATAATCTGTAGCGACAATTAGATATCTTCTCCGCACCCTGTTCTGGTAAAAATGGTCCCACAATGTCTAAACCCCACTTTCCAAAAGGCCATACACTTTTGAAGAATTTAATGGTGCTCCTGGTGCATGTATTTTCTTTCCGTGCCTTTGACAATCTTCGCAACGCCTTGATATTTGTTTCGCATCCTCATGCATATATGGCCAGTAATAGCCTTGCGTTTTTGCCTTATATGCTAAAGATCTTCCACCACTGTGATTGCCAGCATCCCCACTATGCAACATCTTTAAGACTATTTCTCCTTCCCTTCGTGTTAAACATCTAAGTGAGGGTCCATTAAAGGATTTTCGGTACAGTACCCCATCTCTCAATTCATAATTTGTTGCACGGCTTTTTAATTTGTGTGCCTCTAATCTGTTTCTTGGTGTTTCCCCTTTCATCAGATATGCATGAAGTCCTGCTCTCCAATCTTCATCGCAGAATATTTGTGTTCCATCTTCTATTTGCATCACATCTGCCTCCTTCTCTTCCTCTTTATTGATTGATGGTGATAGAAGTGTCTGTATTTTTATACATCTCGCAGCTGGATCTGTCATCATACTTGATATAAAGGAAAAAGCATCTGCGAGTCTATTATCTCTCCTTGATATATGTCTCCATTTTATTTTTGGTATCTTCATCGACAACTCTTCAACAAGTTTTTTGTACTTTTTCAAAGATGTTTCATTTGTAGTATATTCTTCTTTTATTTGGCGAATAACTAATTGTGAATCACTGGTGATTCTCACATTTTCCAACTTCATTTCTATTGCAAACCGCAGAGCATGTATTGTAGCTTCGTATTCTGTTTCATTGTTGGTAGATGGAAACTCCAATCTGAAAGAAAAAGCTATTTTATTGCCTTCTGGCGAAATCAAAACAATCCCAACTCTGTTGCCTTCCCATTTGACGATCCATCTACCAATATTTCCCACATTTTGGTTCGGATTAATAAATCCTTTGGATCTCCGTGTTCTTCTTCTATATCCATCATTTCTTCCTTTGCTTCATCCTCTTCCAAAGGAAATTCTGCTAAAAAATCTGAGACAACTTGTGATTTTGGTGAAGATAGTATTTCGTATTTGATTTTGCAATGACTTACTTGAGCATTCCATCTCTCAACCCTACCTGATCTTTTTGAATTTTTCATTAACGACTCAATTGGTATTCTTGTCATCACCTTGATTGTATGTGCACAGAAAGTATATGCGGAGCTTGAATGTTGCATAAACTAATGCCAAAATTAGTTTTTCAATTTTTGAATAATTTCTCTCCGCGCATTGAAGGTTTTTTGATGTAATAGATTGGCTTTTCCACTCTGCCTCTATTCGCAATAATACGCACTTAGTGCATGCGAGGTCGTCGCAAGGTATATTAATAATTCCTCCCTGGCTCGCTTTTTGTAAAATTGATATATCCATTAGATGTTTCTTTTATTCCTCAGTAAAGCTTTTTCACATTCATCGGTCCATCTAAACTTCGCCCCCTTTTTGAGTATGTTGAAGAAATGTTTACATTTGTCGGATGACCGCGAGATGAATCTTCCTAGCGAAGCTAATAATCCATTTAGCTTCTGCACATCTTTTACCGTCGCTGGTGTTGGCATATCGTGAATTGCTTGTACTTTTTCTGGGTCAACTTGTATTCCTTCTTTTGATACAATATAACCTAAAAACTTTCCGATACAACTCCAAAGGTACATTTTTCTCGGATTTACTTTGATGTTGAAATGCCTCATTTGTTCAAAAATTTCTCTCAAATCCCGTACATGGTCTTTTGCTTCTTTACTTTTTATTAACATATCATCCACATATACCTCTAGTGTTTTGTGTATCCATTTCGCGAACACCTTTTCTACCATCCTTTGGTATGTTGCTCCAGCATTTCGCAAACCAAATGGCATTTTTGTATAACAGTATAATCCTCTTGGAGCGAAGAAAGCAGTATGCTCTTGGTCTTCTTCAAATGAGTGGAATTTGATTGTAACCTTTGTACCCATCAAGAGATGATATCCTTTCATTTTCCGCGTGACTCAACCATTTGCGGAATATCCGGCAAAGGAAATCTATCTTTTGGACAAGCTTTATTTAGATCAGTAAAATCTATGAAAATTCTTATCCCTTTCTTCTTCTTTGGGACTACGACCATATTTGCTATCCATTCGGGATATTTTGCTCGTCTAATGATTCCCCGTCCAAAGATCTTCTGCAATTCCTCTTTTATCTGAGGGTGATATGCTGTTGCGATCTTTCTAATTCTTTGTTTGAATGGTCTTGCATTTCTGTCAATCTCCAGTTTATGGCATGCCACAGATGGATCTATTCCAGGCATCTCATCCATATCCCATGCGAAAATGTCTTTGTAATCTCGCAACAGATCAACAGTTCGTCTTTCCTCTTCTGCTTCCATCTTAGTCCCAATTTTTAACATCTTGGGTTCTTCTTCAGTTCCAATGTTTATTTCCTTCGTCGGCTCTGTTGCAGTATAGCTGGCCCTCGGTTCTCCCATAGGCGTTGGTCCTTTCACTTCCTTCGCAAGTTCATTCTCTTCTTCCGAGTTTTCGCCAGATATTCCTTTTCATTCTTCTGCTCTTATCATATAAGTTCTAAATTCTTCTTCCTTTTTCACTGCTTTTGCCATTTTTCTGCGATCCTTTCGCCTCTTCCCTTGTTCTTCGTAATATTTTACCTCAATTTGATAATATATCCTTCCCTTATCAGTATATCTACTCTGATTTCGCCAATCCCACTCGGCATAGGAAATTTGATACATTGATGAAATGTCGAGGCTACATCTTTGATTGCATGTACCCACGGTCTTCCCAACAACATGTTATATGGCGATTCCATATCCACTACACATAACGTCACCTGTGCTTCAATTTCTCCTAACAGAATTCGTATTTTTATCTCCCCTTTAGGTTTTGTTAAAGATTTACCGAAACCATGGATATGATATGCTGAGGAAGTCATTTCTTCAATTTTGTATCCTAATTTTTTATAAGCATGGTAAAATATTATATTCACTAAACTCCCTGACCAAAGTTCTATTTATTGCCCATTCTTCCGCTGCATCTGTTGATTCTCCTTCTTCCTTGCATGCATTTATTGTAATCACTAGTGGAGATGTGTGATTCAAGCTCTCTCTTGATATCTCTGCTGCCATGAATGTAACCTTCTGTTTTTCCCATTCTTTCAATGGTGACGCTTTCTTTGTTGTTACAATTTTCCTTCCTTCAAAATCTCGTTTGTGTATTCTTCCTTTGACATTTTCATGAAATTTATTAACCATTGTCTTTGTAATCATATTATACTCCAACTCTCCGTTATTCTCCTTGATTCCGGCTTTCTCTGTTTTAACCAATTTATCCATCATACTCCTAATTTGAATGATTTTAACGACAATCTTCAATTTCTAATCTTCAGTCCCTGTTTCTAGCGCCAATATGTAGTTGCAGGAAATCCTACACTACACCCCTCACAAGAATATACTCAATTAAGCCATTTTAAGATGAACAATTATAATTTTTTATTGATTAAGTTCTTGAATGTTTATAATATGAAATGGAAATGAGCTAAAGAATTACAATCACTTTAAACTTTCTCTCTCTTAATGACTTGTCCAACACTCGAAAAAGAACTCCCTTTCAATAGGCCTGTTCGGCTCTTTATATAGGGTATTACATAGTGGATGATAAACTAATTTTGTCCCTTTATTTCCGGAATGACTTGCGAAATATCGCAAGTGTACAAGTATATAATTTCGCGACACTCCTTGATCTCGCTAAGTCTTCATATCTTTCTCGTGTTTTGGTTGTTGTCATCCATTACGTCATTCATATTATTCGTCTGCGACACCTTCGCAAGGTTGTTGTTTATAGGTTTCGCGAGGTACTGATGTTGCGATATTCTAATCCTACAAATCAAATGTTAATTATCTCGTAGAATTAATTTAACATGGTTAGTAGGTGTACAAGGTGCAAATATTATTGTCATTCGTGAATCGGTTCAGTCATAGTACGCGTATCGGTTCGTAAACTTTTAACCATACTGAGGTTTGAGTTAACCAGAACTTTTAAGTTTGCGTACGGGGTTTGGAAACCTTAAGATCAAGCCACGGTTTGGGAGTTCAAAGAACTAAATCGGTTTGCGTACCGGTTTGGAAACACAACCAAGTTCGGGAACAGAATCTGTTTCGGTTTATGCACGGTTTGGAAACTAACTGGTTCAGTAACTACGGTTCAAAAATGGTTTGCATACAAGTATGCATACCGATCCGGTTCACGAGTTAAACAGATTTTCATATGATATACAAGTATGCATACTGATCTGGTTCACGCACAGCGTTTCCATTGGGAAGGACTTTCCCCGGGAGCTCGTGTTCCTCTTGTCACCACTGACATGTGTTGCTGGTTCTTCCTGTGACAAGTCGTTCCTTGAGGGACAATACGTGTTGGCGCATGAGTGGTGTTTGGTCTTTGGTGCTGGTTGGCCCCCGTTTGACGTGGCGACAACAAGCCCGATTACCTCTTCAGCTTTTTCCTCGGTCATCCGAGGGAAATAATAGTTTGGTCCCATGTGCTTAGATGTCGAAAAGTTATCAACTATTGTCCCTTACAACAATGAACATGTGAAACAATCCTAGCATATGTGAAAGGAGGGACTCTCTTGTGTGGCTATGCAAGGCAGCAGGATCGTGAAAGGGGGGACTCCTCCTTATAGCCTTGCATACCATGGGAAGAGATAAAGTGGGTATGCTATTTTAATGGTCGCGAATGCGTAAACCCTACTAAAATTGTGTGACCACCCCCTGTTCCACCAGCGGCACGGAAGGTGCCAAGGATTTAGTACTGTCTCCGATAGGTTGCCCAGGCAGGTGAGCCGGTGTAGAAACTTAACCATATCTTGGAGATAAGATCTTTACGAGATAGTATCTCTGCCCTACCTGGTACTTGCTACTGGAAAAGGGCTTTGGATATTGGATACATAAGAATAGGCATCCAATACATCTGTAAGTCGATATATATATAGGTACTTCACTATGTGTACAAGTACATGCATGTAATACAGGTTCAGACTTATAACAGTTTTGTCGGTTTTAAAATTGATACCACTGTCTTGTATCCGAATTTATAGCAGTTATATATTTCTCTAAATCGATTCGAAAATCCTTGAATAACATCAATGACACATATCACTGTTCCAGACTATTTTCAAACGATAACTTGAATCATGATTTTGATTCCGAACAATAAATTTTCCTTAATTGAAATTCATCAAGTATGAACAAATGTTCATTAAGCTTAGTCATTATATTTCGAGAACTAATTATCAAGATAAACTTGACTCGAAATTCTTGTCTATGCATAATAGTGTAATCAGTTATGCGACATCGTCCCAAATGATAAAAAAAAATGAATATAACTTGAGATATAAGTGGCTCAGTCTTCACTTACCTTTCGTTGATGAAATTCTCCAAAAGCTTCGGTTGATCTTCGCCTTCAAAAGGTAGCACATAATGATGACTGCCGTGATCCACTATTTCTCAACTACATTTCTATCCTAGTTCAAGACTTAACTAATTATATACTAGAAATCAAGATATAGTTTTGACAATTAAATTTGACAACAAGCTTGAGATAGCAATACTTGTGAGTTCGACCGAGCAATGATCTAACATGGACCAGTTCTACCTTGACTCCCAACATAGGTTAGGATTAGTTCTACCTTGACTCCCAATATAGGTAAAGATCGGTTCCACCTTGAATTCCAACATAAGTTAGGATCGGTTCCTCCTTGATTCCCTATGTATATTAGGATCGGTCCAATCTTAGGTCTTCAATGAAAACCGGACCTTCAATCCTATTGATTTCTTTCAACTACGAAACAAGTTTGTAAGTCTACTTCCTTAAACTCATGTAATTCAACATAGTTTTGTAGGCATGAAATCACACCTATGTTCACTACACAATCTAGTAACGAGTTACAAAGATTATGTTAATATCGCAATTATGAAGTTCAAAAAAAGCATTATACTTCATAATATAATATACCAATATAAATAATTCACAATGATTGATATATTGTTCCTTGACACTTTTGATCATTATAAGATGATCACGTCTCTAATACTAGACTTTCGTGTATATAACCTCGCATTTTATGTTTTCAATTAGAAACAACTTGAAAGTTTACAATATATAAGTGGAAACAAGTCAAGTCATGTCTTACTAACCTCAATTGGAAGGATGACGTCTTCGTTGATATCAATACGTCTTCGGATTATTTAGGTCTTCATAGTAATACTTGTATGTATCAACATTTCTAGACTTACTAGTCTAACCTAACGAAGTTGACTCTAGTAGTCTAATCAAGCGACTTATGAGTTTTCATACTAAAATATGACAACCAACCTTGACATACCAACGCTTGGCGGGTTCAACAGAGCAGTGCTCTAACAATCTCCATCTTTGTAAATTTTAGTGACAAAACTCTATTATATATGGAAAATACACGAATTAAATGATAAAGAAATTACATAACATTCTCTTAACAATTTTAGCTCTCACTATATTAGTAAAGGATCTTCTTGTCCTTCTCAATTATGAAAGACTAGAGGCTTCTAGTGAGCTTCTTTTAGTTTTTTTCTCTCTATTTTTACAATCAATTTTTAAGTAGTTTAGAACATAGCACTCTGGACAAATATTATGAGGTTGCTTTTCATTGAAAAATATGATCCATCTAGTGAATCCTGCATTAAAAGCATAGGTTTAGGAAGTAAATATTTTAATTGAATCCAAAATCATTGATTCTCCAAGTCTAAGTTTTGATATATCATCGAGGAGTTGTAATCATCAAAAATAACTGCAGTATTTCCTATACTCCATGGTCTCTCCTCAAATACCTTGTTGAGCTGAATCCATTTCTTGAAACTAAAAACAACTATATTTGATCCAATTTCCAGAATTTGAACATCCTCTTCAGCAAGAAAAGGCTAGGTGAACTTAATGTTTTTCTAAATAGATTTATGATTCATGTTCCTTTGATGATAATCCCATTAAGCATATCTCCCTATCATATTTCTCCCTCTTTATTAGCAGCTTTATAGGTGACCATATCTTTATTGAATTATTCCCTTTTTTTCCAAATTTGCGTCTTGCATCTTCAAACTGATTTGAGTAACTTCTTCTTGATCAGTTCACTACTTATTTTTTGGTTAGCTACCGTTGTTGAGCTATGGCCTCCGTGTAGAGATGAAAACTGCTAGCACAATTAGATTTGTATATATAAATATATTCTCTAGGGTTTAAGGACCATTGAAGATTTTTTTCTTTGCTGGATCATCATTATTTTTTGTTGATTGACGGTAAGAATACAAGAAGTGAAAAAGGAAAGAATAATGTTTGAAAAGACCCGCCGAAGAAAGAAAGGTATTTTTTATTTTCTTGTTAATTTTTATTGATAGAAATAAGGGATTTTAAATTTGAATTTGAATTTGTAACTGAAATCTGACTTTTGACATGTGCGACTCACAAGTTTGTGAATAAAATTCCTTAAAGTATTCCAACTAGGAGACGTGTTGATACTGAACTATCCTGATTCTATCCATTCCCAAGCATCTATGATCACATTTTTGAAACCTTTTGCTTCCACAAACACTGCGACAACTACTGCAAACGTTTTGGTCAATACTGGATAGTAGTCAAGCTCCATTGAAAGGACAAGACTATGATGTACCTAGGGGAGAAATAAGGAAAATTAGTTATCCATGAGAAAAACTAAAAATATGATTATTAAGATTGTAGAACTAGGGAATGAAGACAAAAAAAAAATACGACAGAAGATTGATAGACTGGTAGCGGTTTGAGGATTAGACAGTTGAAAATCAATTATTTCATGATAAAAATGATGAAATTATCAAAATAAGAAAAGTGGATCGACTCGTATTTAATCGCCGATATGTAGAGTCTTACATCATGTTTAGATTTGACTGAAATCACCTGACTCATCTGAATCTAACTCAAGTATTTGTTTTTTGAGTCAAATCTGACTCAACTAATTCAAAATTACGTGAGTCAGTAATTTTTTCTTTTCTTTATTTGCTACTAGGAAAGAAACAAATATCAATTGCCTTAATAAGAGTTTACAACATTTTGAAGAAAGTGTGGACATTTATCCTCATATCATTCTCCTGTTATATTCAGAACTCTACTATGCTTAACAACAATATCAGCTAGACCATTCTGGTCTCTTTTAAGATGTTGAAACTAAGAATGTTAATGTCTTGTAAAAGGTATAAACAATCATCTAAGACAGAGCAAGAGGACCAATTGGTTTTTGCAATTATTATAACATAAGCCATAACATTTTTGACATCATTAATTAAGCAAATATCTTGGTAATTCTTCTCTTTAATCCATTTAGCATCTTCTAGTAATGACATACTTTCGGCTCCTTCTGGATTATTGGCCACTGTTGAGACTAGTTTGTATCCCTTGAAACCGCATGTAGATTGCATAGACAAAATACCAACACCAGATTTGTTATTGTATTTATCAAAAGAGGCATCACAATATATAAGAAGACAGTCTTGTGGGACATTCAGAGTACTAGTTGATTCATGATTTGGTATAGAGATGCCAGAATTAGAAGTAGAATTAACAACTAATGTGTTGGTTGTTTCCTCAGCTACTCTAAGGGCAGTCTTAGCTGTAACTTGAGGATTTAGGGACTTGTCTTGAAGCACTTTGGAATATCAATCTTTCCAGATGTACCAGGCAGTGGTCATGACAGTGATAAGCTGGTCTTGAAGATGACTGGTAGAAAGCATTTAGCGATCCGATTCTTAATGCTTATACATGAGTTTGAATCCTGTAAAATATGATGACTCATAGCAGGAATGTTAGACCATTTAGAAAAGGAGCAATTTAATAGCATATGTTCTGGAGTTTTAGTAATACCAGAATTACACATTTTACAACTCTCATCATAATTGTTCTTATATCTAGCAAGCTTGTTACCTGTAGGAAGGATGTTTTCAACACATTTCCAAAGAAACAGTTGGGTTTTTGGTAAAAGAGGAGACTTCCAAAGGGCTTTATAGGTTTCGATGTCAGGATTAAGAACATAATTATGTGGAAATTCATTAGCCAACAGTTTGTAGACTGACTTAACAGTCAGGTTTCTATTTTTTTTGTAAAGCCTAATGAGAATATCACCGTCAGAGATTGGAATTCTCATATTACATATTTTTTGAATGTTTTCACTAGTAAAGAAATCCTGAACTAAGGGAAAATTCCGACTTTTAGTGTCTTGCACAGTAAAATCAAAACACTATAATTAGGATTGGGATAGCTAGCACAGATAGGAGCAGTTCGATTTATTATCCAATTGACAATAAAATCATTTACGCTACTTCCCATAGAGCATACTGCTTGCTTATATCTAAACCATGCCAAATATTATACCAAACCCAAGATTGTTCCATGACTTTTTGTAATGAATAAGATGACAATTTTTAAAATACTCACACTTCAAAAAATTTACCCAAAGTTCATCACGTGAATAAATTAAAAACCAAGCTATTCTTGTTAATATAGCTAAATTCATTTTTCTAAAGCTTCTAAAGCCTAAAGCCCCTTGCAACTTATGATTACAAACATTGTCCCATTGTTTGAAATAGTAACCCTTATGACCATTTTCCCCATCAAAAACCCCAAAGGAATTTTTCCATCTTTCTAATGATGGTATTAGGAAGAAGAAAGGAGTTCATATGATAGTTAGAGGAAGTTTTGAGAGTGTGTTGAACAAGAACATATCTTTCTGATTTAGCTAATTTTTTTACTTTTCCAGTTAGACAATCTAGAATCATGATGAGTGTTTAAGTGAGACATTGACTCAGCTCTATTTCTTTTTTTAAGAAACAGTGGAATGCCAAGGTATTTTTCATTAAGCTCAATCTTTCTAACATTCATAGATCTAATTAGGGATACATAATCGTTTGGAAGAACATTTTTACTAAAAAATATCCAGAATTTTCAAAAAGAAATGGATACTGAACCAGGTTTGTTCAAAATTAGAAAACAAACAATCTGACATACAAATCGAGTCGAGTCAATGTGGTCGACTCAGCTCCAAGATCCTAATCCCGAGTCGGATGCAAAAGAATATGGGATGTCCCCGAAGGCACAGTTTGGCATATAGGGGAGCTACAACATCTGCCCCCAACTGTCAAAATCTCAAGCCTAGAAGGTGGCAGTGAAAGCAAAACTCCAGTACAACCGGAAGCATAAAAATCACGTACGTCACCTTATGTAAACATGACAAAAACATTACGTAATCCAACTCCAAAGCTAATATCGACCGTTCAATCTGCATCAAGTAAAAAAAAAACTCACAGACCTAATTTATTAACTTATACCGAAATGTATATTGTCAGTAACCTAAACTTTTTCCTTCCTCACTACTTTTCTTTCCGAGCATTCTCTCATAGTCTGGAAACTTTCACCAAAAGAATTCTACAGGATGATAAAATCTTCTCTATTCTCCTCTCTTCTTCTGATTTTTGTGATAATCTCCTCTATTACTTCCTCCAAGGCTTCAATTTGCTCCAAAAATGGTAAGATTCAAGCATTGAACATTCTAAATTGGAAATGTTTGAGGTTTTTTCCCCTAATTTGATATATAACCGTGTTTCTTGTTCTTGAATTGGTAGGAATACCATTAGTTAGGAATATCAGTGATATTCCGCAGAGTGACTATGGGAGAGGAGGACTATCACATATCACTGTTGCTGGTTCAGTTCTACACGGAATGAAAGAGGTACGTATATATCTTCTACATTTGTGTGCAAATTTTGATGCCCACCATATGATGTATGTTGAAATGCCTAAGAAAGATGTATGTGGTTTTATGATGACCAAAATATGAAAGTTTGCTGTATTGCCAGGTTGAGATATGGCTCCAAACATTTTCTCCAGGATCACGGACACCAATTCACAGGCACTCTTGTGAAGAAGTGTTTGTGGTCTTAAAAGGGACTGGTACGCTTCTTATTGCCTCAAACTCACACGAGAAACAGCCTGGAAAGCCGCAAGAGTTTCCGATATTTTCGAATAGTACATTTCATATCCCCATGAATGATGCTCATCAGGTAAAATGGCTGCTGTTGTTGTTATTCTTGACTATCAACGAATAGCCTAAAACCTTGTTTACTATTATTCTGACCACCATCATTGCGAGCTTATTTTTATTTGCAGCATGCACTAGACTAAGAAATAACTTACTGGGAGGATTTAGGTGGTAAGAAATAAACTAAATGAAATGGCAGCAAATAGATATGAAATCAGAATAGGCAGAAATGGTTGGCTTCACTATCTGGTGGCATCTGAAACATACATTCAGATACAGGGCTGTTTGCCGAAGTTGGTTCGTTCTAGTTTTTTTTATTTATTTTTTATTTTTTAAATAGGAAAGAAAACTATTATTGAGCTGAAACAAGAGTTACAGGCATTTTCTCTCTCATTCAAGTCCTTAACCAACTGGGAAAACTAACATCCCAAAACACTGAACTCACTTTTTGCCTAGCTTCGTTTGCAAAAGACTCAGCTACATCATTTGATTAATGTTCCTCTATGCACATAGGAACATTTCCATGAATCAAAATCTTTAACCAAATGCTTACAGTAATTTATAAAACTATCATTTGTCCACTTTGTAGATCCTCTACTACCACTAACAGCATTAATAACATTAAGAGAGTCTCCTTCCAGCTGCAACTTGAGAATTCCGCTGCATCTGGCCCATTTAATTGCCTCCAATGCTGCCACGGCTTCAGCCTCCTCCTCATCTTTAGCTATCCCTGGGATACAATTTGCTTCTTTGCAGTCCCCTGTATCATCTAACATTGTCAGTGCAACCCTCATCTTTTTGACTCTTTAGAGAAAGAAGCATCAAAATTTATTTTAATTAAGTCTGTATCAGGTAGTTTTCGGTCCTATTCTGGCCTCCTGCCTGACCAATACCAGAATTCTTCCTGTTTACAAGTAGCCAGTAACTAATAGACTGGTTGATCTGTCACTAAGTCATCCACCTGCACTTGAGCACTATCAAACACAATAGCACACCTCAACTTCCATATATGCCGCAAGGAGAAACCTGCAAACACAGTTATCTCATTCTGTCTATCCCTAGGAAAAAGAGATAAGTTAAACCAGCTAGATATCCGATCCACAATAGACATTCCATTTAATACTCCTGCAATATTAGTATCTAATGCAAACCATATCCTGCTAGTTGTTATCTTACAATAAATCAAGAGATGCTGAATAGATTCAGTATCATTTCTACAAATAGGAAAAACATGGTCAGTACTAGGCACAAATTTAGCAAGCCTATCAGTAGAATGGTTCATCCTGCCTTTTGCATGTTATGCCGTGGGTCATGTTTTTTTAATAGCTATTATTTGGCTATTATGTTATCATTCTCATTTGTCCATTTACTGATTGCAGGTTTGGAATACAAATGCAAATGCTGACTTGCAGGTTTTGGTTGTAATATCTCGTCCGCCTGTTAAAGTGTTAGTTACTCTTACACCCTGCCTAAGTTACCACTACGTAGGATTGCAATTCATAACTCAGTTTTTGCTTCAAAAAAAAAAAAAAAGAAAGAAAAAAACTCAGTTTTATATTGTAGTTGCTCTTGTAACTTATCAATCAGTGAAGTATTATCCTCCATATTTTGGTCTGCAACTACTTCAATTACCACAATCTTGTATTCTAGTGTTAAATTCTCTTTCAGTCTTTTAAGATTTTTTTGATTGGAAAGTTTTGAAATGTTCAATTTTCTTAAATGCTTTCTGTTACAAGAGCTTGTAAATTTGACAAACAAAATGTCAATAACATTAACATGTAACTTTTTGCAGGTTCATGTACGAGGATTGGTTTATGCCTCACACTGCAGCCAAATTAAAGTATCCTTACTACTGGGACGAAGATTGCTTCTATTCGCCAAAAGATGAGTTGTGAGAAGTACGTAGTTGAAAAAAATTGTTATCTGTCTATCAAGAAATTCAATTTATACTGATCAATAGCATCACGGATATGTGGCAGAAAGATCAGAAAATTTGCAAGCTATGTACAGAAGTGAGCGCAACCTTGTTTTTTTACACCTTATCTTGTGTTGGACTTTAACTGAACAACCTCGCTGAACTCAGTGACTAGATAGTTTCCTGAAATTCTTTTATTCTTCTTTATTAACATCTGGTGATGTCTTAATAATAAAGCAGTTATGAACTACAGGTACTTTAGTTACTAAGAAAAAAAACCCAATAATTGCTACTGTCACAATTTAGAAACCCAATTTGGACATCTGAATGGCCAAATTCATTATTTTGAAATGTCTTGGAATTGCGCGGAAGGATATCAGTCGGTCTTACAAAAGTAAAGTCTAATAACCTCATTAACAATACAAAACAAAACCCCACAGACAATGAATTTGAAATGTCTTGGAATTGCGCAGAAGGATATCAGTCTGTCTTACAAAAGTAAAGTCTAATAAGCTCATTAACAATAAAAAAACAAAACCCCACATACCCGAATGGAATCTGTTTTTCGGGTTGCGAGTTATAACCCCAAATGTGTCACTATCCGTCCACAAAAAACTCATCCAAACAAAAGTGACACAAAAACCCCAAATAATATGAATATTTGGTGTTTTTGTATCAATATCCACCACTACCATCCAACTACAACCACTACCATCACCAACCACCACCACCACTAGCAACCAACACCACACCCACCAACAAATACTAGCACTACCATTACCATAAAAAGCACCACCACCAACCAACAACATCACTAACAAGAAACAGTACCACCAAAATTTGATTTCATCATAACTTATTTCATCATAAAACTTTTGGTTTCATGATAAAAAAAAAATAAGCAAAAATAAGATGAAACCAAATTTGGTTTGGGGTTTTTGTATCAATTTTGTTTAATATGGAGTTTTAATGGATCCCAACATTTGAATGGAGTTTTTGTACTCCAAATTTGGTCACCTTAGTGTTTTACTACTATTTCTGTTTGCTTTTACCCTAAACTAGGTGGTAGAGGATCTTGTTGCGGAATTTGTTTTTACCCTAAACTAGATGGTAGATGATCTTGTGGTGAGCACGTGGCCTTTTAAATAGTGAGCAGAATGTGGAATATGATGAGTACAAGCTATAACGGTGACTCCCTTAGATTGATGGGCGTAGTAGATGACACAGAGGTGTTGGAGGATACAATGGAATTAAATGATTTTTCAGAAAAAATGTAGTAGGGTATGTGAATCCTCTTGGTCGGGAATGACGAAGGAAGTTACACAGGAGATTGGCACATCAGATATTGTGTCCAATGTTAGGCAGTCGCGGCCAACATATATATTAGCTAGTTTTATAGAGAGAATTTGGCTCTAGCTGAGGGGGGATAGGGGTGTCGCCACATAGGATTCTACACAGATGGCATCAAAGCAATTCCAAAAGGAGCTAGATTGAAAACAAAGTACGCACTCTGAATTATGACAATATATATGTATTATTGAACAAGACAAGAAGAAAAGGAAATTGATGTAGGTCTCTATCCAAACGTTGAATGTGCATTCCCGTTAGGAAGTGTAATTATGAATCAGTCATTAATACTGAAGTAATTTAAAAAGTTTCAAGTGAGGAGGATTTTAAGGGGATGAAACATCTAAATCTCCAGTAGATGCAGATGTAGAAATTCGATGGCGGTGTAATAATAAAGATAAATCCCCTGATGCACCCAACTTAAAAAGGCGTAGAATCATAAAAGCAGGACCTCAGATCTCATCACCGCATGCATGCCTCGCGTACAAAGGAAAACCTTTAAATGACTATGCGGGGGAGAAAATAGAGATCAAGGTATCTCAAAGAAAAATAAAAGGAATTTGAACGTTTACATGGCAAAGGCAAGCTCCATTGCTTATTTACCGTATTTAATTCGAAAGTCATTATTTAATGAACATCGAAATGCGCAGGAAACATGCAGAGACAAAGGAAACCAGGAAGGCAAATGACCCACGTCTTAAGAACTCTCCGGTGGAGGATACTAAAGAGGAAGGAGAACGGATAGAGTGGTACGAATATGTGAAGTTACTAGGAGGAAAATCACAACCACGGTCCCACTGGTTATCGAACAATGTAAGTAGATTGTTTTATTATATAGTTTATGTTCATAATATTTTATTTTTACTCGTTAGCTTATCTATTATGAGACCTCTTGCAGATTGTTAATTATGTACTGCACTCAATGCACAAATACCCTGGATTCACGAAGCAAACTCGGTGGACCACCGTTAGTGATTATTTCTCCGTAAGTTTTATATGAGAACTATAAAACATACCATATTTGGACTATAAATACACGTGCAGTTATACATGTATACGATGGATTATAATGTGAGGTCTCTCACACTCTATTAAACATCGTGTTGAAAAAGAGCAATGCGCTAGAAATCTAAAACTAAATTCCAAAACCAAAGAAAGGGAATGCATTTATTACACAAGACTACACATCATGGGGAAATATGGCATGGATGGTGAACCATGGTCCGAGGTGGATGCGGTTTATGCTCCAGTGCTGGTGAACAAAAATCATTGGGTAGCAATCGAAATCCTCTTGAGAAGACGGAATATTGGTATCCAAAGATCAATTTCCCAAGTAATCAATCAAGTTGTATCCAACATATAAGGTTGGACTATCTACTTGAATTGATTAACGTACAACGTGTGATATTTCAATTATAAAGATAAACAATATAAAGCGGAAAAAAAAATAACACATACACCAGAATTTTTTTTTAACGGGGAAGCCGCAAAAGCAGAAAAACTCCGGGACCTAGTCCATATTGAACACCAAACTGTATTAAACCGCTACAAACACTAGCCTACTACCAATTAACTTCGGACTGGAATGTAGTTGAGACCGAATTAAACTCTCATATCAATTCAGTTACAGTCGCGTTCCTTACGCCTCTTGAATCTCAGTAGGACTCTGCGCAATTGATTCCTTTAATTGACGTCACACCAACTAAGATTTGATTCAACTCAATTGAAGATTTTAAACCAATCTACTTCCCACATATAAGCCTATATATGTGATTCCTTTTTGATCAAAGATCAAGGTGATGGAAATCGATAACAATAGACAAAGTTTAGCTACTTTACATTATCATTCACCTCACAAGTATTAAACTTATGGAATCAACAAAGTCTGAGACGAAGAAAACTTTGATGACTACTATCTATCTTGATCAAGTGAGCATCTCAACAATCGATCAAGATAAGGATACTCGAGCTGTCAAGATAAACAATAGATGGACGTGGCTTCACGAATCCCTATGAAGTCTTTGTAGTCGCTAAACCCTAAAAGGGATTTAGGAAGAGGACGACTCTAGTTTTACAACTAGGACACACCAAGAAAAGTAGCGTCTGGATTCAAAGATCGAAGTTGTTTGAGGTTAACATGAAAAAAATAATTAAAATGAGTAAGACAAGGGAGTAACATGAGATTTGAAAAGGGGAATTTGATAATCAAATCATTTTCTCGTGTTTATAATTCCCCCACGATTCGATAACTCTTCTGAATTATTGAAAAACCAGACAATAGGGATTTAAAATGCATTGAAATAGTAAGAAAGTGATTGCTGAGGAGGGTGATGTTGGGCGTGCAAAGCTTAAGTGGAATCACCCACCCATACATTTAGGGCTGCCAATGGGTACCCAAATACGCGGACCCGTCTTGGAACCGGGTGAATCGGGTCCGCGTCTGGGTCTCCAAACTGCACCCGTTAGTGATTTTCGGGTCCCAACGGGTAGACCCGAATAGACCCGATAAGAAACGGTTCCAATAGGGTCCTACCCGACGGGTGCATTCGCGGGTAATCGGGTATTGTAATAATAATGATTTTGCAAGGTTAATTTTGTAAACTCAGGGAAGATTAGGTCAGTATATATTCTTCCTTAATAACTCAGCCCTCATTTTAGCGAGATCCATCTTTCTTTTCTTCCGACTGCAAGAATAACTCTCTCTCGTGTTTTTGGCTAATGATCAATAATCAATTGATTTTGTTCTCTGATACGTTATAGATCATCATGGGAAGGTACCGTATAGTTACTTACTATCTATTTATGGTTTGATTTTTATATACTTTTCAGTTTGTTTACATCTGTTTAGGGAAATTCTAAAATGGGTTTTAACATTTTTACATTTGTATTGTGAAATGATGTATTATTACAGTGTTGATCTGTTGATGTTTCATTATTCTGAAATTAGTTGACTATCGGAATTTCCTTTAGAGAAATTTTGAAATAGGGTTTCCACTTTCCTTTATTTTTTATCTTAAGTGAAGATATGTAAAAATTAAAACCCCACTACAACATGATTTGTTTTGCTTAGATTGATCCATCAAGAACATTTAAAATGAGTGTACTGGCTATTGTGGCTAAAACATGGTTTGTACATTAGCTTTGGCGAGGAAGGGAAAGGTTTGCTTGCATGTTCCACAAGATGTTTGTTTTTTTTGCTTGAATGAATTTTTTTCCATTTTCTTATGTATATGCTTGCTAAAATCAATTTTAGTTGGTAGTCATTGACTCATTGGCCATTTACAAATCATCATTATATGCCAACTTTTGAAACTAATTGTATGCGAATTTTCTTCTTTTGCTGCGTTCGAAACTCATCGTTGTTGTCGTTCCCTTGCAGAACCAATACTCCAAAAAAAAGGAAACGTAGTTGGTGACCATACTCGTGTTGTACCCACAGGTTCAGCTAAGCCTCCAAAAGCTCAAGGTTTAAAGCGTAAGAGGAATGAAGTTGTTAAAACTACTGTGCGAATAGAAGTAGAAACTACAGCTGGTGATTCTAGTACCGTGGCCGTGGATACATCTCCACCACCAGCTCCTCCACCAGCTCCACAAAAGCGTAAAAGAACTTCAAAGGCATGGGATGACTTTGAGGAGATATTTGAAAATGGTGTAGTGGTTAGTGGAAAATGTAAGCACTGTCCTTCAATACTTGGTGCGAAAAGTGGAAACGGGACTAGTAGTCTGACCAAACATTTAAAAAGTTGTTTTGCATACCAAAGGACTCAAAAGAAAGTTGACCAAATGTTCTTGAAGGCTTCTGAGCTAGAAGATGGTGCTGTAGCTGCATATAATTTCAAATTCATTCCAGAAGTAACTCGTGACCTTATCGCAAGAATTATTATTTTGCATGAATTGCCTTTTTCCATGGTGGAGTATGTTATATTCAGAATGGTACTGTCCTCATTACAGCCTAACTTTAAACTTGTGAAGTGCACGACTGCTAAGACAGATTGTATGAAGGTTTATAATTATGAAAAGAAGCTTCAGTATGAGACTTTTAGTAAGGTTCAGAGTCGTATCAGCCTTACTACTGATATGTAGACTTGTAATAGTCAGAACAAGGGTTATATGGCTTTGACAGCGCATTATATTGATGAGGAATAGAGAGTTCAGAAAAGAATATTATCTTTGAGCCTTGTTGACGGCCAGCATACTGGAGCAAACATTGCTAAGGTGCTGATGGATAAGTTGTTAGAGTGGAATATAGATCGGAAGATTGGTTCAATTACGTTGGATAATGCTTCAACCAATGAGGTAGTGGTTGATGAACTTGTTGACCAACTAAAGCCAGGTAATGGGTTACTCTTGGATGGGGAATTATTCTAGGTTCGGTGTTCTGCTCATGTGATAGCTATTATTGTTGATTTTGGAATGAAAAAATAAAAGAAGAAATACAAAAAGTTAGGAACTCAGTAAAATTCATAAGGGCTTCACCACAGAGACAACGAAAGTTTGAAGAAGTTTGTTTGCAAGTAAATGCTCCAAAGAAGAAGTTAGTTCAAAATGGTGATACGAGGTGGAATTCCACGTATACGATGCTTTAAACAGCACTTCCGTTCGGGAAGTGTTTGATAGGTATGGGAAGTTTGAGCCAGATTTCCTTAAAGTTGCTCCAGGGGAGGAAGATTGGAATAATGCAAGTAGTCTTTCGATTTGCTTGAAGGTATTCTATGATATCACATTTCTCTTTTCAGGTACGAAGTACCTAACTGTTAATCGCTACTTCGATGTTGCTTGCTATTTATACATAGAAATCCATGAGTGGTGCAATTCTGAGGATAAATTGATCTCAAAAATGGCATGGAATATGATGGAAAGATTTGAAAAGTATTGGGAGATCACAAGTCCGACATTTGCAATAGCGTCTATTTTGGATCCTCGATTCAAAATGAAATCGAGAAGTTTCTACTTCCCACAACTTTATGCTGATAACAGTGAAAATGAGGAGTTAAAAGTTAAAGAACTGTTGAAAAGATTGTATAATGAATATGCAACTCGCTATGCTTCTTCAGCTCATGTATATTCAGGAGGCATTCCCACAAATGATGTTAACATTCATAAGCTAGTTTCAGCTAGTAGTAGTGGTACTCTTTCTTGTCAAAGTTCTTTTACTTCTAAACGAAATAGTTTCACAGCATATCTTGAAGAAAGTTCGCAAAATGCAGTTGTTCTAGCTGATCTAGAGAAATACTTAATAGATGATGCTCTCCCTATAAGTAAAGGAAGTGGTATGAATGATGACAGTTTTGATGTTCTGGGATGGTGGAAATTTTATGAACGAAAATATCCAATCGTTGCATTGATGGCACGTGATATTTTAGCAATTCCTGCATCCTCCGTTCCATCTGAATCCGTTTTCAGCACTAGTGGTAGAGTGGTTGATAAATTTCGTTCCTCAATGCTTCCAGAGCCAATTGAAGCTTTGATATGCGGACAGGATTGGATAAGGAGTGGACTGGAGAGTAAGTTATCTTTTTCAAACTATTTGTGTTAATCATTATCTATGTATCGGTATATTGATCACTTCTTTTGTGGTTCATATGGTGACGGACCATTTTCTTATGTTAGGTAAAGGATTTAAGTTAAATAATCACCTACCAGGACTATTATAGATTCAATTAATCACAGAAGAAGAAGGCGAAGGCGATGGAACTAATGGTGATGGCAATATCGAAAGCAGTGTCAGATATTGTCTGACTGATTTTATGTTTGCAAAGTGAGGTTTATATATTACTTTACAGTTCCCTCTTCTTTATATTGTTTTGGATCTTTTTATTATCTATTTGTAATATGCCTCGACTAATCTGTTAGTTTTCTTTGCAGGAATATCACACATATTTTGTTTTTTGTGAAGTTCTTAATATGAATTGCAGGAGAGATATATGATGTTGCGTGTCAGGTAACATTTTCAGTCTATCTATGGTTTTTAACTTTATCATTTCACTATATGGTTTTTAACTTTATGGTTTGGAGAGTGTGAAACATCTGATAGATTATGAGCACCTATATAGAGTTGCTTACACTTGGGTGCGCACTGCCACACTAGAGTTGTTGTGAGTGCAAATTGAGGACTGCTTATGAGCTGGATAGTTTATGACTGAAATCTTTATTTGCATGTCTTGCAGCTGCAGGACATGATGCTGAATTATCTATTGATACAAATGGAGCTTCTTTTTGACATGGCCAAGGAACGCCAAGTTGCAAGTTATCTCCTCTTTTTTGTTAATACTTATAAAGGAGACCCGCTGATGCAGTTCTTTCTTTTGGCAACAATATAGATATATAGATCTGCCAATTTTTTGGATGTTATATTAGGTCTTTCTTCTTGGCAACATTATATAAGTTAAGTCTGCCAATCTTTGTGGTTTATATTACGACAGCTTAACTTTACATATGTATATGTTAGAGATGGAATTGATGAAACTCAACACTTATATATTGACGTTATGCATATATATGTACCATATGATTTTGTAGGATTCACATGAAGGTATTTCATGAGAACCGATAAATACCCGGACCCGATGGTTACCCGCTGTATTTATAGGGTCCGGTTCTGGGTCCATAGAATTGAGAACCGGAACCGGTTGGACCCGGACCTGAATATAATAACCGGTTCTGGGTAGTATGCTACCCGGACCCGTTTGGACCCGTTGGCAGCCCTACATACATTGTCCAATACAATTCACATGAGTTTGTTTTTGCTCATTAGACAATAATTCTACAAGTGTGCAAAATTTTGCTCATCACTAATAGTGGGCTGTAAAAGGATCAAATTTAGATTTAGTTTCCTATTTTTGAATTGTATCCACCAAAATTTGACTGTTATGTTTCTTCTAAACAGGGACATGTTGAAATATTTTGAATCTTAATTATTTTTCCCATTCAAATGCTATTTCAAAGTAACATATGAAATAGGAGCGTCTGATTACTCATCTTTTATCCAACAAATCAAAATTGTTTATACAACTCTAGTTATTACCACAAGGTACAACCTCGATGCTAAAGTTGTGAAAGATTACGACTAACATTTATTGTACATGTATTTGATTTGGTTGCGTTATTAATTATAGCAACTAATTACCCCGTGAAATAGCATGTGTCGAATTCTCTTGTTTAGTTAACTAGTTTGTCACCCGTGTGATGCACGGGTCTGTTATTGCTTGTGGAATATTGAATGCTGTTTTTATATAGAGATTACATCACAAAACCAAAGTAATCCCAATAAGTGTGCAAGAAAATAAAATGAACAAAAAATGGCCAAAATAATGGATAGTAATAAAATTTTATTATTGTTGATTCGTCAACTAACAAAGAATTGATCGAAAATAACAAACATTCTTTGTCGTCTATGGTTATGATGGCTCCTTAGTTGTATTCCCGATTATTAAACTTGTTTTGGTTGGTTGAATAAAACCATACCATTCTTATTAAATCGAAGATTCACACCCCTTTCGCCTATGGTTTCTTTGTATGTCTCTTCTTCTTTTTTTCTTGTCGTGAAGTTCTTCAAGGTAGAAATAAGTATACTTTGCCTTTTCATATTGTTCCGCAAGTCTTCTCTATTCTTCATTTTGTGAATTTGTTTTTTTCTGCCATTTTTTGCTGTGCGTGTAGGTAGTGACACTCGTACCTGTATATACTACAAAGATTTTCTAGTTTCATCATGTGATTTTTTTGGGCTAAAGATCGCTTACATTTGGTTTATATATATATAGAGGATAACATTATTTTTTTTTCCATATTTTTTTTTATATTTTAACTAAATTTTGAGTTGATTCTGAAAATATCTTATTTTGTTTCCATATTTTATCTAAATTTAGAAACCCTAATTCTTATTTAGGGTAAGTAAGTTATCTTTTTGGACGAAAAAGATTTTGGACAATGAATCTGTTGAAATTTTCGGCATCAAATATCTTAATTCATATGGTAATAATCCCATAGCATCACTTATTAACACTCAATTGCAAAACTGGACCCTATTTGTGGATCTATGGATGCAGAGTACGAACACGCAACACCGAGTCCAACCAATGTAGTTAATATCAGATATCGGTTTATATCGGCCAGGAAGGATACACTGGTACGACTTTATATCGGGGATATTATCGTTCAAATATCGTTATAATATCGGTTCCAAATTTAGAGACTATAATTTTATAGCTACCATCAATTTTATCAAAAACACAAGGGTAATTTCAATAACTTTAAAGTTCACTGCCTAAAATGATAAATAAACAAGTTCAAACTAGAAGCAGGAGAGTAACTTCAACAACTATAAAATATACTGTCTAAAATGGTAATTAAACAAGTTCAAAGTTCAAACTAGAAACAAAAAAGTAACTTCAACAACTTTTAAGTTTACCACCTAATCAATGTCTAACATCAATTAATCAGAATCATATCCATCATACTAATAATCGGTTGGGTAAGTAGACTTATTTCGAGAGCTACATGCACCTCTACTACCAACTGACCTACTTTCTTCACCAAGAATATCTTGCAAATCATCCAAAGTTCCATCAAGAATATCTTAAAATATCCCTGATATATCGGCCGATACAGCCGATATTTGACTATATTGGACGATATTATCGCCAAGATATACTATCCCCGATACAATGCTTATCCTACCGCTCCAAGGCCGATATCCGAAATATCCCCGATATATCGGCCGATACGGCCGATATTGACTACATAGAGTCCAACACAATACTTTGGCAACTTACAAATGTTCGCAGTCCCCATAAAATATTAGACCTCAATTGATATTTTTTTATCCTTGAATGAGAAACAGAATTTCTAAGGGATTCTTGGATTCTACATTTTCTAAACACGGAGACCAATCAGAGATTGATTACGGCTGGGCTTTGATTTGTTTTTTAAAACCCCAACCATCATAATCTGGAACAGTTTTTGCAAGTAATTACTAAGAAAATAAACATAACCATTTTGGTAGCACTGAAACATATAACCACGTTATGATAACAATGCAGCAACATACTTTTGAGACCATCGTTTCCCTGGAAGCACCATCAACTCCATAGCCTTAGAAAATGCACTGCATAATATGTCTCGCTTACACTACTGATCATAGTATAAGAAGATCGGTAGAGAAAAATTGATGCCCCAAGAAGAAGCAAAAATGATGCAGAGAACGAGAATGGGGGAGGGACCACATTAAATTAAATTAAATTAGGCAAGCTAAGAGAGCCTCCTTTCCTCTTCCTGTGCATATTCTCTCACTCTGTGTTTGTTTGTTGCAGTGAGTGATTATACCTGGTTATGCGATGGTTTCTTCAACGTCATGGTCTTTATTTCTATGATTCCAGTCTCATTGCAAGATTGCGATCCCAAAAATGTTAGTGTGTGGATTTTGTTTTCCTCCAACAAAATTCCAAATTCCATGTACTTACCCAAGACATCTGAGTGAAATGGGCAAACTATATACTTTGCGCTTCTTTGCAAAAAATTTTATGCTCTCCTTTACATTTTGAAAAAGTTTATGGCGCACATACAATATTCTCAATAATTAAATTTACACAGGAAAACCGGTATCACAATCCACCCTTCCGGCACGAATTCTCTAGTGTACCGCCATTGGAAGTGCACGGAACTATTTGCAAGAGCCAGGACCTCAACAATAGCCTTGCCCTTACCTCACTAAGAGCACATTCATCATATCATCATCATCGGAAGAAAAAGAAAAAAAAAAGAAAAAAAAAAGGAAAAAAAAAACTGTAACCAAAGGGTGCCTGGAACTACCTGCAAGAGAAAGATACAGTTACAATAGTCTTCATTTCTTTTTCCTACTATCAATAATTCTAGGAAGCAATTACCACATTATACGGTCCTTATTACCTGTAGTTCCAGATCCAGCGTTTGTTCAGTTTTATGTATACGATGCAAATATAGATAGAGAAGCAAATATTAAGAGGAAAACAAATTATGTTTATAATCCCATTACTATACTTTTACGCCTCCCACGATTCATCATAGCTTGTTTTGGTTCACAACTTGGGTGTCCTGGCACTACTATCGGCTGTAAACTTCCTGTAGGCTGTAAACTTCCTGGATGCATTAAAAATAACAATAAAATAAAATCAAACAACGGATAGGAACCTGAGAATATTATGTGATCTTATTCGTTGAAATATGCATATACCTGCATCTGTATTTTCGAGCAATGTCTGTATGTTATTGTTTCTTCTCTTTAGCATCACGCCCTTACGCATCATAAGATTCATCCTTGCCTGTTCGGGAGGGATTGGATCTATATCCATAACCGGTTTCACGGTCCTACCCACGGATTTTCTTGCTGCATGGATCACATGTAAGGGTAAAAAATAACGAATAACGATTATGTCTATAAACCCAAAAATACCAAATCATATGATAAAACACATTCAACCACATAAAGTCCACTCCCAAATACTTGTATTTTTTTTTCTTTCACGCTCCAATCCCAACATTAGCGCCCCCATCCATTATCAAGCCTAAGGAACACTCTATGTATGCAAAAAATCATATTGTTTCAACATTGCGAAATCGCACTCTGGATAAATTGACACTACCAAGGATCTTCAAATTCCGTTCGATACATATACATGATCTCACTGTGCGATTTATTATTGAACATCGAAAAAAAAACATTTGATGCATATACATGATCACTATCAATGAATATTGAAAAAACATGGTATTACCAATAGTAGATCAAAAGAGGTGAGTTTCTCACCGTGAGAATATACCTGGAAACTGAAAGTGAGGGAGAAGGAAAGAACGACTACGAGAACGATCCAAAAAAATCAACCTGTTTCTGAAAACCGAAGAAAAAAAACAGTGGCAGATCAAAATAGGTGAGTTTCTCACCGTGAGAATATACCTGGAAACAGAAAGTGAGGAAGAAGAACTGCGAGAACGATCCAAAAAAATCAACCTGTTTCTGAAAACCGAAGAAAAAAACAGTGGCAATTTGGCATCTGCGTAAAGGGCCTTATATAGAGAGCTATTGCGTATCATAATATTCATATTCACATTTATTTCTATTAGGAAATATTAAATATCACCTAACATATATAAGGAGATATACCCAATATATGCATATATCCTAATAATTTCGATATCGTACTCCAATATTTTCTTTCTTGTTATTGTGGAAATCATATTCCCATTTTTTATTTCTATTAGAAAATATTAAATATCACCTAACATATATAAGGAGATATATCCCAATATATGCATATATCCTAATAATTTTGATATCATACTCCAATATTTTCTTTCTTGTTACTGTGGAAATCATATTCCCATTTTTTTTAACTTTGGAAACCATATTCCTAATGTTTTTTTTTTTATTTCTTTGGAAATCATATTCCTAATATATATATATATATTTTTTTTTTTGTTGCTGACACCGTTTTTTTTTCCCTCTGGAAATCATAATCCTAATGATTTTGTATTTTTTTTTTGTACATGATTATCAAACCTTTCAATGGATTCATTCGGGCCATTCGCATACTGTATTTTTTTTAATCAGCGATTTAAATTTGTTCTTTGAATCGGTATATTCTCATGAATTTTTTAGGTATTTAATACCAATCGAAAGTATAATTGCAAGTATTTACTTTTATCCGTAGTTTGGCGATGTAATTAGGTGATCCTATTACAAAAACTGTAAATGGACATTGGACATGATTTTTTTTTATTCATATGATTGATTTAATTTTACGATGAAATCATGATTTTATTTTATTTCATCATGATGAAATCGTTTTATGGTAAGATTTGATATGTTTCCAAGATTAAATAAGATTTAATAATTTTAGGAAACTATATTCTAAAATGTGATTGGCCAAATAATATCGCATGGGACCAAAAGATTCTCTTGAAGATCTATTAGGTGAAACTTAGAATGGTGGGGACAGAATCAACCAGAAGCTCCGATTAACAACGTCGCTCAAAAACTTTATTTTTATATAGAGAATTGAATCATTATGAAAGATATCTGTTTTTGTCATTTGTCAATCAAAACAATAGTTTTATCGATGCGGATTGGATAATTTTAATTGATGCGACTTTCAAAAAAGAGGATTCGACCATGGGATATGCTTTTTTACTTTACTCTATGGACAACGAAACTTTCATGTGTATTGCAGCTGATTCGGAGTGGGTTTCTTCAGCTTTTCATGCAGAATCAAAAGCCTTGCTAAAGGCATCTTCTTGGTTAAGTAAAAATATATTATCCAGTGTCTCAATAGTAACAGACTGCAAATCTCTGGCGGAGATCATCAACAAGTCTTGAAAAGATTCTCCTTGGAGCACGAACAATACCATACAGGAAACAAATTCAATTCTGGAAAAACTTCCGCAAGCCCAGGTAAAGTATATAAACAGGAAATATAACTCTGCGGCGGACTACATTGCAAAAGAAGCTTGAGTAAAGCATCTTCGACACATGTCTTCCCACCTTCAGCAATAGTTGAATCTAATATTTTGTCAACCAAACGGGTTACTTGGGGCCTATAAGGGTTAGTTGAATCTAATATTTCATCAACTACAAGGGTCATTTGGGACCTATAAGGGTTATCTGGGGTCAATGACTACAAGACAAAAAAGAGTCATCATGAAATAAAATGAAAAACCCCTTATCTAACTATTTTACATAATGACTAATTTATTCCCGATTAATTAGTGTTAATCGGGTGATTAATTGATGTTTAATCATATTAACCTAGAAATTAATTAATGTTACTTCATCATCAAAATATAGATTATTTTATTTGTTTGAAAAAATTCAACCATAATCGGTTTATGTTCATGCTCTCATAAACCGATTCTAAAATTCGGTATCACTAGTACAGACAGACGCTTTTGCCACGCCAAATTGGCGTGTCCATATGTGTTTTGACACGCCAATTTGGTTTGGACTTAGCGTGACTTCTGCTTGCGTGGTTTTAGGTAACACGGCGTGGTTTTAGGTAGCTTATAGCCACGCTTGCCTTGCGTGTCTATTTCTGCATGAAATAGACACGCCAGAGCCATATAGGCGTTGTTGCTATATAGTGTCCCAAAAACTTAAGTACTGGTACTCTATAGACACACAATTTATTGTTTTGGCGTGGCTCTTTGGTTCCCTATAGACACGCTAAGTGCTTCTGGCGTGGCTCTTTGGTTCCCTATAGACACGCTAAGTGCTTCTGGCGTGGCTATTTGATTCACTATAGACACACAAATTGCTTTTTGGCGTGGCTATTTGGTTCACTTTAGACACGCCAATTGTGTTTTGGCGTGGCTATTTGATTCACTATAGACACCCAAATTGCTTTTTGGCGTGGCTATTTGGTTCACTTTAGACTCGAAAATTGCTTTTGGGCGTGGCTATTTGGTTCACTTTAGACACGCAAATTGCTTTTTGGTGTAGCCATTGGTTATCCGATAGACACGCCATATAGGTTTAACGTGGTTATATGTTATGTTTTAGCCACGCCAATTTCACTTGCCTTCATCCACGTGGTGTATTAGTAACCGTTGAATACCATCCACATGTAATGTTGTGAGCCGTTCATTGGATATCCTATAGACACGCCCCATAGAGCGTGGATAATGTGATATTTAGCCACGCCGATTTCCAATTACCTTGATCCACGTGGACGTATTAGTAATCGTTGGATCTCATTTAAGATGATGCAATATTGACCGTTAAATTATATGCATCCTTCACCGTCCACATGTAACGTTTTGAGCCGTTCATTGAAGAACCTATAGACGAGGCCATATAGCGTGGCTATATGTGATATTTTTCCACGCCAATTTACAATTACCTTCATCCACGTGGCTGTATTAGGAACCATTGGATCTCGTTTAAGATAATGCAATATTGACCGTTCAGATGTAACGTTGGGAGCCGTTCATCGGAGAACCTATAGACACGCCATATAGCGTGGCTTTATGTGATATTTAGCCACGCCAATTTATATCTGTTTAATGTGTCTTTATGTTATGTTTAGCCACGCCAATTAATCTCGACGCGTGTGTATTACGCGTGTGACGCCTCTAAGCCGTTCAGATATGACGCATCTAAACCATCCACCTGGCATTATCCAAATTCTCTTATACTTTATATAAATTGTGGTTAAATCTGAAATTCATATATGCCAAAAATTCATATTATTTTTAATAAACACGTAAAAAATGTTGAGATTTGGTCTAACGGTTTGCAAAAGAAAATATTAAAGAACATTTATCTAAAAATCATCGGTTTTCTTCAACTTTTTGATGGTGGTGTCTCTTCAAGCAATTGATCAGGTTGTGACATTCTCGACGCGGCAAACCTTGTCATCCTCTGTTTCCCATCCGGAAGTTGGTATGCCCGATTCACACTTTGTACGTATAACTTTCTCTCTCGCACCTTTTTAATCTTCTTTGGAAGCTTGTCGAGGCTGCATGACTCCTAGAATGTGGATTGACCGCTAGGTGCTCCTCATTCAATTTATCTTCCGCAAGGCTTCTTGTTGTTCTTAGGTCACTGTTCAATTTATTCTCGGAATCTAAAAGCTGGTTCGGTTGCTTATGAGGTTTTCCATCTTTGTGGAGTTTCCTCAAAGAAGAGATTAAATGTATATATATATATATATATATATATATATATATATATATATATATATATATATTCTAAATCCAAGGCGAATTCGTCATGTGAATTCTCAACAAGAGACAGACAAAAGTCATTTTTCCAACAATGTAATAAAGCCAACTTCACTGAAGGCCGTGGCATTTTTCTGCTGACGCCCATAATAAAATCCGTAACCAAATATCAATTTTCAAATTTACACTGGCATTCATGTTCCATTTAGGTGTTAATATATTTCTATCTCGTACTTATTCTTTAATCAAACTGAATACACGATTTATGTAAAACAATTCATATACTTGATTAATAAAGCAAAAGAGCTAAGAAACTAACCTTGTCAATGAGATGGAACAATTATCTTTCGGCCATGCCACAAAACCATCTTTAGCTTCCCCTAATAACTTAAACTCACCACTTGGTTGGTTAACTCGAACGATGGAACTATAACCTCCCGAATATTGACAACATAACGGTTTTAGGAAGATCTTGTCCATGTATTTTACGGTTAGGCGGCGTAGGTAAAATCGCCTCTAGCAACGACGTTTCCCCTAGATCTATTCCAAAAAGTCGTATTTTGCTTTCTGCGGAGATACGGCATATGAACATCATATAAAAAGAAGATGCTAGAATTAGCAATATAAATTTACGAAGAAAAAAAAATCAACAAAAACATACTCCATTAGATGTCTTAGCCAGAGGTCTGCCGTAGATGTGCACGACTTCTCTACAGATATTGAAGGATTTGGTTGGGAATTACTGGTAGAGTTCTGCATAAGATTAGGAGACTGCTTCTTAGATCCATCAAAAGGGTTGCTACGTGAAGGAGACTTCCGCAGAGAAGTAGTTGGTTGTGAATTACTGGTAGGGTTCTGCATAAGATTAAAAGAGTTATTAGTTACTTTTGAAAGTTACACATATTTCTATTTTTCTAGGTTCTCTAATTTACACTCGGATCGGTGATTCATATAATTTATAGACTGGTTTATGTATATTCGACTTACAAATCAAACAAGCCAAGCAACTAACCTTCTTAGCAGGCTCGGTAAGCTTAACACCATACTTTGGCCAAGGAATCACTTTTCCAAGAGTTTGTCCTAATGTTTCCATACCATCAAATCGTACGGGTAGACAGAAATTCGGTTTTATTATTTCATCAATCAGGATTTTGTGGCAATCAACCTCCACCCATCCTTTCCATGTAATTGTTGTTTTCACCTTTATGAGAAAAGCTCTACCTCTAGCAACGACATTCGCCTTGCATAGCTCGTCAAAAAGGTAGCACCTTCTAACCTCTTTGAAATATATGGCATATCAAGCGAAAACTTCAAAGCAATTTTGAGATTTAAAATGCATGTAAAAATAAAACAGAATCTGGATGAATCTGCTGATTTTCGTGACCTCATTTGCTCCGATTAGATGTAGCTTTTGATGTCGCATCCAAAGTATGTTTCCCGAATTTTGTTGAGTTACCTCGTGAGTAGAGAATAATATTACATATTCGGGTAACAAATATACCAAATTCTACCGTGAATGTGAACACACTGATGAATTGAATAGGTAGCAAATATACAAGGTTCTCCAAAATACACCCTAGCGTCCGCGATTCATATAGTTGATAGCATATTTCAGACTCATATGGTCTTAAGATCATGTAACTGGTTTAAAGCACATACCTTCGGAACTTTTTCAGATATTACGATACGAGATTGGCTTCCGTTGAGTAGATCCAGTGATTTCACAGCCTCAAAATGTTTTGGTTGACTTACCTGCATCAGAAAATTGAAATGAAAGTTGTACCTTCTTTTTGCAGTGAAACCATTTAAGCAAAATGCACAACTGACTCACAATCAAATAGCTAACCACATATCTCGTTCTCTAAAATATACACTAACGTCTCTGTGATTCATATAGCTGATAACATATTCGTCTCTTATATATAACTTGTTTGTGTAAACATATCCAATGAGTTAATAAAGCAAACAAGCATAGCAATTAACCTTTTGATCCAAGATGGTTTGATTTGATGGCCAACTAATTTCAGCATCACCAACATCTTTTAAAGTTTTTATCCTAGAAGATGTGCCAAAGGGTAAATTGATGGTTTCATTTAGTACTTCACTAACCAGGACGCTATAGCATGTAACCTCACCCGTCATTCCTGACTTCATTTTATAAGATACCTTCTTTGAAGAGTAATCTCTACCAACGGCAATAATGTTGTCCTTTTCTCCAAACCAAAGTTTGCATCCTATGCCCTGCAGAAACACAAGGCGCATGAGAGATAGTAAATGGAAGATTAAAAATTTAAACGCGTTGGAAAATATACATCAATGGTAACTTTTTCAGATGGCGCATTCTGAGATTCCTTAGTGGATGGAGGAGTCGAAGACTTCTTTTTTGATACTGAAGACGCCGGTGATTCAGTAGAAACGGTCGGCGTTTTAGTACAAGGAGAGTGCCGCTTTGCGGACCCTTTGGTGCTTTCAGATGACTTCTGCGGACCGGATTTCCCATGTTTTTTTGGATGTTTCTTAACTGATTCTGGACCTATGTTATTCTTAGATCGATTGGAGGCGTTGCTAGGTCCTGCATCCTGTGACTGTAGTTGAACACATTGTTTGAAAAAATCAGATATTGTCTGCCAATTTTTTTAAAAAATTACACAATCTAATCAAAACTCAGTTCACTTACCTCTCCTCCAGACTTGCTGATACTATTGCCCACAATTTCGTAATGTCGACTCCTTGAGATAACAAGTTATCATTAATCTACGATACGCATTTTTAGTAGACTCTAATTCTTTCTCCTTAGCTTTTAGCTTTTCACACAGTTCATCGTTTTCTTTCGAGTGTCTTGGTTTTCTACCATTTGGAAAGTAAAGGGTTCTTTGTCACTCCAAATCCAGCCCCCTTGACACGTCCTCCCCCTTGTCCGGCCGATCACAACTGTTAGGGCATCCTCGTTATAACCAACCGTTAGAGTTCCCTCTCTCGAATCATCTTCCGCTTCTCTTCCTGTTCAAATAATGTTTTAAATTCTGATTTAAACCTTGCGCAATTACTTTGCACTTACTTTGGTTAAAAACATGAGGACTGTAAAGTTTCTGTTTTCTCACAACTTCAGATGTCTTCTTCCTAACAAACTCGTCTGGAACAATTCCGTCTTTGTTTTTGCGTGCTCTTGCCCACATGAAGCACCGGTCTTCAAGATCTTCTTCGGCAACATTTTCGCTTTGGACCTAGTAGTTACCAGAAACAAGTAAGGATTTACATCCGCACAGATATTAACTGTGTAAAACAGAAAACCTATTCCAAAGAATCTAATGTGACCAAATTACAGATTGGTGTAAGAGGACACATCCCTATACCGTTTAAGTTTCGCATATATGAGACACGCAACACGACATATAAAACAGATATGGCCGGTTTCTTGTAAAGTGTATAATAAATAAGATAACAGAGACTTACTAATTTTAGTTTTAACCCCGAGTATCCTCCTCGTCCCGTCCGATGTGGAACTTGGATTGTGATATTGCCTCTTTTCCCCTCTCCGAATTTTTCTTGCAGAGGAAATAAAAATAATTTCATTACTAAGCTGGGATATACAATAAGAATGAAACACAAATTAGAAAAAGCAATGTGTATTCCATACCTTAAATATAGGCAATTTTAGTACATGATTAAGGTAATTGTCCCAGTTTTCTTGGTCCATTACCGTTTCGTACTTTTTGGGGAAAGTTCTTAGTTTGTGTGGCATTTCCAGGAAGGGTTTTATATGATTTTTGTACAATTTCCTTCTGAAGTCCCGCATATGACAGGTAGACGCTTCATGACCACTCGCTTCAGCTCATGGGGTACCTCATAATGAAGCTGCAATAACATCTAATGTATGTTAATCACAGACTCACAGTTATACAACAAAAACGACGAATTGGTAACCGCATATGCATACCAGAATTTTCTCCCACATATTTTCTTTTGTTGTTGAAGGGACTTCCTTCCAATATAAATGTTTTATGCCAACCATATCACGGACCAAATAGCCTAGGTAACTATTCAATTCTATGGTCACCAATAAGCCGGAACATTTTGTCAAATTCAATATCCCTTCTTTTGGCATCTTTTTTCGAGAAGTCTCTATGCAGCTTCAACATTCTTGTCATTCCCCTCTCTTTTATGATCATACGTAGAGTCTTCTTGTTGTGGTGCTTTTCGCTTCCAGGAGCATTTTCCAATTCTTTTCTTCTAACACCTCCAAATCATCATTTTCAGAAACTTCTGACTCTGGAAATAACCGAGGCAATGTATGAAACCATGTGATGTTTAAGTAGAAACAAATAAGTACAAGGTTTCGCACATTACCTGTTAAGTCTTCAAATCTAGCAGTGTGGACCATATGTTCACCATCATCGTCATCTGATTGTACAATGTCATCATGACTCTCATCTAAATCCATCGTTTCTTCATCAGAATCCACCTCATCATCTGATTCCCTCCATTGGTCGTAATCATCATCTTCTCCCATGACAAAAGTTGTGTAGGTACGTGCATCTTAGTTAGGAATTTGAGCTTATTTTGGAAAATATTAGCTAAACCTAATAGGATAGGCAACATGTGTTACACCTATTTTCTATTATATGAAAAGAAAAAAAAACATGAACTCATTGATGCATGTAACTTGAGGCTAAAACATCACTGCAACACACAAAATCTCCTCATGATTATTGGGTTATTTGTTTGTACCATAAATAAAAATACCACTTAATGGGCCAAATTGATACATGAATCATCTTTTGGTCCTCATCCAAGCCCGCTAACCAGTCAGCCAAGGCAGCCCACTAGTCTGCACAGATCAGTCGATGGTCAAATTCGGTCAACTATCAAAGTTAACGTCCGGTCAAGGTCAATGGTCAAAGTCAACGGCCAGTCAACATTCAAAGTCAACCGTCGGTCAACTATTGAAGTCGATCGCACCCTAGACAATTTTCGGATCTTGTAGCCAGCAATCTCTTGCTAACAAATTCGACCAAAAACTCTTCCGCACGCCAACGGTCTCCAACCATCTTTGCCGACCGACTTCCATCCTGTTACCCGGCCATCATGCCTATCAACCATCAAGCCAATCCCTACCCACGATCGACTGTTCATTTTGACAAGTGTCCACCAATCTCGCCAGCCATCATTTATGCGAGAATTTATCATGGAAGCATAAATGTGCGATTTTATCTTGAGAATTGAATTCAGCCAGATTTTAGCCATGCGAATCGAATTCAATGATTTCGGCCATGCAATATTCATTCCAGTTGAGTTTCATTCATGCAATAATAATTTAGCAGTTTCATGCGGAATTGAAGAGGGAGGCATAAATGAGCAGTTAATGCCATTTAAGTTATATTGAAATTATACAATTGTATAAAGAGGAGGAGCAGAAATGAGAGATAGGTGAGAGTCAATAGGGAAAAAAAATATACAATGAAATTTTACTATCAATTCAAAAGCACTCCCCAAGGGGATTCGCCCATGGACGTAGGCAACCTATGCCGAACCACGTTAAACCTCTGTCTTTCATTTTGTTCTTCAAATCGACCCCTAACCCAAAATACTCACCAAAACTATCCATTCATCTTGTTTCGTGCCCAAAAGTAATTTTTGGTACAAACATTGGCGCCGACTAAGGGGAAACAAGGAAAGGGATCGTGTTCTCCCATTGAGAAAAGTTTTACAAAATGATTCAAAATCGTTTCCGTAGAAAAGCTGTTTGAACGTCGTGAAAATCACTATTCGTGATCCGAGTTGATCGTAGCCGCCCATGACCCCTGTTTGATCACAATGGTCGCATGATCATTTGATCGCCATTGCTGCTGACCATATAATCGCACATCTTGTAGTCCATTGATCGCAACTACTGCAATCAAGATTCACTGTTGCAAATTTGCGGAAACTATTACCTTCGGAAACCACTAAAAATGCATCGCAACAAAGACCGATGAAACCGCTCCTAAGACGTTCGGTCCACGGTAAAATATGGAGTAAAAACACCGTCAAAATTGTTGCAAGATATTCGATCCGCAACATGGTTGGGTCCATTTTTATTACGATCACTGTAGATCCCTGATCGCGGAGTATTTCTGCCGCATTCGATTAATCACGATTCTTTGCGGTCCAGTTGATCGCATGGCTGTTGTAGTCGAGCTTCATAGTCGGAGGCCACCAAGGTGACTCATCGTAAAGATCGCTAAGATTGTTGCGGGATGTTCGATCCGCGGTATATTCAAGTCCAAAGTTGGAAAAAATTTGCTTCCCAAATAACGTAGTGTCTACATGTTCGAGTTTGTAAAACGTCAAAATCACTTTGTCATGATCGCAAGGTTATCAAGTTGCCTACATCTCAAGGTGCTTGAATACCCCGGGAAAAACCTCCGAAAAAGCATCTCGAAAAGTTCTGAAAAGGGCCACAAAGTGCGGCAAAAACCATGGTGAAAGGTGCATGGAAATGACAACGATCCTAGAACCGTTGCTAAAAATCAAAGGAAAAGAAGAAAACAAAAAACTGTTACAAAAGTTCAAAAAGCAATGGCACTTGTGATCCGCAAACCGTGATGAAAATTCAAGACTAAAGACCACAGTTTAGAAAAAATGTTGCGAAATTCTCATACAAAAAAAAAAGCCAGCGGCCTACCCGGTGACTTCAGATCTGTTCACCCTCTTCAGGGGTTTCCTTCACCTACCTTTGTTTTTACTAACCCACGTCAAAGGTGTCCATCGCCCACGTCGAGTTCTTCGATGCTTCGAGTTACATCAAAGTTCGATGCGCAACAAATGACCACGGTTGATTTTCGAGGTACATCAAACTTTGATGCTCCACGATACATCAAAATTTCATTCTCAACAACTTGATTCGGTGCAATGGTGGTACATCAATCTTGATGAGTGGACACATGCACCGTTGATGCTCCCTGGTACATCCATTTTCGATGCTACATAAAACATCAAAATCTAATTTTTACAAAAAAAAAAAAAAAAAAAGGCCGGCGGCAACGGCGACGAACAGCAACGGCAGCCAATGCCGGCGGGAAGAGTTAGCGGAGATTGGGCCGATAAATCGGCGAGTAATCGTTGTCGGCGATTAATCGGCGGCGGCTGATTTTGTTTCGATGTAGCTCGCTGCAACTTAAATCCATAGTCCCGATTCGGTGTGGTGCGACGTAGTTTAATTCCGTGGCCCTTGGATGATTCCGCCCCATTTCTCTTGCCTTTGCGGAAAATTTGTTTCGTTGATATCTTCTTCGTCTCACGTCCGAATTGGATGATTTTTGGCTCGATGCGATTGCATTTCAATGTCCTACGACATGAAGGTATAATTTTGCAATTGGAGAATAATATCTTTTGGGTACAATCACGTCATCAACATGTTTGGAGCAAGGGGCTAACCAACCAATTTCGTTTCTTCGATAACTTCTTCTTCGTGCATCCAAATTGAGTGATTATCGGCCCGATGAGATCGTATGGCAATTACCAAAGGTCGTGAAGGCGACATTCCAATTTTAGGAGAAAGTTAAAATATTTATAAATGTAAAAATAGCACGAAGCGGTCACATTCAATCACCACCGAAAATACCATAGGTCCAGTTGATCAAGCTGCTGCAGTCCTTTCCACATAACTATTACGATCAGTTGATCGAACTATTGTAATCGGTTTTTCTGACAACATATGTTGGCCTGTTGATCGAACAACCATGATCCTTTTTAATTCCTACAGATCCAGTGGGTCGACTAGCTTGTAGTCAATTTTCCTAAAATCTGTTTGTCTGATTTTCCTCACAATTGATCGATTTTGTGCATAAGCTGTTGTAATCTGTGATCATAAGCTCTTAAATATTGATTAAAGCGGTATCTTCGATCGACTTGGACTTAATTGGTGCATTCGATCCCCGAGACAAATCAATTACTAAGTCGAGACGAGACGCTAAGGCAACTATACTTATCATCGTCGCTGGAAAACACCAGAGCATAGCCGAGTGGGCATCCTAATCACTTAAAACGAAGTCTTTGATAACATTTTCAATAAGGTAAGTATACAATTTCCATATTTTTTGCATCTTTTCATATAATCATGCATACTTTTTGTTCAACGAGGCACCTATAATGTATGCGAGCATTTTCTCACGAAGAGATGCACACATTTCAATTTCTTGCAGCATCGGAATAGTGGGAATGGCCACCCGCGAGAATTCGGATAGCGAGACATCTTCCAAAATTCCATGCGCGAGCAAAATGCAGCAAGGAAGTGCACTTGTGCAAGCATTGAGACATGACAATTACTATCTTCGGGGGGCGAGTTGCATATCACTTCAACATAGCTGACCATCACTTGGGGCGAGATATGTAACACCTCATGGTCTAAAATAACTCTTTTGGGGCGAGTTACATAGCACCTAATTGCAATGCGAAATTCAGCTTCCAAAAATCTAAACTTCAGGTATCCCAAACTTCTTAATCCTCCAATGAGTTATAGGATTAAGAGGGAGCAACATACACCCTAATATTTTGACAGTTATTACAATAAGTATTGTTAAACTGCTATAGTTATGTTATTATACTCGAGTTAAAAAACAAGCTATTTCTTTCGTCGGTTTAACTGGCCCATGATCGATTTAAACTTCAGAATGCACGTACTCGGTTGGGCGCCATGGCGTCTGATCTAGTTGCACTCGGTTGGGCCCTTATTTGATGTTGTCAAGTTTTATTTATAACTCGTTACACCTAGGTTTCTCGAACTGTTTTAGTCCAGTCCCTCGAGGCCGCGATGCGGTCTTGCTCATTCTTTGTTGCATTCGGTGATCGAAAGCTGCTGCAGATCAGCTACATTGCGCAACTCTGCTGATCCGGTGATCGCAGTCGTTGCGGTGCGATTACTGATTCGTTCGTTCTGCGATCCAACTAATCGAAGGCTGACTGCGATCCGGCTCTGCTGCTGCACTTCTGATCCGGTGATCGCGATGCTATTCTGCGATGCGATTTGCTAAGTGCGTTCTGCGAGTCCAGTTGATCGCGAGATCTTTGCAATGCTCGATCTTTGCTATCGAGTCCGGTGATCAAGCTGCTGTAATCCATCTCATTCACAACTCTGGCAGTCCAGTGATCACATCTCTTGCGGATGCGATTTTGATCAGTCGCTCTGCTGATCAGGTGATCGCAGTAGCTGCGATGCTCGATCTTCTGCGATCCAGTGATCGAAATCATTGCTGATCGAGTATATTCGCGATTCTACTGCGATCCGGTGATCGCGATTTCTTCGCGATCATGATCTTGCTGCAAAGCTCTGCGAGTTCAACTATGTTGGCGAATCCTGCCTGATCCGGTGATCATGAGCCACATTGCGATGCTGATTTTACTCGTTTCTCTTTGCATGCCCGGTGATTGATTGCTTCGCAAACCATTTTCTCAATGTTGTTACCACCAGTTTTGTTCATTACTATAGAAGACAGTTTTTTGTGGCCATCGCGAGCAGGTCCAACGCAACTACCACAGTTCAATTTTACATCAGGAGTTACCACTCACTCACAACACCACTCCACTCAAGCATCACGCTTGAATTCCAGGCACGGATCAGCCTTCGGTCCAGATTTTGTATAGAACAATGGTTCATACTCAAGTGTTTCCCGTAGAACACAATAGCCTCACTTTGGGGGTGACTTGATTACGATTTCCATAATCAACGAAGACGATTTTCTTTAAACTTGACAACAGAAATTTACTCTCGGGGCGTCTTGACTTCCGCAAAGCCACGGGAGAAGGTTGCCAATCGCCTCAACATCAATAATCCACACTTGGGGGCGAGTTTGTCATTTACTAAGGAAAACAAAATGTCTTAACCCCTGACAAGTTGGAGGTTAAGAAGGCGATGTTTGTACCATAAGTAAAATACCACTTAATGGGCCAAATTGATACTTGAATCATCTTTTGGTCCTCATCCAAGCCCGCTAACCAGTCATCCAAGGCAGCCCACCAGTCCGCACAGACTAGTCGATGGTCAAATTCGGTCAACTATCAAAGTCAACGTCCGGTCAAGGTCAATGGTCAAAGTCAACAGCCGGTCCAATGGTCAAAGTCAACGAGTCGGTCAACTATCGAAGTCAGTGCACCCCTAGCCAATTTTCGGTCTTGTAGCCGGCAATCTCGCTAACCAATTCCAGCCCAAAATCTCTTCCGTCTTCGCCAGCTTGTCTCAACCATCTTTGCGACCGACTTCCATCCATCTTGCCGGCCATCATGCTGTGTCAACCATCAAGCCAGTCCTTACCCATGCGATGGTCATTCGCGGCAAGTGTCCACCAATATCGCCGACCATCATTTATCACGAGAATTTATCATGGAAGTATAAATGTGCGGTTTCATACGAATTGAATTTCAATGATTTCGACCATAGAATTAAATTCTAGCCGATTTTGACCATGCAATATTCATTCAGCAGTTTCATCCATGCAATAATAATTTCAGCGGTTTCATGCGGAATTGAAGAGGGAGGCATAAATGAGCAGTTAATGCCATTTAAGTTATATTGAAATTATACAATTGTATAAAGAGGAGGAGCAGAAATGAGAGATAGGTGAGAGCCAATAGGGGAAAAAATATACAATGTAATTTTACCAATCAATACAAAATCACTCCCCAAGGGGATTCTCTCGTGGACGTAGGCAACCTATGCCAAACCACGTTAAACCTCTGTCTTTCTTTTTGTTCTTCAAATTGACCCCTAACCCAAAATACTCACCAAAACTATCCATTCATCGTGTTTCGTGCCCAAAAGTAATTTTGGGTACAAACATTATCCACAAAGTGAAATGTACCAGTTAAACTGTCTTATATAACTTGTTGTTACAAAAGCCAAGAGCACTAAAGCACCAGATAATGATTATCCATTTTTAGCTTGAAGATATAGTCAAATTGGCCAACTAGCAACATGGTATTATTAAAAGTGGCAACTTAAAATGCAAGGCGTTACGGGCTCGCCAAAAATAACAGAGACTCATATGATTAAATCTTGAGAAGCCTTGTATATAAATATGATTGACACAACATCGTCGATCAAAGTAGAGTTATTAACTCCCAATCAAAATCCAACCCAAACAATAACAAAAACCCTAGAAAAAAATTAGCATCGTTAAGTTTTTATTTATTTTTATTTTGTAAAACCTAACTAACTAGTAAAAGCCTAACTAAGTAACATGAAAGAAAGATCCTTACCTAAATCTTATAATAGTTCATGCATGTAACTTAAAATATTATTGTTGTACAAAATGAAATCACATCTCATCGTACAATCCGTGATTGTCATTAACTAGTTCTTTTATACATCCGAATAAAAACCTTAATCATGCTTTAACTTGTAAACCTATAAGATCTAACATCTGATTCCATGAGATCAAACAAAAAATCTAACATAAATTTAATATTCATTGATAATGGGTTGTAGAAATAATACCAACAACAAAGATCGAGTTTAAAGAGGTAGATTCCTTGTAAAGATTAGAGATAGTAATAGAATAAAAACCCTACTCATGCTTTAACTAGTAAACCTATAAGAAGTGATTGAATAAAAACCCTAATTATACTTTAACTACTAAACCTATAAGATCTAACATCTGATTCCATGAGATCGAACAAAAAATCTAACATCAATTTAATATTCATTCGATAATGGTTTATAGAAATAATACCAACAACAAAGATCGAGTCTTAAGAGGTAGGTTCCTTGTAAAGATTAGAGATAATAGTAGAATTATGATTTCATATAGAGAGTAATAAAAACTGAAAAAGTAGATCGAACTCATCTTTCTTTTTCTTTTTGGAATTTAACCAAACCATCATGCGGGAATTGATTTTCCTTTTGAAATCATCCCTTGATAAATCCATTTTCATCACCCGCCAAACAAAAGATTTTTGGTGTTTTTCTTTTTTTATTTCCAAATTTTTGATGTTTAACCAATATGGTTAGTTTCCTTATTTTATGAGAGAATATATCGTAGACAGTTATGATAAAATTGTTTCCCAAAATTTTCGAAATTTTGTTTCCTATCTCTAACCAACTAGAGAAGAGGCTATAGAAAAAAGTACTTTCCTATTTCGAATAATATTTACCTTAATAATTTTATGCCGGGTTGTCTCCTGTATTATTCTCGGTTTAGGGAGGAAACATATGAATTATTAGTTGCACCTATGTAGGAAACGTATTATTATAATCATACAGTAAGATAATAAAGATAAATAAACTAAACCCATCCATTTTCATGTTCATCATTTCCAGAAAACATAAAAGTTCAACGTGAATCATTCATCACATAAATGTCAACCTATCTATCAGCGTAAAAGCCTTCATCTAGTGCAGTTACTTAAAAAAATAAATAAAAACCACCGAAAACAAAATGGTCATCAAAAACCTCTGTTTAAAAAGCAAAGAACTTGTTAGATGAGTCTGGTTCTTTGTCAGATTAGTCCGGTTCCTCATTCTCATCCAATTCCACGCAAAGATCATTATCATTAACATCCTCGTATAACAGTACTTTACTTTTAATAGCACTTTACTTGTTCAAACTCGTATTTTTGTTAAAAGTATTGGCAAGGAGATAATAAGATCAGACCTAAAGTGATAAATTGATTCTTATTGTTTACAGGGGGGAAAACTGTATTTTTCTACATTTCCTCCGTTCTTTTAGCTAATTATATTTATTTTTCCAAAATAATGCACACCTCATAAACAAATAAATTTGTAAGAGTATATTGCATTCTGTAAAGTCTATGAACTTATAAATAATTATTTGATTTATTTCATGATTCCAATACCTAAATAATAAAAGAATTCATAAACATCACCTTCTTCTAAATGACAAAATTAGCAAACGAAACAAGAAACGAAAACAACTTTCAAAGCGTCCACAACCATATCATCAAAAAAAAAAAAAAAATCAAATGAACCATCCCCCATCTTGAAACAATTCCTCTTGCAATGCTGAGGTGAACCTGATCAATCCAACCAGCAGGCTTGGGCGCCTTGTCATCCTCAGATTTGTCATTTTACGCTTCATCGGGCTACACATGCTTGTTAACTTTGGATTATCTGCCCGTATCCAGGAACATCGGGATGATCTTCATCAATAATTTAAATAATAGAAGCGGGAGCATCATCATTCTGACAGTAGGAACATCGGCATAAGCGGGAACATCGGCATCCTCAACGCTGCGATTACGGCGTCCGGAGGAACACCGCGGGGAATAACATCGGCATAAATAGGAACATCATCATTGTCAACACTACGACAACGGAACTAATTTACAGCGTCGAGAGGAACACCGAGAACTGATGGTTATTAGTCATGATAATGATAATCCTCAATTTACGAGGACCGACCATCATTTGAGGACATTTTTGGATCCACTCTTGAGTTTCATCTCTGGTCCCTCTTAGCAGAACTCATTTTCCTCTTAATACTCTATGTTAATTTTTTCTATGCTTGGTGTAATTTATATATTTCTAAGGAAAACCCTAATTTCTTAGGTTTTCCATCATTATCTTAAATCACCTATTCTTTGGTATTTACATCGAATATTCTAGCAATATAAGGAGATATGGAATGAATATTTTCATGTTTATCTAATTTCCTTTTTAATCTAATATACATAACGAACATAACAAACTAAAATAAATTATGATCTCATGAGATATATGGAATGAATATTTTCATATTTATCTAATTTCCTTTTTAATTTAATTACCTAGGTCGGTTGGGGTGGCCTGGCCGGCTGGACCATAGGTGTAACGCAAAAAAAGGAAAAACCAAATGTTGGCTAGTTAAACAATGACCCAACATTTAGCGGCAACACTTTCATGTTGATGCACGAAATTGAAGATTTCAACATAGAAAAAAAATCCAAACACCAAAACAAAAACAAAAACAAAATAAATACAAGGAAAAAAAAGCAACATAAATAACCCAAGGATTAAATTGTACATTTCAGCATAGAAAAAAATCCAAATACCAAAAAAAAAAAAAAAACACAAGCTGCAAGAAAAAACTACATAGATACCTAGGAATGTGTTAGTGGCATGGACATCATGAGTACACGTTTCCGATTGTCCTCCAAAATTCTTCAATGAGAAAGCGCTCCTCATGTGAGGAATAATTGCAACCCTTTTTCCCACAGTAGTGCCCCCAAATTTCCGTCAAGTTAAGTGAGTGTATTGTAACGCAATAAACACCTATTCGCCAAAATAAGAGTTCCTTGTTATTTATAAAGGCTATCGGGTTATGAGTCGGCAATTCATCCTCTTTAAAGAAAATGCTTATCTCATAATTCCAATTCCATTCCCCGCCAGGTGCCCATGTATGAATATTTTCTTTGGAAATGAGAGCCCAAAAATATATCCGGGGCCGATCAATTCCCTCATGGATGTAGTAAAATAAAATGCGAACTCCGAACATGACCATCCCAAGTGATGGGTAAGTATTTATCCATAATTCATTCCCAGGAATATGATGCGGGGGTGGCAAATGTTGATGGAACGTCTCGGTGTCCAAATTGAAAGATATTATGCCAATATCTTGCTGACAACAATCTATCAAAAATACAACCATGTGCGTACACACTGAACTCAGAAAAGTATAAGGAATCTCCCATGCTATGTTCCTACATCCCCTCTTGTCTCCTAAAGTGTGTATTTGGACTTTACCATCCATGTGAATTCGAACTACCTTGTACTCATTGGTACGTTGACAGTATCTGAAACCCCCAATTACGTTGTATCGTGGATACCACGAAAGTACTTGATCCGTTGCAATTGGGATGCGTAGTTGTGGCGAGATGGAGGTGGTCACCGGTTTACGGATTCATAATATATCTCGAGAATCTTGTATGCCGTGGTGTGAAACATAAAAACAAGCCAGACCATTGCAAGATCCAACTATTGGGTGCAACATAGTCCAATCATCATGGGTTCCATCATTCTGGGCATCATGATTGTTGGATGTTACGATCGTGATGAAATCTTCCTCAATATAAAAGAGTTGGGTAACTTTATTTTTCCCCATTCTTGGTGTGACACCAAAAAGGAATCCAATTCTTTTGTCCCTAAGGATAGTATTCCATTCTTTGCATACATATTTGCTTGCTAAAACGATTTACGTAGTTTGGAGGCGTATTGAAGTATCTCGGTAGTTAATTAGGCAACATATCCATCACTATTATACTGATGAAAGATTATAAAAATAAAATAAAATTACAAGCTTTTAGGATTTTCTTATCGTGAATGCTACAAGCAAATACGAGTATAAAGCTTATACTATATAAACATCCAATATACCTGTCGGCGAATGGTCGCGTCAGTCTAGGACGTTTTTGGATCCTCTCGTCAATTTCATATCAACAATCCCTCTTAATACTCTATGTTAGTTTTTTTTCTATGCTTGGTTTAATTTGAAAACTCTAATTTTTTTAGGTTTTTCATCATTATCTTAAATCATGATTCTTTGGTATTTACACCGAACATTTCAGTTTCCATATTACTAAAAAATGAGATATTGTAGCAGTATAATGAGATATGGAATGAATATTTTCATGTTTATCTAATTTCCTTTTTGATCTAATATATATATTCCGAACATAACAAACTAAAATAAATCACGATCTCTTAGGAAATACCCAAATTATTTTTCTACTTTTCGACTAATTACCTAGGTGGGTTGGGGTGGCCCGGACGGCTGGACCATAGGTGTAATGCAAAAAAAGGAAAAAACCAAAGATTGGCTAGTTAAACAATGACCTAAACTAAATTGTATATTTCAACATAGAAAATAATCCAAACACACAACACAAAAAAAAAAAAAAGAAGCTGTAAGAGAAAAAAAAGCTACATACCCAAGGAATAAATTGTACATAGAAAAAAATCCAAATCCCAAAAAAAAAAAAACACAACTACAAGGAAAAAAAAAGATACATAGATAACCCAAGGTGTGTTAGTGGCATGGACATCATGAGTACATGTTTCCGATTGTCCTCCAAAATTCTTCAACGAGACAGCGCTCCTCATATGAGGAATAATTGCAACCTTGCTTGTTTCCCACAGTTGTGTCCCCCAAATTTCCGTCCAAGTTCTGGTGAGTGCATTGTAACGCAATAAACGCCCATTCTGCCACAATAAGAGGTCCTTGTTTTTTCTAAAAGCTATCGGGTAATAGGTCGGCCACCCTTCATCCTCATCATTTTCCAAGAAAATGCTTATCTTATGATTCCAATTCCATTCCCCGCCAGGTGCCCATGTATGAATATTTTTTTTGGAAATGGGTGCCCATAAATCTATCCGGGGCTGATTAATCCCCTCACCACAGGCATCATGGATGTAGTAAAATAAAAGGCGAACTCCGAACATAACCATCCCAACTGATGGGAATTCACTCATAGGAATATGATGCGGGGGTCGCGAATGTTGATGAAATGTCTCAGTGTCCAAATTGAAAGAAACTATGCCACTGACAACAATCCTTCCAAAAAATACAACAATGTGCGTACATACCTGAACTCCGAAAAATATAAGGAATCTCCCATGATATGTTCCTCCATCCCTTCTTGTCTCCTAGAGTGTGTATTTGAACTTTACCATCCATGTGAATTCGAACTACCTTGTACTCATCGGTACGTTGACAGTATCCGAAACCCCCAATTACATGATACCAAGAAAGTACTTGATCTCGTGCAATAATTGGGATGCATAGTTGTGGCAGATGTATGTGCTTACCAATTTCTGGATTCATAACATATACGGGATTTTGGATGCCGTGGTGTGAAACATAAAACAGACCAGAGACCATTGCAAGATCCAACTATTGGGTGCAACTTGGTCAAATATTCATGGGTTCCATCATTCGGGCGTCTTGATTGTTGGTTGTTACGAACGGGCTGAAATCTTCCTCTCTATAAAAGAGTTGAGTAACTTCTTTCCCTATTCTTTGTGTGACACCAAAAGGAGTCCAATTCTTTTTGTCCCAGAGGATAGTATTCCACTCTTTGGAAACACATTTGCTTGCTAAAATGCTTCTGCCGGTTTGGAGGTCTTTGTAGTATCTCGGTAGTTAATTCGGCAACATATCCATCACTATTATACTGATAAAAGATTATCAAAATTTTTTTTTAAAGCATTTAAGATTTTCTTAATATTGTAGAATGCTACAAGCAGATACGAGTATATAGACATCCAATACACCTGTTGGCGAATGGTTGTGCCCTTGATGAGCAGGCATTATTTGAAATGTCGCATCTTTAATGAGCAGACAAGTAACGCATATTTGCATGTTTTATCTTTGAAAGGTCGCGTCCTTAATGAGCAGGCAAGTAAAGCATATTTGCCCGTTTTATCTTATAAGCGGTTATAGCTTAAACCTATAACTGAATTTTTATATAGGAATCAAAATCTAAAGGATAACCATTACGTCATGAAGTAGGTATGAAAAGACATGACATTTTATTAGGGTGTTATTATTTCTTTGAATTCAACCGGGGTGTTATTATTTCTTTGAATTCAACAGCTGCATGCGTCTCTTGGGAATAGGACTCAGGAAGGAAAAAAAAAAAGAAGACATAATAAATGTGAAAGAGGAATTAGGGATTATATTCATTTTTCAGAGAGAAAATTAAGGCAAGAGAAGAGAAGAAGAAAAAAAGTTTCAAAGATAACAATGGCTCCAAATAACTTGAGAGAAAAGAGAGTGGTTCCAAACCATCAAAAGGCAAGACCCCAATGAAAGAGGAAGAAGTTGATAAGGAGGAGTGCTTGAAGATAAAGGAAGTGAAGATGAGGTTCAAATTAGCAGTATTTGAAATGGATTTGGAGCAACTAGAGAAAGCTAAGTACTATGTATGCAAAGAAATAAGATTGAATAAAAAGAAGAAGAAAGAAGAGGCAAGGAATATGAGAGAAGAGGAAGAAGTAGGTTTGTAGAACAATAACCAAGATGATGATATGGATGCATTTGTGGAATGAGTTTTGTCATGCAAACTCGGTATATGAAATGAGAAAATGAAGAAAAGGAAGAAAGCAAAGAGAAAGTTAAAGATGAAGAATACCCGGAAGAATTTTTGCGGTTGTTGCGAGAAAAAGGAAAGGAGACAAGGTGTGTTGTTAATGAGAAGGATTAGGGCTAGAAGAGCATCAATTTATGCGGGGAAGATATAAGGATTATACGAGACCACCACGAGGTGAAATCGGTATAGAGGATGAGTATCGGGCATACCTATCACGAACACCACATGAAAATGAGGTCATACTCAACATAGTGACCGATTAGAAACTTATATGGGATCGAGAGAGGGAAAGGTCGGATTACGACTCGAGTGATGGTCGGCAATATGTAAGACTCTACCAATTCCAATTTTCTTATATTTGGTGGATTTTTTGGGTTAAGTTGCTTTAATGGAAATGATGACACATATTTTAATTGCAAATGGTTACACAAGTTACTATTTTGAAGAAATAGGTATCATCAAAGTACATAGAAAAATTGGAATTAAGAGTGTCTAATGGGAAATTGTGGATTTGTTGTGCATTGAATCTTGATTTGTTTTTTGGATTTAGGATTTATTTTCATGTTTTTTGTAATGTTAATATTTGAATGGTGTTGGAGTTGCTTAATTAATGACTGTCTAATGGATTAATTTTCTTGTTTAATGACTGTTTTCTTGTGTATGATTGAATGGTGTTGGAGTTGTTGGTTGCATTGCCAAACTCAATTTATGACCAAAGAACTGGATATATAGAAAGCATAAGTATTGTGTTGAAAACAAATGTCTACTTGGAAAAATCACGCCTAATTTTATTACACAAATTTGGCATTGTATCGAAATCACAAAGGATTCTTTGAAATTACATGGATTCTATAAGACTAGAGTCCATCAAGGGAAGGGGTCTTCACGTCTTTCATTTGAATTGCGAAACCAATTTGTGATTCTCATTATAGCTACTTATGCACCAATTCACTAATGCTGACCTCTTGGAATTAGAATACCCGTCACGACAACATCTTAATATTTACAACGGCATTGGTTGATAATATAAAACATGAACTATCCATAAAATACAAAACGTGAATTTTATCACTAAAAATATGGGCTAATGGTACCATAATTTATGTATCTCTCGTTTTGCCCATTTATGTTCTGGTTTTGTATTTTGGTGTCAAACACCGATTTCAAATCAATAATTCGTCTACAAAAGAATCCCGATTAGTCACGTAATCATCATTTTTTCGACTTCTCAAATCCCCATCAGTTACAAAATCTTTTTCATTCATGTGCATTTTCAAGAATATCATCATTGATTTGTCTATCAATCACTTATACCCTTTGCATCTCAAATTCTCACTTCTTTTTACATTTTTTTTTCCCTTCTCGGATTTTATTATAATTGTTGAAGAATAAACCAAGATACTATGAAGAATAAACCAATATGGTTGAGTCAACTAGTATAGTTGACATGAAGAATAAACCAATATGGTTGAGTCAAGCTGATGCAGTTGACATGAAGTGAATGGATCAACAAGAGTTATTGATCCATGGTACGGTTTATAGAAGTTTACTACTGGTTTTAAGACTTTATTTACGTGAGAATTGTCTAGAAGTTTCTTTGTTAGAGTTTTATTATGTCTGGAAAGTTATTTTTCTTGAGAGTCAAGTTTGTTACCCATTAAATAAAATACCAACCATTATTACCCAAAATAAGACCAAGTCCGATTCTTCAGATTTCAAAAACAACTTTTAGTCCAGACAAGATACGAAAAAAAAAATCAAAGATGAAAAATGGTACTATTAAAAATATATAGTATATATATATTGAACACTAAACTACATTACTCTGATAAAAAAAAAAACAAAAACCAAAACACCACACTCGGAATATGTTTGTGGCATGGACATCGTCAGTACATGTTTCCGATTGTCCTCCAAAATTCCTCAACGAGTCTGCGCTCCTCATGTGAGGAATAACTCTAACCTTTGCCCACCTTATCTCCGCAATTTCTATCAAAGTTCTGGTGAGTTCATTATAACGTGCTAAACAACGGTTGTTTTGCAATAGGACGTCGTTGTTCTTTCCCAATGCTATAAGCTTATAAGGTGGCCACCATAGATTCGAAGGCTCTTCCAAGACAATGCTCCTTTTATGTTCCCAATTCCATTCTACAGGGTGCCCGTGCATGAATATCATTATCGGAAATGGGTGCCCAAAAATCAATTCGGAGATCATAAATATCGTGAATGTTGTAAAATAAAAGGCGAACTCCATACAATACCATTCTAAGTTTTGGAGTACTGAAACCACCATTCTCATAAATATGATGCGGGGGTGGCGAATGTATTTGGAATGTCTCATTGTCCAAATTGAAAGATACTATCGAATATTGTCATAAAAATAATGATTTATCCAAAAATAGAACCATGTGCGTACACACTGAATTCCAAAAAGTAAAAGGAAAATCTCCGATGTTCCTCCATCCTCTGTTGTCGCCTAGAGTGTGTACGTCCACTTTACCGTCCACTTGAATTCGAACTACTTTGTATTCACCGGTATGTTCACAATAGCCGAAACCCCCTACGACGAATCGTGGATCCCAACTAATTTGTGGCGCTGGTGTTGGATGCATATTTGTGGCAGATGGAGGTGCTCAACCGTTGTTGGATTCATAATATAGATAGTATCTTGTATGCCATGGTGTGAAACATAAAAACATACCAGACCATTACAAGATCCAACGATTGGGTGTGACATGTTTTCATCATAGGATCGGATAATATTCAGTACCATTGTTTCCAAATAACATCTGATAGAAATCTCCCATCATCGTGTAGTAATCTTCCTCCTCAATTTGTTCTCTGTAGAAGAGTTGTGTAACTTTTTCTTATGTCACTTTTGAGTGAAACCGAAAAGGAGTCCAATTCTTTTGTCTGCAAGGACAGAATTCCACTCTTTACATACACATTTACTTGCCAAAATACCTTATGTACTTGGGAGGAGGTGTAGTATCTCGGGAGTTAAATCCGGCAACATTTCCATTACTATTACTGGTGAAATATTTTTTTTTAATGTAGGAGTATTTAGGATTTCGTTTTTGTTGAATGCTTATATAGACATCCAATGGATGCAATATGTGTCCCCACACAATACACATGTTGGAATTTTCACGTTTTTTGGTGTTTCAATTCGATTAATGTGAAGCGTAATACGAAGGGGTGCGAATCGTTACTCCATGTACTCAATCAACATGGTTGTGTTTACATGCAATTTTTCGTGCTATTTTTCCGTATTTAGATAAATTATACTATATACTACAATCAATGTGGTGTTGTACACGTATATGAGAATATATTTATCAATATGGAAACTGTTATATTTTGTTTATTTGAGAGTGATATGCGGAATACAACTAAATTAGGTAATTGGAGATAATGCTCCTAACCTAAAAAAATTAGGGTTTTTCTAATAATATATATATATATATATATATATATATATATATATATATATACTATTAATTAAAGAGGTCGTACAAACCACACTAGCATAAAAGATAGATTGATATATTAGACGAAGAAAATGAGTTCCAATAAGAACAATACCGAGAGCATTAAAACAATTCCACTAGTAATGGATGTCCCTAGAAAGCTAAGGATCACCATAACTATTGATGGCGTGTGTAAGGTTCTGGCATTCCCTGTTAGCTGAAGTTCAAGCTCATGTTGACAATCTTACTCTTCACCGTCGCTTATGTTGAAATGGATAGTGGCCATGCTCCCATTCCTTCGAATGAGCCCGTTGGTGAAAGCGTGTCCTCAGCACACCATAAATACCCAGGGAGACACCTCTAGAAGAAAAGGTACTTGAAGTTCGGCCATGACCGCTAGGCTGCAACACGAGTACCGGATGCAATGGTTTTAGTTGAAGCAGATTATCAAAGAAACTTTCGAATAATGTGGTTTTTGTTTTCTAATATTGAGGATGTTGGTATTATTTTGCTTCGTTTAGTTTTAGAATGAATAATATAAAACTATTGGTTCTTTAATATATGCTCGTGTTCAAATTCTTTGCTTGATATTTGTTTGTTAATCAATCAATTTTTGTTATCTAACTCGTCGAGTCAACTCAGTTTTCCATAATATACTTATATAAACATAATCCCTTATGACAGTTATCAGATTTATAATTTTAATTTAGGCACAACCAAAATGGAAGAAATATAGCATTAATTTATGGAAAGACTGGACCACAAGGGATCTTGCCACCAATGCCAAATTTGGGTCAAGCCAACCTAATGTGACAGACATTTTAGAAACAAAAATAATCTTCTCTATATTGTTTGGCAAAACAGAAGAAGAGGAGTACCAAAGACATCTATCTTTTCTTTTGGATGTACCCAACAAGGCCGTACAAGATACTCATTATGGCTACCTAGATCTTCTTCTTTGCATGCGCACAAAAAATCAAGAAGAGGATGCTGAAGAGATCTATCTTTTCTTTTGCATGTACCCAACCACACAAGTACCTACATCTTCTTCTTTTGAATGCGCACAAAAAATAAGGGACTCATTGTGATGATTGACAAAAATGAAAACCTGAGTAATGATGATTGAAAAAAGCGATGGCGTTGTGATTGACAAAACACTTGCTTTTGAAGGAGAGAATAAACTCAGGAAAGTCACACAATACTGAGGGCTCTTGTAATAATACTACATTTCGATCACACATAACTAGAAGTCCCAAAGTACAACTACCATATGAATGTACCCCTCAAAGCCAAAAATCAATCATAAGAATGTTCCATATATATACTCCTAGTATTTAGTGATGGGGCTGGTATTTAGGATAGGGTCCCACTAGAATATTCTACACAGATTGTTAAAGTAGAAAAGATCAAAGATCAAAAAATACCACTGCAAACTGGAGTACTTATTGTTGGAGTACTAGCTAATTCCTTTGTTACTAGTGACTTGGATAGAGTACTATATATTATTTACTACTGAGTCAACTGCATTACACTATTTTATTCACATTTCAGATATTCTTAGAAGCAAAATAATAAATTATTAATACAGTAATAGCTAGTGCCTTGGAAGATCATAAATGCTTTTTTGGTGCAATTTTTTTTTTGATTAAAATACCAATTTATAATCTTAGAAGCAATTCTAGCTAGCTCTTACAATGAAATTTGTATTAAAAGAACCGAGATCAATATTTATTTTTTAAAATACTGGTCAGTAATATAGGATTTTATCATATTTGTGCCTTTAATCTGGACGAAACATGAAATATCAGCGACACATATATATGAATATCCGATAATATCACATTATTGGTCGTATCGGACCGATCTGCTGATAATTTTGGCAAGGATGTTTGGGGATGTTAGGTTATCAGGTGAAACTAGTGTAGTTGCAGGAAATCCTACACTACACCCCTCACAAGAGTCCACACAACTAAGCCATTGAAGATGAATAACTATGATTTTTATTGATTAATTTCTTGAATGTATACAAGACAAAATGGAAAAGAGCTAAAGAAAAATACAATCCCTTCAAACTTTCTCTCTCTTAATGACTTGCTCAACACTCGAAAAAAGATCCCCCTCCCATAGGCCTGCTCGGCTCCTTATATAGGATATTACCTAATGGATGACAGCTAAGCTGTCCTTTATTTTCGGGAATGACTTGCGAAATATCGCAAGTGTATAAATATATAATTTCGCAATTATCCTAAATCTCGCTAGATCTTCACATCTTTCTCGTGTTTTGGCTGTCGTCATTCATTGCGTCATTTATATTACTCATCAGCGACACTTTCGCAATGCCGTCGTTTATTGATCTCGCGAGGTATTGATGTCGCGATATTCTGATCCTACATCTTGCCTCTTCTCATGTCTTCTCTGCGTAGAAGAGAATGTCATGAGAACTAGTATTTTTGAAATGCCGCAATTTATCTGTTATGGTCCCGTACTTTTACACATAATTTATTACACATGTTTTTTCTTCCACTCTTTTCTTGACACGTCTCTTTCAACCATTTTTTCTTGACCATTCACGTCTCCTCTCGCATTAAATGCATTTATCTTCTCGAGAACTCTTCTCTATATATAGTTTTCTCACCCTCCTCTTCTTCTTTTTTACTTTCTCTCTGCAAATTTTCTTTAATTCTCCTTCTCACTGTAAATCTTCCTTTTCTTCTTTCTCTTGATCTTCAATTTTCTAATCATTCCCATACTCTGAGAATGGCTCCATCTGGCCGTAAATACGAAACTCTTTTGGGTGAGGCTCAAAAGAATTTACAAGAGAAGGGTTTCACCTTGTCCACTATTCCCAATAAAGAATCTTCATCTATTCTTTCTGCAAAATTGATTACTGATCATCATTGTGATGATCAGAAAATCATAATCTCGCTAGGTCAACTCCTCGCAGGTCTTCCCATTCCTCTCTACAATCCCGAACTGCCCTTGTTCTATGAAATTCTTGCTCATGAGAAATTCTCGCGAGCCATTTATCAATTAAGTGGGGATTGCATCTGTTTAATGCTTGAATTCGCCAATCGTGGCGCTGGTAAGGGATCTCTGTATCCTGATAACATCAGAGATCCTAAATTCGCAAACTTAGAGATAGTATTGAAAAGTATTGATGAGAAAACTTTTTGAAAATTATGAAGTGATAAATATGAAAACGATAAATCTCGCTAGGGTGCTCGATTGAAAAGAAAATAGAACATTCCCAGCGGCAAGATACTCATGCTTGATATTGATTGGCACTCTGGCAAGAACAATGTTCCTCGCCATTCTAAAGATGACAAGTGGTGCGTCTTTCCGCTATTTTTGAACGGACCTTACTTTTCAGGTTCCAATGTACTCCCTGCGAATCTCCCAAATTATCAACCTTGGGTATTTAATTGGCCTGGGAAAGCAAAAGAGGTATAATTCCTAACTTTTACTCACTTTACAATCTTCATTTCCTCTTATATCTAATCTTGCGAATTTTTTAGATCACCAAATTGAGAAGAAGTTACGAAAGAAATCCAAAGGCGAGTACTCTGGCGATACTCCGTTCAATCACGGATGAAGTAAGAAATATTTTTCTTCATTATTTTTAACAATATTGTTGCCTCTGTTTCTTATCTTCATTCGTGTGCAAAGGTTGGCGTTGAAGAAAATGATGTTTCTGAAGCTGCGAAAGCTAAGGGCAAGAGTAAAATTCCTCTTTGCAAGAATAAATCTTCTGCTCCACCTTCTAAAAAACGAAATATCCATTCTTCTTCCCGCTCTAGTTCTCAATCCAGCGAGAGCTCTGATGAAGATAATGATGATGTTGACACTTCTCTTGTGGAGGAGAATCATTCAGTTGAATATGCTATGGCGCAACTATCTAGTGTTTCTCTGATTCTATGCAAGGAATGGGAGATGGTCGTTTTTCTGCCACGTGAGAAGCTCTCGAAAATATCTGCGATGCCCCCTTGCTAGAGGATAATGATTCTTTTCGTGGAGTTTCCATAACAATGACTCCCAGTTTCTTAAATGCACTTAGTGCCTTGGTATGTTCATATTTCCTTATTTCTGCGTGATTTCAATTATGATTCTTATCTTAACAATTTCTTTATTTTCCTTTATAGTCTGGGAGAGCTTCCTTTGTTGTTGCCTCAGATCTCGAGAAAAGGCGCAACAGTCTCGAAGAGAAAAACCTTCAACTTAAGAAGAAGAACAAAGAATTGGAGGCTGAAACTGTTTCTCTTCGCAAGAGAGATAAAGAACTTGAAAATGAAACTGCAGCTCTTCGTGAAAAAACCAAACAATTGGAAGTTGAATCTTCTTCTCAGAAGGATAAAATATCTAGCCTTCAAAATGTTAATCAACAACTTTATGGTATAAAATTCTTCTCCTTTTCTTACTCTTGTTTTGTCATTTACTTTTCTTTGTCTGACTTATCATATTCGCAGACATTTATAACCTTTCTGATGAAGCTATTCTTCTTCACACATTTCCCGAGCCTATAGATAACGATGCTCTTCTTGCCCATCTCAATAATTCTCTAAATAGCTTTTCAAATGACGAGAATCAAACATCTTTCTTTGAATGAACTTCAATCAAATTAGTCTCTTAGAAGCAGATCATAGATCTAGCTTAAGTTTAGCCAACCAAATTAAACACCGCATCTTAGTTCCCAAGAGAAAATTAGTACTTTAAGGAAGAAAGTTAGCGATCTTATAAATGACAAAGATCGCATTGCTAATCAAGGCGCTCAAGCATTAGCAGAATTTCAAAAAGCTCTTCTTGAAGTTCAAGTTGAGCGTGATGAATCTATTCGTCAAAATACTATTCTTAGCGAAAGAGAGAATCAAATTCGTTCTCTTCTTCTCATAAATAATGACGATGAATTTTCTTGGGCTGCGAAAGTTCTAGATAATGCCAGAAATAACTTAGGTGTTAGCGTTAGCCTTTATACTGATCATATTGCCTTGGTTAAAGACATGATTTCTGACAGAGAAGGTTGTTAACTGTTCTTCTTTATCTTATCTTTTTTTTTTTTTTGCGAAATTGCTATTAAGTTACTAATCCATTATCATATGTTCGCAGAAGCTGAGAAGAGGTTTCAGACAAGAATTGAATAACTTGAATCTGAAAAAGAACAACTTGCAAAGGACCTCTCTCTTTGCAATGACAAGTATTCCAAGTTGAAGAAACAACTACAAACTACTGTAGCGAATTTCAATAATGATCTTTGTCGCTTTTCATAATCAAACTATTAAGACAGGTTTGCGATGACCATAGTATTCCTCTTTCTTCATATCCTTGTCTTCTTGATGAGATTCCTGAAAATATGCCTTCCTTGGACGTCTCTGATAGTGATGATAGCGAATAAGAGGAATCCAACAAAGAGTCTGATGAAAAATAAGAATGAACTGAGAGATAGCTCCATTTTCCTTTTTCTCTTCTTGTGATATTTGTACATTTATCCTTTTAGCCTTCCATTTTTGTAATCTCTTACTGTAAATCTATCATATGAAAATAAATAACAAGTTTTTACTCTAATCATTCCCATACTTGCCTCTGTTATTTATTTTCACATGAGAGATTAAGTCGATAATCTTTAAGTAATAATACTTCTTAGTTTCGCAACTGTTGTTGCTAATTCTTCACAAATAAATGTTTCCTGATTGTTTCCATGTATATATTCGCAAACTTATTTGTTTGCATATAGTCATTTTCGCAAGCTTATTTGCTTACTCAATTTCTTGTGTGGTCTTATTTTGCCTTCCCAGTTAAAGGTTTTATTTTGCCACCCCTCATTATTGCGACAAAATCGCAGGACGTCTGTACACTTTCATGTAAAGACCCATTGATCTTGCCTTATCGTTTTCTTAGTATTATTGCCTCTGCAGGATGTATTCTGTGCGACAATATGATAGGCCTAGAAGTTCTTGCGAATTTAAAGCCCCATGACATTGCCGTCTTGCGAAAAAATCGCAGGACATCTTTACATTTTCATGTAAAGACCCATTGATCTCGTCTTACCGTCGCGTTAGTATTATTGCCTCTTCAAGATCATCGCACAAATATGACAAGCCTAAATTTTCTTGCGAAAATAGAGCCTCATGACATTTGCGTCTTAAGACACTTATCAGCTCCCTAATGGAGGGTGCCGCCCTTATCATCTCCCTGGTTGCCCCTTCAAGGAGGCGTACATAGGCCATACAAGACTAGCTCCTCCCATCCGGTCTTAACAACAACCAGTTGTTTTCGCAGCCTCTTATCCCTTATACCTATAGGGCTTATGGTTACGAGATCGCACCCTAAGTGGAGTTTTCTTTGGGCCGAAAAGCATGTGCCAAGACTTGCCAAGAATGGCCGAGACACTTCAAATGCCCCAGGGCACTCTTGGCTCAATCGTGTATCTCGGCGCCTTGGTCATACAATCGACTCCTTGGAAGAGACCCTCGGTCGTCCAACCAGGGTATAACCTTATATAGTTGGAAATCCAAGGTATCTCTCCCGGATGGGCTTTATTGACCCCAAATCTCCATGACTCAGGTTCCAGGGGCGGTGTAACCTTTTCCCTAAGCCATGTAAAGAGATACCCCCTTATATGACGCACTTTAGGTCTTACATTTGCCTTTTACGAAATATCATTCGCGAACTAGGGTGTACGCCATAAAGGTTCGTCCATTCGTATATATCATTGATTTTTGATTATTTCTTCTCATTATCTTTGCGAAATTATCGCATAGTCTTGCTTCGTTTGCTGTGATCTCGCTGTAATTATTTACCCAGATTTTCATATATTCTGTCTCGCTAGACTTTCGCGTACTCCTTCTTCGATCGTCATATTTTTTGTACTTTTAACATGTCTTTGTCACTCCAATTTTTTTTTTTTTTTTTTTTTTTTTTACACAAATCTAAAATCAATTATTCATTTCTTACACTTCTTACTTCTGTTGCTCTCTGTCTCTTTATTTAAATTTCTTGAAATTTCCTTCTCTTTTGCGAAACCATCGCAATTTCCAACTGTCTTCAAGCATTGGTTTCGCAATATATCTTCATCTCTCACTTCTATTGTGTCCACCATCAGTCTTTCCCTTCTTTGTTCTTCTTTGATATTCCGCTTCCAGTTCTTCTTTTGAGCAGCCCTTTCCTCGCAAGACTCCACATCAACTTCATAGCACTTTTGTCCCTCATCCCTATCTCCTTTGATAACTCCAACACCATTGGGATGAGGAAATTTAATGCATTGGTGATAAGTCGACGCTACGCCCAAAATCTCATGTATCCAAGGTCGCCCAATCAGCGCATTGTAGGGGGATTCCACATCGACTATGCAAAACAAAATTTCGGTTGATAATCCTTTCAACAGTATTCGCATATGAGCTTCTCCTTTAGGTTTATTGCAAGTACCATTGAAACCATAGATCTTATAGGTGGAAGGTATTAGATCTTCGTCTTTCCCTCCCATAATCTTGTATGTATGGTAAAAAAGGATGTTTACAGAGCTTCCAGTATCAATTAAGATTCTATTGATTGCCCACGAATTTTACGTCTCATCCTCTTCATCATCAACGGGTTTTGGATTAATCTTCAATCTTACCACTAATGGGTTGTCATGCATTTCTCCTCCCTCGGGTACCTCTTTTGCGGTAAAAGAAATAATCTGCATTTGCCATTCCTTTAATGGCGATGCCTTCGCGATGTTCATTACTTCTCTATTATCAACATCTCTTGCGAAAACCCTACTGAGAACATTATCATGAAAATCTTCAATTGTTCTGTACGAATGTACAATAGAGTTGCAAAACAAGTTTTTGGCTTTCGCTCCGACTTCTACTACAAATGTTTCTTTCCCTTTTGCTGTGTTTACTCTGTGAATTTCTGGAGGTGGTGGTAATGGTTGAGTCTTCTCTTCACATTTTAAGAAATGATTTAGCTTCCCTAGGTCTATCATTCTGGGGATGATTCTTTTTATATTTCTGCAATCATTCGTTAGATGTCCATGAAAATGGTGATAAGAACAGAATTCATGACTTCTGTCACATGGAGGCGGTTCATTCCCCATGTTCCATGGTGCAGGTATGTTTTCCATCAGGATTATAGCTTCCCATATTTTTTCCACACTAGCGTTCAGTGGGGGCATCTTGATTTCCTCCCATACTACCCTATGACCTCGCTGCCCTCTATGATAATTATGCCTCACGACCTCCATAAGTTTCTGCTTGGTGATCAAGTCTTTGAATTTTGTTATTTCCACGGTTGTAGAAGTTTATTTCTCTTTCAAATTCTTCCGATCGCGACTTCCCATGGCTACCAACTTTTGCTGACCATCATCCGGTATCATTTCTTGTTGATTTTGCGATGTGCTCGCCACTGTGTTTATCAATTTAGGTAACAAACTTGCATTCATAGCTCTTGAACTTGCATTCGCGACTGGGTATGATTCCATCTCATTTTGCTTTTCCTCTAGAGCAATATACTCCTCTTGAAACTCTCGCAACTCAGTCATTGTGATTGTAGTCTTGAATCTAAAAATTTGAATATATAACAGATTTGTCGCGAACATAGCATTAATGAATGATAAGATGAGATATCTCTCCTCCACACGACCAGCCATTTCACTGCACATTGTCTTCCATCTCACAGTTAGATGCTTCAAACTTTCACCAACCCTTTGTTTTAACCCAAATACATCTTAAATACCAGGTCACGAGGAATTATTACTTATATATGCTCCTAAAAATATAGCCTGCAAATGATTGAAAGATGTTATTGTATTCCTCGGTAACCCTTCGAACCATTTCAAAGCTTCTTCTGTCAAACTTGATACAAAATATTTGCACAATATAGCATCATGATTGTCCCATTGTAACATACATCTCATATAAGCTTTGATATGTTGTATTGCACAAGTTGTTCCATCGAAAATCTTTGGTTAATGTAGGTAAGTTGCACTTCGGTGGTATTCCTCCTAATTGTATCTCTTGTGTGAACGGAGTTTTCGCAGCTTCTTCTATAGCTTCATCCAATTGTCTCCTACCTCCTCCCCTTTTATTAGTTAACATTCCTCTCATCTCCGCTAATTCTCTCAAAATTTGTTCATTTACATCAGAATTTGAATCTCTTTGGTCTTTTTAGTTCGCCTCTCTTCTCCTGCGTTCATGTCTCCTTTGACTTTCTTGTTCATCATTCTCTTCTCGTCTTTCTCTGCGATTTTCTCATTCATTTCTTTCACGAATTCGCACACCGTTATATCTATCATTTTCTCTTCTTTGCTGCCTATCGATTCTCCTCTGTACACTTTCGTATTCTTCATTGATATTTTCATTGTTGCGATTTTGCTCTCTCCTTCTTTCTCTATTATCATGATTATTCTGGCGAATTGCCTCTTCTAATTCCTGTTCTTCCATTTCTACTCTCAATCTTTCTCTCTCGCAGGCTAAACGTGCTTGTTCAAAGCATAGTGTTTTTTCAATTTCATCTTCAATCTCTTTTTGCTTCCTCCGTGCTTCTCTCCCATGCAATATCCTTCTTCCTTCTTCCTGATTTTCTTCATCAACTGGATTATTCCGCTCCTAACGCTGTCTATTTCCTTGATTTCCATCATTTCGCCCATTTTGAAGATCCTCGGGATGTGGGATATAACGGTCTTCCACCATTTCTCTTCTCTCGCGATGTTCTACGCCTGGATTTTGCGCTTCCTCTCGATTTTCTTCATCATCATTTTCTATAGGTAAATTTCTCCTTCTTTCCTATCTAACTGATCTTGAGCTTGACCTTGTAGTGCTTCTCGACCTTCTGTTTTGCAATCTCCTATTTTCCATCCTCAACTCATGATTTTGTCTTGTCAAATTTGCACGTTCCTCTGCCTCTAATCGCCTTTCTTCATGTATTGTTTGTCTCAATGCCTCTAATGCTGCAATCTCTTCATTTCCATGAATTATTTCTCCAATCCCTTCTCGGTCTCTTTCCTCTTGTCCATTGTTTACCAATTGTTGTTCTTCTCCCCTTTCGTCCACAGTCTGATCTCCAAGTATGCACGCTTACTCTATCAAAATCCATAGTTCTATTTGATCTTGGTTGAATTGGTGATTGAATTTGATTTTCTTCATTATTTCTTATGTTCATTCTTGAGGATTCCCCATTTCATTTCTCCTTCTCCAGCAAGTCTCCTACTTCTTCTAACAGTTGTTGGCTGCTCGGATGCATTTCTTCTTCTAGCCATTTCTTAATTTTGGTAAACTGTTGAAAATTATATGAAATTTCTTCCCTACTACTCCAAATTCTTTCAAATCACAATGTCAATCCTTACTCTCTCCCTGTTTCTAGCGCCAATATGTAGTTGCAGGAAATCCTACACTACACCCCTCACAAGAATCCACACAACTAAGCCATTGAAGATGAATAACTATGATTTTTATTGATTAATTTCTTGAATGTTTACAAGACAAAATGGAAAAGAGCTAAAGAAAAATACAATCCCTTCAAACTTTCTCTCTCTTAATGACTTGCTCAACACTCGAAAAAAGATCCCCCTCCCATAGGCCTGCTCGGCTCCTTATATAGGATATTACATAATGGATGCATGACTAAGTTTGTCTTTTATTTTCGGGTATTTCGCAAGTGTATAAATATATAATTTCGCAATTATCCTAAATCTCGCTAGATCTTCACATCTTTCTCGTGTTTTGCTGTCGTCATTCATTGCGTCATTTATATTACTCATCTGCGACACTTTCGCAATCTTTGTCGTTTATTGATCTCACGAGGTATTGATGTCGCGATATTCTGATCCTACAACTAGTTTATTTGATTGGTCGGAATTATGAATTCACGAACGACTATGATTGGCTTCATCGACAAGACTCGATATCCAAGTTTTTTTTTACCAATGTCACTCTTGGACATGGCTTATTCAGCTAAACCAAATTTTATTTCTATGCCACGATCTTAGAGAGTATAGTTCATCCAAATCTAAGTTTCCGAGAGTATTTCCACCAAGATAAATTGATTGATAGTAATTTTCCATTTTTTACCGATGTCACACATGGACGAGCTTGTAAACCAATTTATATTTCGATGTCACGATCTTAGCAAGTATTTATCGTCCAAATCTAAGCTTACGTGGAATATCTCCACCAAGATAAATTGATTGGTGGTAATTTTCAATTTTTACCGATGTCACTCGTCGGGAATATGCTTCTAAACCAATTTGTAATTTTATAACAATTATCAGATTTTAATTTTAATTTAGGCACAACCAAAATGCAAGAAATATATCATTAATTTATGGAAAGACTGGACCACAGGGAATCTTGGTACCAATGCCAAATTTGGGTCAAGCCAACCCAATGTGACAGACATTTTAGAAAAAAAATAATCTTCTCTATATTATTTGGCAAAACAGAAGAAGAGGAGTACTGAAGAGATCTATCTTTTCTTTTGCATGTACCCAACAAGGCCGCACAAGATACTCATTATGACTACTGTCAAATGCCCATTTATTGCAGGACCGTAACAACTACCTAGATATTCTTCTTTTGCATGCACACAAAAAATAAGGGACTCATTGTGATCGCGTATATTAGTGGAAGTGAAATATGAGAAACTAAGGAGTAATGATGTCTGACAAAAGCTACTTAGGTAGTCAAAGGTGTGAGAAGCATAGAGTTAGGTTGTTTTCTTTCTCTGCCTATCTTGTTATCAAAAAAAGTAAATTTAAAAAATATAAGTGAGAGAAGGCTATACCAACTTTTTATTGTTTTTGATAAGACCAAAAGTTATCAGATCTTGAGGGGTATACAATACTGACTCATACTTTTCTTTTAGTCACACATAACAATAAGTCCTAAAGTACAACTACCATAGGAATGTACCCTTAAATCCAAAAATCAATCATAGGAATGTTCCATATATATACTCCTAGTATTTAGTGATGCGGCTGGTATTTAGGACAGGGTCTCACTACAATATTCTACACAAATTGTTAAAGTAGAAATGATCAAAGATCAAAAATACTACTACAAACTGATGTAGTATTTATTATTTTACTAGCTAAATTCCTTTGTTACTAGTACCTTGGATATAGTAGTATCTTTTCTTTACTACTGAGTCAACTACATTGCACTATTTTACTCCCAATTCACATATTCTTAAAAGCAAAATAATAAATGATTAATATATAGTACTAGCTAGTGCCTTGGAAGATCATAAATGCTTTTTGGTGCAATTTTTTTTTATTAAAATCCCAATTCAAATTCTTAGAAGCAATTCAAGCTAACTCTTACAATTAAATTTGTATTAAAAGAACCGAGATAAGTATTTATTTTTGAAAATACTGGCGGACAATATAGGATTTTATCATGTTTGTGTCTTTAATCTGTACGAAACATGATATATCAGCGATACATATGAATATCCGATGATATCGGATTATTGGTCGTATCGGACCGATCGGTAGATAAAATTGGCAAGGATGTTTGGGGATGTTAGGTTATCAGGTGAAACTAGTTTATTTGATTGGTTAGCATTATGAATTCACGAACGACTATGATTGGTTTTGTCGACAAGACTCTATGTCACTCTTGGAGGAGCTTCTAAACCAATTATTATTTATTTCGATGTCACAATCTTAGCAAGATTTTTTCGTCCAAATCTAAGTTTCCGGGGAGTATTTCCACCGAGACAAATTGCTTAATGGTAATTTTCCATTTTTACCGATGTCACTCTTACACGAGCTTGTAAGCCAATTTATATTTCGATGTCACGATCTTAGCAAGTATTATCGTCCAAATCTAAGTTTCATGGAGTATCTCCACCAAGATAAATTGATTGATGGTAATTTTCCATTTTTACCTATGTCACTCTTGAATGAGCTTCTAAACCAATTTTTATTTATTTCCATGTCATGATCTTAGCAAGAATTTTGTCTGTTGATGGTGGATTTTCATTTAAGGTTAAAATTGTAAAAACCGAGAAAATTATGCGCTGACATCTTGTAAAGATAAAGCCATTAATAAGTGTTGAATACTTCTTCACTTTACTAATTCACCTAGAATAGAGCATGTGGCAACAATCCCATTACGTGAATTAAATACACGAAATTCATCCGGGTTGGAGCATGTAGCAACAATCCCATATACCCTATGAATTTATAGCATTATTAATTAATGCGTAAGCGACCTTGTATTTCCGTACTCATTATCGGTGCGGCATGACGACCGAGTGTTTCTCTCGCAGAGCAACACGAACCTCCAAGCATTATAATGAAAGCATGTACGAAATACCCGTCTGTGCTACAACTCTTGGTGTGTTATACTAGCCCGATTGAGCATCCGGACCGTCAAGTATCGATCTGGATATGATCTCGTTCATCCAACTTCACCGGCATGATTGGATGGTCCGGATCAATTCCATAACCCCGGCGCGGTATGGAATATTCGCCGCCGAACCAACGCGGACCCCGTATGGTCGGCCTCCAGAATTGGCATAGCTTGCCAAAACGTCCAAACCAGAGCGGTATGGGCGGAAAACCAGAAATTAGGGTTTGCGGCACATTATATGTGTCACAAAACAGTCTCAACCATCCATCTTTGCGGGTATAGATGGAGGGTGTAGATGTAGATTCAAAGGCCCGAGCATGTCAACACAATCACCGTGGGCCTGCCTACATACCCTGACCAATCGGTCGGGACAACCATGGTTGGTCATCCCAATTCGTGCGCCCGAATAAAGCATGGTTACACGGCCGTGAAAGCCAAAATTAGGGTTTTGAGCATCACGAGCGTCCATCTTCTCCGCACGAATGGAGGGTCCAAGATTAGATTAAGCAGTCCGGTCTTACCAACATGACCACCGTGGACCCATCAATCTCCTTGCTCGGTCGGCCAAGGCATACCATGCCTGGTTATCCCAAATCGTCCGCCCAAACTAGCGTGGTTACACTTCTCAATTGCAAACTAATCTCAACCGCTCAACTTCGCCGGAAGATTTGAGTGGCTCAGATCACGTTTTCATGGGACAATCAGGTATAGGCGTGAACACTAGCCTACCACCTACACCCGGATCGATCGGCCAAGACCGACCAAGATTGGCCATCTTGGGAACGCGCGCCCAAAGTGGGCATGATGCGCGGCTTTTGCGACATCGGATTTATGTTGCAAGATCGATCTCAACCACTCCTATTTACGGGTCAAATTGAGTGGCCTAGATCGCACATTCATGGGACAGTGAGGTACGGATGTGTACACCGGCACGCTGTCTACATGCATGCCCGGTCGGTCCTTTCCAAAATACTTCCCATGCTTGGTTTCGACCAAGCCGAAGAGTGATACTGCGCACCTCTTCAAAACTCTAATTCCATCAACGGCCGTGAGATGAGTGTCTCAAAGATCATCTCGTCCGTCCAACTTTCTCGGCTTGGTTATACAACCCCGGTCGGAGTTAATTGGTCGCAGCGTCTTGGCAATCACCACCCGTCACTTTACAACACCATGATGCAGTACCTGCATAAAATACACACGATACTTCACAAGTATCGATCTCCTGAATAACGCAGTTATTCAATTTAGCATTACATGCTACTTTCTGTGGGTCTCACGATCCACACACTCGAGACATCAATCATGTCACAAATTGGGGGATACATACTGGGGTATTGGTCTGGCGGTTTACAGCGTGCAACGCAGAACTCGCCATCACAAGAACGTGTCAGGAAGTCATGGACGGTTAGTGGTGATGGGAGAAGTGGGCAAGACTGGTCGTGTGACACTAACACACGACTCCACTACTCCATCAGTCCACTTTATCCACTTCCCACGAGATACGAAGGTTAGGCTAAAAGACTTGTATAAATAGGTTCTCCTCCCTATTTTTCACACAGAAGAAACAAGAGCAAGTCCAGGACAATGTAGAGGCAAGTGTTGATACAATCGTATTCAAACAAGGAACCGATAGCTTACACCCCGCAAGCCGGTTCGACTTTACGATACAAGTCATTCATATCTAACACCTTCACATTCTCAACGCCTTCTTCGCTTCCCTCCCTAAGATCAACCCCATCTCCTTCACTTTGTGACCGAAACAAGTCTGGAACGGTCATTTCTTGGATTAGTAGGGCTTGCACTGCATTGATCTCTCGAATCTAAAAGCACTCACCGCGCAGTGCATTTGTTTAAGGTTTAGACTCATTTCTCATCCACACATCCCAAATTACCAAAACCGGCAGAAATAGTTTTCACCCATAAACACATCCAAATCTAAGTTTCCAGGAGTATTTTGATGCGCGTCGTAACCACAACAAATTAATTAATATTTTTCTACTTAATTAACAAGTAATATAGTGTAGTCAAGTTCGTTCCCACGAGGAGCAAAAGTTTTTAGTTGTTTAATTGTCACAAAAGGGGGGTTTGGTTTTAAATTTTAAAAACAAAATAAAGTAAATAAAGCAATTAAAGTTTGGTTTATAACCTTTTTCTTCAAAATCCTTGTCGCTTGAAACTTCCTTATAGATTTTTCTTCCCCACGGCTTATTAAATAAATAAAAACCAAAAACTTTCTCTTATCTTCATTTTTTTTTTTTTGAATTTTTTTTTATGAAGACAAGAGAAATAAAATACAAAACAAAGTGAAAATAAAACAAATCCTGGCCGTGGGAGAAGTATTTTACCGCTTAATTCTTCACAACTTGTATCACCTAAAAATCATAAACTTCAACAATTCTCACCTTTTGATTCTCTTTGCTCTTATAAATAAGTCTTCAACATGTATGTAAAAATCCGCTCATTGTATGTTGCTTTACTTGGATATAAAATTTGCTCTTTTCTTGTTCCGTTGCTTGTAAACCTTGAACGTCTTCAACTTTCCTTGTAGATTTTGATGTCGCTCCTTGTTGATGATGGTGGTGTTTCTATGGAGCCGTTGTTGTCGAGAGAGAGAATGGTGCTAACTGCAAATCGAACTACAAGAAGGAGGCATTCATCTATAGACGTCACCCTCATGATTGAAAAAATTAGCACTCAAGAGATCAAAGAGTCGTGCTTCTATTGGTGGGAGGTTGGGTAGCTCACCATTCTACCCGGAATTAACGTACGGTGATACACACTCAAAAGAAAGCTTTTTAGTCAGCTAAAAATTTGGTCAGTGCCTCACATGATATAAATACGGGTAGTCTCCACTAATGATTGATCAGCAACTCTAATAATGCATTTATCCCTGCTCCTAATTTGCATCACCGACATGATTAAATCCATTATTCAACACTCTAACAAGTAAGAAATCTGAATGTAGTTCCCTAACACTTCCAAGTTCAATTATGTCGGTCAAAATTCTCTATGTAAACATACCTAGAAGTATGCTAGTGACTCTAAAATCTCTACAAGTTGGAGGTTTTATGCAATTTTTTTTTTTTTAAATACATGCTTAACCACTCCCCCACACTTAAACCTTACATTGTCCTCAATGTAATTGAATCGTCCTAGTAAAGTCAAGGTGGGAAATTTCAACATGATATGGAACAAGAAAAAGAAATAACCAAAAATCAAAATGATAAGAAATACAAAACCTATGGTTTGCCTCCCATTTAGCGCTTGTTTTAAAGTCGACGACCCGACTTAGCTCTTGCACGTATCATTAGCCCGCATCAATCTCTTTCACGGGAAAACATGACTTCACATCACTAGGGTATCTCATTGTCTCAAAGATATTTAAGTGGATGAGTGCACCATCAAACTTCATAGTCAAGGTGCCATTTTGGACATCAATCTTTGTTCCGGCGGTGCTTAAGAATGGTCTACCCAATAGCAAAGGTGTAAACTTGGAAGAGTTCTCATCATTCATGTCTAAGACATAGAAATCGGTCGGGAATACAAGCTCATTGACCTGTACCAAAACATTCTCAACAATCCCTTTCTGGTAAACATTAGATCGGTTAGCAAGTTCATAAACTACCCCGGTCTCCTTAAGAGGACCAAGATTCAAAGAATCATAAATCGAGGAAGGCATAACATTAAACGATGCTCCCAAATCTAGTAAAGCTCGAGTAAACCTTGTTTTACCAATTGTGCAAGGTATAGTGAAACTACCGGGATCCTTTAATTTTGGTGGGAGTTTCTTGAGAATGAACGCCGAAGCATTCTCCCCCACACTCATGACTTCATTCCTTTTTAACCTTTTCTTCTTCATGCACAACTCCTTTAAGAACTTTGCACAACGAGGAATTTGACGAATAGCTTCAATGAGTGGAATATTGACTTGTACTTTCTTAAGGATGTCCCAAATATCCTTGTATTCCAAGTCTTTCTTCGACTTAGCAAATCAGCTAGGAAACGGGGGTGGAGTGGTGAAAGTAGGAACCGGTTCCTTGGAATTCTCCTTTGGTGTGGTTTCCTCTTTGTCTTAGACTAACTCTTTATGCACCTCATCTTGTTGATATGGTTGCTCCACTTTTTTTCCACTTCTCAAGGAAATCGCATTAACACCCTCTGTTGGATTCACAAATGGTTGTGAAGGAAGATTTTTGGATGCTTGAGCTTTCAATAGGTTCACATCGGTCGCTAATTGCCCCACTTGAATTTCCAAAGCCTTGATTGCTGAATCGGTCTTTTGTTGTTGTTGTTGAACCAAAGTGGTGATACCTTGCATACCTTGCATCAATGCATTGAACTTGTCATCAATTGAAGAATCTTGCTCCTTGACTTGTTGTGGTTGGAATTGTTGTTGAGGTTGGAAGCGCGATTGTTGGAATCCACCTTATTGCACATATGGATTAGGAGCCTCCGCTTGCCTGTTTGCATAACTAAAGTTAGGATGATCCTTCCAACCGGGATTGTAAGTATTCGAGTATGGATCGTACCTTGGCCTTTGATTTGGATATAAAGCATTTACTTGTTCGGTCTCATCATCCGGAATAATAACCGCGGCCAATCGTTGCATTACCCTCTCTATGTTCCCCATCCTTTGATCAAGGTGTGATGATAAATTACTAACTTCATGCACCGACCTAATCATTGGTTCACCTCTTGTATAAAATTGTTAAGAATTCTCCGCCATGCTTTTAATCAACTCGGTAGCTTGGGCGACCGTCTTGTTCACTAGTGCACCACCACCCGCGGCGTCAAGAAGAGATCTATCACTTGGTTGAAGACCTTCGTAAAAGTATTGTAATATCATAACATCACTGAATTGGTGGTGTGGACAGCTTGTGACCAATCTCTTGTATCGCTCCCAACATTCATACAATGACTCTCCCACATTTTGCTTCATCCCACAAATCTCCTTGCGAATTTGAGTAGCTTTTGATGCAGGAAAATACCTCTCGAGGAAAATTCTCTTCATCCATTCCATGTTGTGATATTTCCGGAAGGCAAATAATACAACCACTCCTTAGCATTGCCCGCCAAAGAGAATGGAAAAGCTTTCAACATTGCTCCATCCTCATTAATCTCCGGTGGAAGCATGGACATGACTATGGTATAGAAGTCCATAAGATGTTTGTTTGGATCTTCATTCACCATGCCATGAAACTTTGGTAACTCTCTAATCAACCCGCTGATCTCGAAGGTTGAGTTAGTTTGGATACACCATTGTTGTGTATCGAGCTTGTGAGAAGCTAGGTCCTTGAGTGTACGATCAGCCATTGGTTCTTCTTCTATGTCCGAATCTGCGAACTCACTTGATAAAGAAGGGGGAAGAGGAGTATTAACCGCATGAATGAAGTCATTTAGCTGAGTGCTGGATCGAAGACGTATTGGACTGGGTCTACCCTCCTTAAGAATTCACCAAAGACCTGAAACAAGAAAGCAAAAATACGGTATTGGACTCGATCTGCCCTTCTCAAAAACTAAGTTAGATACGGTATAGAATCTAACAAAGCAAAAATAAAGCAAAAACAAAAATAAAAACAACTAAAACCGTCCGCTGCTCCCCAGTAGCGGCGCCAAAATTTGATGTGTGTCGTAACCACAACAAATTAATTAATATTTTTCCACTTAATTAACAAGTAATATAGTGTAGTCAAGTTCGTTCCCACGAGGAGCAAGAGTTTTTAGTTGTTTAATTGTTACAAAAGGGGGGGTTTGGTTTTAAATTTTAAAAACAAAATAAAGTAAATAAAGTAAATAAAATAATTAAAGTTTAGGTTGAAATCAATAAGAGAAACAAGACCAAGGAATCCTTCTTCGTTGCAAAACAATGATTCAAGTTATGTTCTTTTCCACTTTTTATTAGTCTGATTATCACCAACCGAAGGTAAACCGCCTAGATCGATTGCTAAACCCCTAAATCCCTTGTATCACCGGATCTTTGAAGTTCTCGACTACCGGATTCTATTTACCAAACCACCTAGTAGTAGATCACTCAAGATGTAATTTAAATAAACACATTAAGATTTATGAACTTATTAGGTTGATATTAGTAGTTAGACTCTTAGATCAAGGTCTACTTGCTAACGTTGTTTTCACACACAATTGCTCCACGGAATCCCTCCGCAAGGTCTCGTGTTTGCTACTTGTGTAAAGAGTCAAGAAACGATTACTTATCCCCTAATTTTCACTAGCTTTAGATCAAAATAACAAATCAATTTAGCGTGCACTCTAAACAATCTATCAATCAACCATGAATGTATAAACATTCCTATTAGTAAAAACAAACGATAATCATGTGAAAAAATTCAAGATAGAATTGAAAACAAAACTCAAATCATATGTTAAGAACTAGGAATTCATCCTCAATCAATAATAAAATTAGCTACTCATGTTACGGAGTTCACACAAAGAATAAAGAAAAGAGAAGTGTTGTGTGTGTAAAAAGGTGTATAGAGAACTTCTCTATTTATAGGCTTCAATGCTCTCCAAATTTTCCAAGGAATAGAATCCCTTTCATTTAACAATTCAATTTCTAAGTTCAAGTTTTTATCAAATCCTCCATCTTCTTTTTCCAAATCCAAGCCAAATTCTTCATACCCATGAGTCTAGAATACTCTTCACAAAATTCTGTTATTCTGGGTCATCGGGAAAGTCCTTAGGATCACCTGAATCCGGCCAAAAGAGTTGCATGCCAATCACTGGATTATTCTTTCAGACAACGGAATATTCTGTCACGATGATGTTATAGTTAACTGTCAAAACTAACAGTCTCAGTTAGTCGACCGTGTCAAGAAAAGAGAAGTCAGACACCGATTCAACATCTTACTCGGCTAACTGGTCTTACTCAGCTGAGTTGAATCGGTCATCGGCCGGTATGAGTCGAATCATCGGCATTAAAATCCGCCAAAGTCTCGGATGTTTTCTAGGATTTCCCCGGCCAATTTCAGGCCATTATTTTCTTCAATTCCTGCACACAATTCATGAGTAACAGGAACTTCAATCGAAACATCAATCTCAATAGCACCATCATTGTCTTGTTGATCTCTGTTCAATGGCAGCGGCAGCTTCATCTTCTCATTGCAACAAACCCATCTCAGATTCATACGCACCTCAACACTCAGCAAAACCCATGTCTTATTCATTTCTGTTCATCAATCTCGATTCAACAGAAATAAACACCTTCATTTGATTTCTTAAATCGACAACAATATCAACTCAAACCTTAATAATTCAATCCATCATGAACTTCGGCAAAACCAAAACTGACTGCAACCCAATTTCTTGATTAGCTTCATCATCACCTTGTTCTATCAATTGCAGAGACCGAATCACCATCAAACCCTAAACTCAATTTGTGTTTCAAATCATCCACAGAACCCTCGATTTCATCTCTCACAATCGAATCCGAGTTTAACCCTTTATTCATCACCATCTTGCCATCCTTCCTGCACCATCATTTCATCTCAAACTCGGCTTCTTGATTTCACTTCCAATTGATCAACAGCAACAGTAAACCCTAACTCCTTCAATCCCTGGCTTGAATTCATCATCGATTTCTTCTCTCTGTCTTACAAATTATCTCAACACCCTTTTCATCTCTCAATTTATCTGAATTTCTCAATCTCAACAGCATCGATTTTACTTTCTTCTCTTCGTTTCAAAAGCAGCAGCCACTGTTTTTTTTTTTAGTTTCAGGTGAAGGTGAATGAATGAGAGGTAATGATTGAGTAGATTCTCAATTTAGGGTTGTAAGAGTAGGGTATGGATAACGGTACCCTACTATATAGGCTAGGGGACACCCTAGTGGATATCCAATAACATGTGGCCACCCCTTAACATCAGCTGGCTTGTTTTTAATATTCCTCCACATAGAGTTGCCCTTTAACCTTGGCTCAGTTCCAGATAGTGTCCGTCCATAATTTAGTCCTTTTTGCTCAAATGGGATGATTTCTTCTTATTTTTCTCCGTATGATTCCAGAGTACCTTATAACTCAAAAACACGTGTAAAGTACATAATTTACAAGAAAACATAGCAGAGAAAGCATAAACAATAGATAGTAAATAAGGTGTATTCTACACCCTATCATATTTCCACCGAGACAAATTAATGGTAATTTTCCATTTTTACCGACGTCACTCTTGGACGAGCTTGTAAACCAATTTATATTTCGATGTCATGATTCTTAGCAAGTATTTATCGTCAAAATCTAAATTTACGGGGAGTAATTCCACCCAGATAAATTCCTTGATTTTAATTTTCCATCCATTTTTTTTATATTACTTCTTATTTATTTTCCAAAGCCACATACTTGTTCACTAGCCAAGTTTGCACGTAGCTAAGCTAGAGGTAAACTGAAAACGTGTGTCACGGTATAAAACACGAGCAAGGAAGGGAGACTGGACAATACCGCTTTTTCGTTTCCAAGTCTCTCTCTAAACTAGGGTTTCAGTATCAAAAACTAAAAGTTTTAGTATCAAACCAGACAAAATAACTGCTCTTCTAGTAACTTTCTTCCGATTTATTCTTCTTGATGGAGACAAAGAGATTGTTGGTTATTTTGGTTGCGAGGTTGTTCCTTGTTTTGGAGATGTTGATGATTATGATGTTGTTGACGATGAAGAAGAGGAGGACGATGAAGAAGAGGAAGACGATGAAGAGGATGATGAGTATGATTTTGAGGATGATGATGATAAGGATGAGGATGATGATTTAGATGATCCAGAACACTTATTTTGGTTTGGGCCAGCGCTTGAGGATGAAGATGAAGACGATGATGATTGGCCATACAAAGATGTGGATACGATTGTCGACAACAGCAGTGAAGAAGAAGGGGATTATAACTGATCTAGTCCTCTGTTTTCATGGTTCTGCTATGTAAGAATGGTATTCAATCACATCTTGTTCCATCATCTTTTGTTTAGTTAAATATCTTTTTAGTTTTTGTGTTATTAGTTTTTTTTTTTTTTGATGTTTAATTAGTCTGTTTGTAAAGCTGTTTGGAAGTATAGTTTTTGTGAATGTTTAATATTTACGGATGCAATATTTTCTTTAGATTCCAAGTGCATATGTTGTTTAATTTCTGTCCATTGTTCATCTGTTGGAGTATCAATCTTTCGAGAAAACAGAATGAACGAGTAATGCGTTTAAGGGGGCTTGGTGTAGAGATTTGGATGTTAGGGTTAACCATGATTTTGTTGTCGCTTTGCTGTTAAAGTGATAGGATCATGAATATTGAGTAGGGACTGTATATTGAGTCTTGTATTAGAGTTGAAAAAAATAGCCAAATTTTTCATAAACTGCAATGCCAAATCTGACAAACTTTACCAAAAAAAAAAAAAAAATCAGAATTGAGAGCACAATTGAAAAGTAGGCCTAGGACTGCTACATAATTGTGCTTACACATTAATAAAATTAGCATACTAAAAATAATGTAAAAAACTTGAATTTAGTCAATGCCGAGTGCTCAGCCATAAATTTGTTTGTCTTGGTGGCTTCCCATGTTCGTATTCATTGTAATCATTATCCAAATGTTCACTATAGCTTTTCTCAAATGCATCCCAAGAAGCAAAACCCTTAGGATGAGGATCATTTTCAACATGGATCATTTTCGTATTATGAACTAATTCCCATTCTTCATTGACAAAATCTTCTAGTATATCACTAATGCTTTCCACAAATTCATCCCATGAAGCAAAGCCCTTCGGAGGAGGAGGATCATTATTAATAAGACCAATGGCAGGAACAACACATTTCTCATTAGAACTCATCCTCTCAATTCCTTCTTTCTTTTACTTACGAACGAGGTATCTAATTTCTTATTTCTAGGATCCAAATCTAGCTAAATATAGTGTTTTTTTCCCCTATACATATCTAGTATGCAAATCTAAATATAGTGGGTGGGTTATGTTTACCATGAGTATAACAAACGAAAATCAAGGTGATATATGGAAAGTGGGATTTTGCGGATTTTGCGAGACCGAGCAGAAAAATATTGCATTTAGGATTGTAGGATTAGACTACTGATTTTCAGTTCTAATTAGACGCCTATAATCTTGCCGTAACCCTAAAGAAATCTCTAAATATCCCGACACGTTAAGCATTCATGTCAATGAGATAGAGAGTACACTTGTTAAAATTAAAATTTTACATTCCTTATTTAACAAAATACTCCTTCCTTATTGAATTTCAGACACAACTTTTCCTACTACATTATTATCATAATTGATTTTTGAAAAATTCATAGACACCAACACTTGTTGATCATGCACGATTTACTGTGGTTTACTGGCGTTTTTCATAGAGCGCACTCCGCCGACGGGCATTATGTGACGCTGGTGTATTTCAATATCTTGAACCGCATCATGGTTTGGCTCATGTCTCATGCCATATCTCAAGTCCCTGACCAACAATTAAAATAAAAAATGGTCAAACATAATAGGTCAAACAAAATAGGTCAATAAGCAAAACAAAATCAGCACACTTGTGTATATTTATTGAATGGTACAATTTATTATTATGGTGATTATGAAGTATGAACATCTCTATGTTTCAGATTTTAGGTTTATTTTTATGTTGCTGTGAATTGTACCCTGATTTGAGAATCTTTTGGTGATTATGAACATCTCAATTGCAAGCTTTATGAACATCTCAGATTGTATATTCAGACTGTAGGTGATTTAAGATTATGAACATCTTTTGGTGATTATGAACATCTCAGATTGTAGATTCAGACTAGTGTGTATATGCCTCTCCATCAAGTGAATTAGACTGGATAGAGAATAATGCTTATTTTGTTTCAACATACCACGGTTGAAATCACAAAGAGAAACCGAAAAAAGACAATTGTAATTTCATTAACCACATTTACAAACATCATCAACATTACAGATCAGACCACTAATTACTAAGTAGTTCCATTTACAATCAAACCATAAGCAAAAGAACTAGACACACTACCAATTCCAGTTCGACTTACACCTGAACAACCAACTCCGATGCCGTCCGATAAGCAAAATTCCCATAACCTCCACAACAAGTACCAGCAAAATACCTACCACTACTACTACCGAGTTTGATCTTTGTCAACACCAAAACAACACATTTACAAGATCAAACCTTGTCTTGAAATAACCCCCAAAAAAAAAAAAAACACTTACCATGCATTAGAAGATGTATCATGTATTCTGTAAGACTAGACCTCTCCTTCGGTTCAACAAGACCAAAGAACTACAAGCATTAGGAAAATCTTTGTGAATTTTCACGAAGATGATCCGAAGACTTCAAGGAAAGCAATCCTCCCAAGTCTTCCTCAAAAGATTTTCCCAATGCTCTTCGATGATCACCACGATCATTGTCATCGTCAGTGTTAAATCCCTCTTCTTCATAGGAGAAGTCTACGCCGCCATCAGTGCTGGTAGAAGCTGCAGGACCATAACCTCTATCCTCATCATCTTCACCATCTTCTGATCCTTCATTTTCTTTTTCCTGAACCTCTGTTGCAATAGGATTGCCATCTACATCCATCCCTGGTATCTCCTCACCGTCTGAATCCACGTTCAGGGGTTCAGACATGATATGAGCGATATCATAGGTTGCACTTTCTCTGCCAAATAGAGTAGATACATTTCTGCATCATCTCTCTCCTGCCTTTGTCTCTCTCTAGCCTATTTTTCTGGATCATTAGATCCCTCACTGTTGCTATCATCCTCATCAAGTTTTACTGCTTCTCCACCTTCCTCATCACTTTCACTTTCTGTGGCACTTCTTGTCTTAATCCAACGACGTTCATATCTCTCTATCCTTTCTCTCTTCTTCCTTGCACATCTTGTCTCATATTTTATGATCCAAAATTGGTACTCTTCTTCGTTCTCAATCCTTTGCCTATCAAATTCTTCCTGTCTCCTATTTTCTTCTTCCTGAATCCTCTTATTTGGAATTTCTTGTTCTAAATAAGAAATCAATCTCTCAGACTCTTCACTTGTTAATGCATGAGTTGCTTGTTTTGCATTTTTTAATGCTGGTGATTGATTTTCAAAAACATCAGGTTGGTTTGGTTCAGCCATCTCTTTATCTTCTTCTCTCTGCAAATTTTCTTTATTTTTTTGTTTTGATTAAGTAATTGCTTATCAGTTTCTTATCATTTTGTAGAGTGGTTAGATTAACCATAAATGTCCATTTATGGCGCATGGTTAAACTACTTGTCCCTTGGCAGACCACGCCTCATCAGTGTCAAGAGTACAGACACAATTTTTCAAAATATATCATTATTAGCCGTCTCATCATCTCTTAATTGCACACAGCGTTATCTTTAAGAGTAAAACCAGGCGGTTTCCTAATTTGAAGGCCATAACTGTAGTATTATGGTTCACTAGGGTTCACAAGTTTGGCTCATGTATCATGCCATATCTCAAGTACCCGACCTATGGGTGGGACTTGGGTTGATTGGGCGGGTTAGAAGGCTTACTCTAACTAGATAATAATGGCTCATGATTCATGAGATAAATATAATATATATTTGCATTATTAGATTTGAAGATAATATCTAAAATTACTCTAAATAGATAATAATGTCAATTATAAAATAGTTTTATATAGCTATATCATTGTTCTTCGGGTTGGGTGGGTTGCTTGGGCTAGAAACATTTGTGCCGATGCTTGCCCAAATTTAACTCGGGTTTATAAAATTTATGACCAAGCTTGCCCAAAGTTTTGAAATACATTGCCCATGTTCTCCTAACGATCGGTTTGGGCATGGGTTGGGTGGGTTAGTAATTCTCGAATCATTCTGAATGATTTGCGAACGTATCCGAACCGAAGAATCCGAATGATACTTCCGAACTATTTGAACTCCGAACCTAGTTCGGATTATATGGACCTCACGAATGATTCGCGAACGTATCCGAACCGACCGTATCCGAATGATATTTCCGAACTAGAACTCCCATAGGTAACTCTCTCTGAGTTACGTTGATTGGTTTTTGTTTGATTTTGTATATACTTTATATTTAAATACAATTATTGGTAGTTGTTTAACCAGTGTTTTATGTGTTGCTTTTTGTTTAAAAGTCTATAAGTTTTATAATACATTTATGCGATTAAATTGTTTACTTCATGCTAAAATGTTTTTTTCCATCTTATAAATCATATACAAATCAAATTAGTCTCGTAATAAGGTCATAATACTTATCAATTTATCATGTATTATAGCCGAATTTTAAGTGTCGAACTTACATTTATAAAACGAATATGCACGTATGTATGCCGTTCCGAACTACTATCCGAACAACGAACCGTTGACCGGATTTTTGACCGAATCCGATCTATCCAAATCTGTATAATTCCCGTACGTATGCCGTCCCGAACTACTACCTGTACCCCGAATCCGTATAATTCCCAAAAAATGGTCAAACATAATAGGTCCTTGCACAATTGTGTATATTATTTAATTTTAATTAGTTAACAAATGGGCCATTCATGAACTGCAGCATGGTTTGGCTCAGACATCATGCCATACCCTGGTCCCTGAGTCCTGACCAACAACTAATTAATCAACTAATGTCAAACAAATCAGGTCAAACATAGGTCAAGCAAATCAGGTCCCTGAAAGCTTTAATCCAACACGTACCCTAGTGGAATCCATCCTTGCCCACTATGTCATAATGACGTGATAAACCTAGGTAAAATGGCATTTTGGTTAATTAAAATATCTTTAACAACTAGTTGAGAAAAAAGAAAAAAGATTATTTCCTTCTCTTACTTGCACGCGCGGGAGAAAGACTGGAAGAGACGAAATAGAGAAACCCTAGGTAAGAAAATAGACAAAAATTTTCTTTCCTTCTCTTATCGATTAAATGCAAACTTGTTTAATTTCAAGAATGGGGGATGTTTTTCTTAATTTGAAATTACTATCGTTAGGTTTCAGGTATATACATTTCCTAAAACTAAAACCGTTTTCTACTATATTCTGTAAACCTAGGGTTCTCGTCAATTTTAAGAGTTTTTATGATCTTGGCTGTGATTATATATCTTATCTGTGATGGAAATTGTGGAAGCACATCGATATTGTTAGGGTTTATTTTGTTTTGTTCAGATCTTTTGTTTTTTTATGATCATAAACCAATTTAGAGAGAGTTCATCTAGAGCATTCTCTGATAAATTCTAATAATAAGACTGTAATTTTGGGTTTGGGTTCACATGGATGATCACGTTTTCTTATGATTTCCTTATTGAATTTTGTTAGACAGTGACGGAAGGAATTTGGTTTAGGTTGAGTTAAATTTTGTTACTAGTGGTTTTTTTTATGGATTTAGGAATTAGCTTCTTTGCCGTAAGGAGTAAAAGTTGCATTGTAGATTAAGCCGGCGTTGTTATAGAACCGGAAAGGTTGTTGTATTCTCTCGATTTTGTTTTTCTTCACTTTGCAACGGTGTTCAATCATGCTAAGCAACTGGTTTAACAGGGAAAAAGACGTATTTGAAACTCGGTGTTCAACGAACGCACGTGAATCCACTTGTATCCTATTAGAGAACCTACTCATTCCCTACCTCCACATACAACAAATGGCATCGTTTGACTCGCAGAAGATTTGGCAATCACCAAAGCATGGGCCGCCGAAAGTCGAGTTCTAGATCATTTGCTCGACCGAGACCTATTGGGCGAAGATACATAACAAATTTAGCCAAGATTATGGGAACCCGAAAAGAAGAATTGTTCAACAAATCAAGGATAGGAACAACATCATCCTAGATGCGGTGGCTGGGTTTTTTAAATCAAACGCGGTATCGCACGCAAGCCACCATAGCTTGTCCCCTCTACAACTTGTACGTATCTTTATTGTTTATTCGGCACAATACTTTTTTCAACTTATATGTAACCAAATAAGTTTGTGTGTTGTTTTTGTAGCACGAAGCCGTGAAAGCGCGCTACTTAGAGGTAAAGGGGGAAGCATTCGCATTTCATGAAATCGTTTACTTCATAGTATTCATATTTTCGGAGTACCACCAGCTGCGGAGTATCACCAGAACTCAATGGTGGGTGAATCGTACTTCATACTCTTATTTGGCATTGCAATCGTTTACTTCACTGCATTGCAGTTTGTGTAATCATCCTGTGGAATCCAGTAATCACCTATTCCTTGAATGTGGTTATGCTAGATCTATTTGGTTGGTTTTAAATATCAATATTACTGTAGTTGTAGGAAATCCCACACTACACCACTCACAAGAATCTACACAATCAAATTATTTTAAGATGAACAATTATAATTTTTATTGATCAAACTTACAAATATTACAAGATGAAAAGGAGAAAAGCTAAAGAATTACAATCTCTTTAAACTTTATCTCTCCTAATGACTTGCTCAACACTCGTAAAAGATCTCTCTTCTCTAAATTCTACTCGGCCCTTTATATAGGACATTACAGAGTGGATGACAGCTAAGCTGTCCTTTATTTTCGGATCTGGCTTGCGACATCCTCGCAAATGTACACATGTTAAATCTCGCGAAACTCCTCAATCTCGCTACATCTTCACATCTTTCTCGTGTTTTGGCTGTCGTCATTCGTTACGTCGTTTTTAATTTCATCCCGCGACGTCTTCGCAGTGTGTCGTTTATGGATTTCGCGATAATCTTGATGTTGCGATATTCTGATCCTACATCTTGCCTCTTCTCATGTCTTCTCTGCGAAGAAGAGAATGTCATGAGAACTAGCATTTTCAAAATGCCGCATCTGTTCATTTTTCATATATTTCGATGGTTGCATGATTCCGTACTATTACGCAGAATTTATTACACGTGTCTCTACTTCCATCCATTTCTCGACACGTTCCTTTCAACCGTTATCTCTTAACCATTCATGTCCCTTCTCGCATTAAATGCGTTTATCTTCTTCCCTATATGTAGTTTTCTCACCCTCCTCTTCTTCTTTTTTACTTTCTCTCTGCAATTTTTCTTCCATTCTCCTCCGTAATTTCCGCTCCTGCTACTGTAAATTTTCTTCTTCTTGTTTCTTTTGATCTTCAGTTCTTCATTCATTCCCATACTGAATATGGCTCCAACCGGCCGCAAATATGAACAACTCTTGGGAGACATTCAAAAAGATTTGCTAGAAAGAGGTTTCACATTATCCACTATTCCTGATCAAGAACCTAAATCCATTCTCTCTGCCAAACTTTTTACTGATCATCATTGTGATGATCAAAATATCATAGTTTCGCTAGGTCAGATTCTCGCTGGTCTTCCGATTCCTCTCAACAATCCTGATCTTCCTTTGTTTTACGAAATTCTCGCTCATGCGAAATTCTCGCGAGCCATATACCAATTAAGCGGAGACTGTATCCGTCTAATGCTTGAGTTTGCTAACCGTGGTGCTGGTAAGGGATCTCTTTACCCCAATGAAGTCAGAGATCCTAAATTTGCAGATTTAGATATAGTCGCTGAAAAGTATTCAGTAGAGAATTTCTTTGAAAACTATGAAATAATAAATATAAAGAATGATAAAACTCGCAGGGGTGCACGTTTGAAGAGAAAAGAAAACATCCCCAGTGACAAAATACTCATGCAGGATATCGATTGGCATTCTGGCAAGAACAATGTTCCTCGCCATTCCAAATATGACAGATGGTGCGTCTTTCCATTGCTTCTGAATGGACCTTATATTTCAGGTTCAAATGTGCTCCCTGTGAATCTCGCCAACTATCATCCTTGAGTATTTAATTGGCCTGAGAAAGCAAAAGAGGTATGCTTCCTAAATTTCACTCAATTTAAAATCTTTTCTCATTTTTATAGTTGCTAAGCTTGCGAAATTTTAGATCATCAAGTTGAGGAGGAGCTATAAAAGGAATGCTAAGGAGAGCACCCTAGCAGCACTCCGTTCGATCACGGATAAAGTAAGAAACATTTTTCTTTATTATTTTTAACAATATTGTTGCCTCTGTTTCTTATCTTTATTCGTGTGTGAAGGTTGATGCCGAGATCTTGAGATTGGAGAAGAAGAAGATCCTAAGAAAATCAAAAATAAAGGTAAAGGTTCTCTTCGCAAGGAGAAACCTACTGCCCCTCCTTCCAAGAAACGAAAGATTCCTTTCTCTTCTCCTTTAAGTCCTCAATCCAGCGAAAGTTCAGATGAAGATAATGATGATGTTGATATCTCTCTCGCAAAGGAGAGTTCCCCAACTGAATCTCCTATGGCGCAGCTATCTAGCATCTTCTCTGACTCTATGCAAGGAATTGGGGATGATCGTCTATCTAATATATGCGAGGCTATCGCAAGTATATGTGATGCTTCTTTATTAGAAGGTGATGATTCTCTTAATGGGGTCTCTAGATCAGTGACTCCCAGCTTCCTAAATGCACTTAGTGTCTTGGTATGTCTTTATTCCCTTATTTTTTTATGATTCCGACTTTAAATTATATCTTTTAATTTCTTTGTTTTCTTTTTTTAGTCCGGTAGAGCTTCCTTTTGTTGTTGCCTCGGATCTTGAAAAGAGACGCAATATCCTTGAAAGGAAGAATCTTGATTTAAAGAAAAATGAAGAATTGGGAGTTGAATTTGTTGCTCTTCGCAAGAGAAACGAGAACTGAAACCGAGGTTGCCGTTCTTCGCGAGAAGAACAAACAATTAGAAAAGCCGACTCCGCCACTCGGAAGAATAAGATTTTAGCCTTCATAGCTCCAACCAAAAAATTTATGGTATGAAACTTTTTCCCTTTTCCTTTGTTTTGTTCTCTTGTTATCTTCCCTCATCTGACTTATCATTTTCGCAGACGTTTATAACCTTTCTGAAGAAGCCATTCTTCTTCATTCATTTCCTCGAACCTATGGATGATGATGCCCTTCTTGCTTATCTAAACGATTCTTTGATAATTTTTCAAATAACAAAATTAAATCTCTTCCGCTAAATGAACTTCAATCCAAATTTCGCCTCTTAGAACTTGATCATAGATCTAGTTTAAGCTTAGCCAACCAATTTAAACGTCTATATCTTAGTTCTAAAGATAAAATTAGTATTTTAAGGAAGAAGATTAGTGATCTTATAGATGACAAAGATCGCATCACTAACCAAGGTGCCCAAGCATTAGCGAATTTTCAAAAAACTCTTCTTGAAGTTCAAATCGAATGTGATGAATCCATGCGTAAGAATGCTATTCTTTGCGAAAGAGAGAATCAAATTCACTCCCTTCTTCTCATAAACAGTGAAGATGAATTTGCTTGGGCTGCGAAGGTCCTAGATGATGCCAGAAATAGTTTAGGTGTTAACATTAGTCTTCAAGCTGAGCATACGGCCTTGGTTAGAGATATGATATCTGACAGAGAAGGTTGTTAATTATTCTTCTTTATTTAACTGTTTGTTTTTCATAAAACTGCCATCAAGTTATTGATTCAATGTTGTATGCTTGCAGAAGCTAAATCAAGGTTTCGAAAAAGGATTGAAGAGCTTGAATCTGAAAAAGAGCAACTTGCCAAAGATCTTTCTTCTCGGAATGATAAATATTCTAGGCTGAAGAACCAATTAAAACTCACTGTCGCGAATTTTAAGAATGATGTCGTTCTTTTTCGCAATCAAACTATTGAAATGGTCTGCGATGATAATAACATCTCTCAGTCAAAGTATCCTTGCCTTCTTGATGAAGTCCCCCAAAATATGCCTTCTTTGGATATTTCTGATAGTGAGTGAAGAAGAAGAGGAATCTGATGAAGAAGTTGAAGGATCTGATAAAGATAACGAAGAAGAAGATTCAAATGATAAATAATTTTATTTTCCTTTTTCTCCCTTTGTAATATTTGTACATTCATTTTTTCAATCTCCCCTCTTTGGATGTATTCTGTTACCGCGAACTTCTTAAGTCTTTGAATATAACTTCTATCTTTCTTGTTTCTTCCTGCATATAAATGGCAATTCTTTTTTGCAATATAGTTAATCAATATATGCGTAAATCTGTCATATGAAAACAAATAACATGTTTCTTGTTCATTCCCATACTTGCCTCTGTTATTTGTATTTGAATGGGAGATTAAGCATAATTTCACAGATATTCTCTGCTGAACTTTGTCATTGCCACAAGATCGCAGGACGTCTTTACAGTTTTATGTAATGACCCATTGATCTTGCCTTATCATTTCTTGTGTGGTCTTATTTTGCCTTCCTAGTTAAAGGTCTTATTTTGCCACCCCTCATTTTTGCGACAAAATCGCAGGACGTCTTTACACTTTCATGTAATGACCCCTTGATCTTGTCTTATCATTTCTTTAGTATTGTTGCCTCTGCAGGATATTTCTCTTGCGACAATATGACAGGCCTAAATATCCTTGCGAATGTAAAGCCCCATTACATTGCCGTCTTTGCGACGAAATCGCAGGACGTCGTTACATTTTCATGTAAGGACCCATTGATCTTGTCTTATCTACTCTTTTGTATTTTTGCCTCTTCAGGATTGTTGAACAAATATGACAAGCCTAAATATTCTTGCGAATATAAATCCTCATGACATTTGCGTCTTTTTTTGACACTATCAGCTCCTTAATGGAGGGTGCCGCCATTATCTTCCCCCTGGTTGCCCCTTCAAGGAGGCGTACTTCTGCCATACAAGGCTAGCTCCTCCCATCCGGTTTGTATCAACAACCAGTTGTTTTCCCAGCCTCTTATCCCTTTTTCCTATAGGGCTTATGGTTACGAGACCGCACCATAGGTGGAGTTTTCTTCGGGCGGAAAAGATAAGCCGAGACTTGCCAAGAATGGCCGAGACACTTCAAATTCCCCAGGCACCCTTGGCTCAACCGTGTACCTCGGCGCCTTGGTCAAATGTCGACTCCTTAGAAGAGACCCCCGGTCGTCCAACCTAAGTCATAAGCTTAGATTGAAAATCCAAGGTACCTCTCCTGGATGGATGTTATTATCCCCAATCTTCATGACTCAGGTTCCAGGGGCGGTGTAACCTTTTCCCTGAGCCACGTTATAGATACCCCCTTACATGCCGCACTTTAGGTACTTTGCTTCTTACGAAATTTTATTCGCGAACTAGGGTGTACGCCATGAAGGTTCGTCTCATTCTGATTATTTTGTCAATTCTTTGTTATATGTAATAGGTACCCCTTACTATGACGCACTTTAGGTACTCTGCCTCTTGCGAAATTGTGTTCGCGAACTAGGGTGTACGCCATAGTAAGTTCGCCATTTTAGGTACTCTGCCTTTTTAAATATATATATATATATATTTTATTTTATTTTTATTTTTATTTATTTTTGCAAGTTCTTTTGTAATTTCGCAACATATTTCTCATTTGTAAAATATATGTTCTTCTTCTCATATCGACTCTTACACAATTCCATTTTCTCCATTCGCAACATGTTTGCTAACATTATTTCATCGATCAATGAGCACATTCAATCTTTAAACCTCTTATTTTTGCTACTTTCTTCCTCTGTATCTTTGGTTTTTTCTGTCATTTTCCCTTCTCTTGCGATATTCTCGCTATTTCCTTTCTTCAACGAACATTGACTTCGCAGCATTTCTTCTTCTCTCCATTCTATGGTATCTACCATTAATCTTTCACTTTTTTTTTCTTTGATATTGTGCTTCCAATCTTTCTTCTTTGCAGCTCTTTTTTCGCAGGATTCTATGTCAACTTCATAACACCTTTTACTTTCTATCCAATCTCCTTTGATAATGCCGATGCCAGTTGGATGAGGGAACTTGATGCATTGGTGAAAAGTCGATGCTACACCCAGAATCTCATGTATCCAAGGTCGCCCAATTAATGCATTATATGGCGATTCCACATCGACAACATAGAATAAAATTTCAGAAGATAATCCTTTCAATGGAATTCTCATATGAACTTCTCCCTTCGGCTTGTTTGCAGTACCATTAAAACCATAAATTTTATAGGTTGACGGTTTTAAATCTGCATCTTTCCCTCCCATGGTTTTGTGGGTATGATAAAAAAGAATATTCACAGAACTTTCGGGTATCAATTAAAATTCTATTAATTGCCCATGAGTTTTCCGCTTCATCATCTTCATCATCACTAGGTTTTGGGTTAATCTCCAATTTTACCACCAATGGGTTGTCATGTACTTCTCCACCTTCAGGTACTTCTTCCGCAGTAAAAGAAATGATCTGCCTCTGCCATTCCTCCAGTGGCGACGTCTTCGCGGTATTCATTATTTCTTTATCATTGGCATCCCTTACGAAAACCCTGCTGAGAGTAATATCGTGGAATTCTTCAATTGTCTTGTACAAATGCACAATAGAATTACAAAACAAATTTTTTGCTTTTGTCCCAACTTCTATTACAAATGTTTCACGTTCTTTTGTTGTGTTCGCCCTGTGAATTTCTGGAGGAGGTGGTAATGCTTGAGGTTGAGCTTTCCTTACTAAAAAATGATTTAACTTTCCCTGATCTATCATCCTGAGAATGATTCTATTTATATTTCTTCAATCATTTGTTGTATGTCCATGGAAATGGTGGTAAGAACAGAATTCATGGCTTCTCAGGTTTGGAGGTGGCTCATTTCCCATGTTCCATGGTGTTGGTATGTTTTCCATCAAGATTATAGCTTCCTAAATTTTCTCCACGCTGGCATTCAGAGGTGGCATCTCGATTTCTTCCCACACTATCCTGCGGCTTCCTTGTCCCCTATGATAATTTTGCCTTTGATCTCCATAATTTTCTTGCGGCTGATCAATTCTTTCAATTTTATTATTTCCACCACGATTATAGAAATTTCTTTCTCTCTCGTATTCTTCTTGATCACGACTCCCCATAGCTACTAACTTCTGCTGATTATCACCTACTATCATCTCTGGTTGCGCTTGCGAGGTGCTCGCCACTGTATTTATCAATTTAGGTAACAAGCTTGCATTCGCTGCATTTGAACTTGTATTCGCGACTGGGTATGATTCCATCTCATTTTGTTTTTCTTCGAGAGCAATATATTCCTCCTCGCAATTCTCCATGACCATTGTGATTGTGTTCTTAATTCTCGAAAATTTGAATGTATAATGATTGGTTGCGAACATAGCATTAATGAATGATAAAATGAGATATCTCTCATCAACACGACCTGCCATGTCACTACACATTGTCTTCTATCTCATGGTCAAATGTTTCAAACTTTCACCAACCCTTTGCTTTAATCCAAATACATCTTCAATACCAGGTCGCGAGAAATTGTTGCTTATGTATGCCCCTAAGAATATAGCCTGTAAATGATTGAAGGATGCTATAGTTTTCTTTGGCAGACCTTCAAACCATTTCAAAGCTTCTCCTGTTAAACTTGATGCGAAATATTTGCACAATATAGCGTCATGATTTTCCCATTGTAACATACATCTCAAGTAAGCTTTGATGTGTTGTATTGCACAAGTTGATCCATCAAAAATGCTGGTTAGTGTAGGCAAATTCCATTTTGGGGTATCCTTCTAATTGTATTTCTCCGCGTGAATGGAGTCTTATGCTAGCCTTCTTCTATAGCTTCATCCAATTGTCTCTACCTCCTTCTTTTTTGTTATTTAACATTCCTTTCATTTCCGCTAGCTCTCTCAAAATTTGTTCATTTACACTAGAATTTGCTTCCACTTGGTCTTTTTAACTCCAGTCTCTTCTTTGCGTTCATATCTATTTTGATTCTCTCGATCATCATTTTCTTCTCTCCTTTTCTGGGTCTTCTCTTTCTTGAATTCGCACGCCATTATATCTCTCATTTTCTCCTCTTTGTCGTTGTTCAATTCTCCTTTGTATTCTATCATATTCTTCATGGATATCATTATTATTATTGCGATTTCGTTCACGCCTCCTTTCTCAATTATCATGATTGTTCTGGCGAATTGCCTCTTGTAGCTCTTGTTCTTCCATTTCCGCTCTTAATCTTTCTCTCTCGCGAGCTAGATGTGCTTGCTTAATATAATGTCTCTCAATTTCATCTTGAATTGCTTGGTGATTTCTTTGTACTTCTCTCCCATGCAATATTCTCCGTCCTTCTTCCTGATTTTCTCCATCCTCTCGACCATTTCGCCTCTGACAATGTCTATTTCTCTGATTTCCATCGTTTTGCCCATCTTGGAGAATTTCACCGTGTTGGATATAATGATCTTCCCTTGCTTCTCTTCATTCGCGGCGTTCCGCGTCCTAATTTTGTATCTCTTCTTGAATTTCTTCGTTAGCATTTTCTATGGGCATATTCCGTCTTACTTCTTCCCCTACTGATCTTGATCTTGTAGCGCTTCTTGACTTTTTGTTTTGTAACCTCATATTTTCCATCCTTAATTCATGATTTTGCCTTGTTAAATTTGCACGTTCCTCTGTTTCTAACCGTCTTTTTTCGCGTATTGTTTGTCTCAATGCCTCTAACGCTGCAACCTCCTCGTTTCCATGAATTCTTCCTCCATCCATTTCTTGATCTCTCTCTTCTTGTCCATTATCTCCTAATTGTTGCTCTTCTCCCATTTCATCTTCAGAATCTGATCGCCAAGTGTGTACACTCACCCTGTCATAATCCTCGGTTCTATTTTGTATTGGTGTATGCTGAATTAGCGATTTGACCTGATTTTCTCCATTGTTTCTTGCGTCTACTCTTGATGATTCTCCCATTTCATTTCTTTCTTCTCCAGCAAGTCTCCGCTACTCCTTCCTAACAAGTTGTTGGTTGTTTTGATGCATGTCTTCTTCTAGCCATTCTTCAATCTTAACGAATTGTTGAAAATTATATGAAATTCTTTATCTACTACTCCAAATTCTTCCAAATCACAATATCAATCTTCACTCATTCCTGTTTCTAGCGCCATTATGTAGTTGCAGGAAATCCCACACTACACCACTCACAAGAATCTACACAATCAAATTATTTTAAGATGAACAATTATAATTTTTATTGATCAAACTCACAAATATTACAAGATGAAAAGGAGAAAAGCTAAAGAATTACAATCTCTCTAAACTTTCTCTCTCCTAATGACTTGCTCAACACTCGAAAAAGATCTCTCTTCTCTAAATTCTACTCGGCCCTTTATATAGGACATTAGAGTGGATGACTAAGTCTGTCCTTTATTTTCGGATCGGCTTGCAACATCCTCGCAAATGTACACATGTTAAATCTCAAACTCCTCATCTCGCTACATCTTCACATCTTTCTCGTGTTTTGGCTGTCGTCATTCGTTACGTCGTTTTTACTTTCATCCCGCGACGTCTTCGCAGTGTGTCGTTTATGGATTTCGCGATAATCTTGATGTTGCTATATTCTGATCCTACAGTTACCTTTGGTGCA